>JBAKGM010000200.1:1585405-1605642 GCA_037177215.1 Asparagus racemosus | reverse complement strand
TTGTTGGAGCCAATTATTCAACTCCTACTCCCTAAATTTGATCAAGGACAAGGGATGAGGAGCCTCTTGGAGTTGCTAGAGCATTTTGGGTGACGGCCGGTATGATGAACCTAGGTCATAATATAATGGTATCTAAAAGTGTTTCGATCGACGTAGTTGGGTCGGTCAGTTCTTTTAACCCCATAACCCGTTAAATTTTGGTCCCAAACGCGTTGTATCTGACCGGACCCGGTTGTGTTAAATTAAATTAATTAAAATTAAATTAAATTAAAAATAATTTAAAGCACCATTTATCTACGTTGGGCATATGTTTCTTGGATAAGCCTATGAAGGCACAAGCACCTATATTTCTTGGATAAATTGTTTTGTTACATCCAATTTCAAAATTGTTATACATATTTTTCTATATTTTTTTGTTCTTCAACCGTTTTCCCCTCCTACAAGTGTACTTTACTTCATTAGCAATTTGCCGTCATGTAGTCCAAAAATCATCATAATTTGGTCACATGAATTATTTCGTGATAATAAATGTATTCTTTTCCCTTTTTTGCTTTTTTTGTTTTTTTTGTTTTTTTGTTTTTGTTGTTTTTGTTTGCTTGCTTGTTGAGAATAAGGGCCTTAGCCTATTTTATTAATAGAAATGGTAAGGAGGGTAGGACAATAAATGTCTTATATTTGTAGGATATTAATATAGTTTTAGCAAATATTATACATGAGGGTAATTATAACAGATTACTTACATCCTTTATTATTTTTTTTCAAGATTAAATATTAAACCATTTTGGTGTGAAGTGTTAGCACTCCCATTTTGTAAAATATCAGGATGTTAATTTTAATATATATTAGCTTTTCGAGATAATGGTTAGATAAAAAAAAAGGTCAAAGTTAGAGTAGATATATTAATATTTTGTATTCTATAAAATTAACTTCATCAGTAGTCCAATGATTGGGTAAAATGCTCCTATAATTTCAAAAGAGAAATATGCACGTCGGTAAAAATATCTTTTAACAGTATTACTATCAAATCCAACCTTGGAGGACAGCGTTGGAAAAAATATATATATCAGGGGATAAATGCTACATAGCTAACCTTTGGAATGGATAACTGTAATTTATGCACACTTGAATATGGTCAATTGAACCCGTAATTTGAAAGGTTTAAATGTAAATTGAGGCAAATTGAAAAAAATGAAGATTTGAAGGGTAAATTTTAAAAATAAATAGAATTGAGGAGTATATATATAAACAATGCAAAAATGCAACCACATTTACATTGATATTCCTATTTACAAATCTTTTTCGCTAACACCCTTGTACATTGTAATAAGTAGCTAAATGCTCGCTGGCCATTTGAACTCCGAGTGAATACAGCCCTCAAAGCCAATATTTGTTCATCATTGGTCATAAAGTCGACGCATGAACTGCCTCCACTCCTTACATGATCGAGTCTGAACTCTTATAAAGATGAAAGCATCTGCTTACAGACTTGGAGTAGCAGTTTGATCGTTGGAGTAGACTGGCTTTTGAAGTCGAAGGATGATGCTAACGGAGTCTCTTTCAAGTCAAAAATGATGAGGTTCAAACTTGTCGATGGTTGAATTGAGCCCAAACTAAGCTGCATTAGTTTGTGCGGCTGCCACATAAGCACCTGAAAACATTTTCTGACGCGACAAAAAAAATATGAGTTTTTCTAGCAACAAAATCGACGCGTGCCTTTGCCTATGTACCAATTGATAGGACATTTGCATGCTTCTTATTACATGGTTGTGTCAAGCGGAGAAATGCAGGAAAAGTTGCAATTAATAGCTCTTACAGCAAACAGATAGTGAAAAGAAAAAAACTCGATGTGGCATTAAGAGCTACACTTGAGTTCAAACTGTGTAACATTCAGCACCTCAGGATCTCAATGAAGAATGGAACTCCATTCTGTCCAGAGCATCTGAGCTCTTCGAGTACGAACATGAAAATCTCACTTGAAGCGACAATCTTAACTGATGAACCACAATTTAAGGTGAAACAACAATCATTTTGAGAAGAATCAGAACCATGAACAGTCACAATTATCGTTGCAATCAGATCCATTATCTCTTCCTATTTTAGTATTTAATTCTGTAAGTTCTTCATTGACTATCTGCTACACAAGAAGGAGAAGCTAATGTTACCAGATTTTGAAATTTAGGCAAAATACCTGAATACCAAGTGAAGGTTTCCAGTTGCGTGGCTTCCTCTCTTCATGAACTCCATCCTGATACTAGAAATAAATTGCATGTTAGTTGATAAGAACAGCGTTCTGATATGTGATGGATGATTCCCAAAGATTTTATATGGCACAAAAGATTCATAAAGAATATATATAATGCTGAAAGAAATCAGTAAGATCCTACTGATTTAACTGTTCATTATATATGCCACAATTCAATCTGGTTGTAACTTGCGCTGTATTTATTACCATGCCTCCAACAGCTCTTCCCTCATTGTTATTGTTATTGTTATTGTTATTATTTATTTTTTTAAGAGAATCCTTCACTCTTTGGATTCTGAAACTCCATTCTCATGATGAAATGTCCTTACTGATCTATTAGCATGAATTATTGCAGCCTTACTTAAGGTACAACCACTGTCCTAATAAGCTTCCATTACTCCATCAGTCCCTTGGTCCTGCATATTAGTTCTATTATAGTTATGATTTTTTATAAGGACACATTCAAATACACTAGTATTGACTAATTAGTTAAAATATCAAAGGAGTAAAAAATTTAAGAACGAGGATGGAAAAAAAGCTTATATACAAAGCATAGACATAAAGCTTTTACTCAAAGGTATAGGTACAGTTGCTACTATTTGACAATTCATCATAGTAATTTGCTGATTCTAACTTTAAAAAGCTCAGAAAGCAACTACAAGCTGTAAAAAAATAACAAGGAAAGAAATATTGAAAAATCGTCTATATACATACAAGTGTAAAGACTTAGTATTGTTACAACTATACTTCTGGCAAGTCTTAACTACATACATAAGCTATGGGAATATTTCAGACAACAGGAGATGGGTTAATAACACATAAGCAAGACATGATTTCTTTGTTAATTTATAATATCTTTGCTGTATGATCTTTAACTGAGGACTGAAAATATGTACAGATTTCATCTATACCCATGTCAACAAGATTTTATGAACTCAATTTGCCCATCAAAGTCTGGTATTGAATGAAATTTAAACTACAAATATAAGGTGAAGAGGGATTTTTTATAAATAAAGCCCTAATGACAAAACCAAGTTGCATCCAGGAATTTATTAGATAATTAGGCAAAATAAAGCATTCGATGTGCTTTTTATCTACATTGTAGAGTATCTTCTACTTCAACTAACGAACCCTTCTTCCCTCATTTTTATTGTTTAATTAACATTGTACTCATTGGATTCTCAAAAGCCCGAGTCCTTCATTGCAGGAATGTCCTTAAACCTGCCAATTCATTTCACGATTCATGAATGCAACCCTCATTTATCTTCGCCATTTATCGCAAAAAATTTTAATTAATGTCAAAAATCTTGGCAAACTTCCATCTCATGCATAAGATAATTTTGTAGGAATGGTTCCAGTACTCACTGATTTAATTGTATATTTCACTCAGTCGTGAACCCTACAAACTCTAAATGTTAACTACACAGGCCAGTTTTGCCATCCAGCACCAGCTTGATATCAGGTCTGCTATTTCATCTGACGAGAAATCAACAGAGTAAAAGTAGAAGTTGGACTCTGTAGATAGTTGCAAAAGGTCAAGTTCGCTGAAACAAGTGACTTTACGTACCCAGTCCTTATGTACCAATGAAGAAGGAACTCTTTCCTTGATTACTGTACCCTGATTCTGGCCACAAACTAATGATCAAAACGCTAATGCCTTATGTGTACAAAACTGGTTAGCTAGCAGAAAAACTTACCAAAGCTAAAGATCCATAACTTTAACCCAGAGCAAAAATATGTCTTTGAATTTCATGTAGACCCTCTCAACAAGATTAATTTAAATATGAATTAAATTTCCCATTCAAAGTCTAATATTGCAACTAAATTCAAACTATAACTATCAGATGGAGAGGCAACTTATGTCAGTAAAGCTCTGATGGCACAACCATGTAGAATTTTTTCATCTACATCGTAGAGTATCTTCCTTCTCGTATAGCAGACCCTTGACCTTCTCCCCTTATTTTTATTGTTTAAACTGATTAATGCTGTACTCTTTGGATTCTGAAGAACCCTAGTGCAGGATTGTCCTAAAACCTGACGCCTCTTGTCATGATTAACTAGCAGAAAGACTCACAAAAATTAGAGATCCAAACCCAGTTGTTGCAGAGAAATTTTAAAGAATTGATGACAATAAGCTTCACAATTTCATCATGTCATCATAAACTTCATATTCCTGATAAGATCCATATCTATATAAGCCGCTCTACAGACTGACCAACATATCTAGCCTCTAGCCTCATTGTTCTTGCTAAATCATTTCCAAATGAAGAATCATATTGTATCCTTCCTCTTAGTCATTCTTCTCTTCTCAGACTCCTCTCTTCTACAAACAGAAAGCCAACTTCTTCCATTACCTCTCAATATCACCAATAACCTAGAGACCTACATTGTCCATGTACAAAATCCTAAAACTCCAAACCTCTTCAAAGACAAAAGCAACTGGTACAAATCCTTCCTCCCATTCAACAGTTTATCCTCGGGTGAGCCACGGGTAATCTACTCCTACCAAAATGCCATTAATGGCTTTGCTGCAAAACTCACTCGTGATGAATTAAAGGCCATGAAGAACATGGACGGCTTCATCCATGCAATCCCTGACCGAGAGCTCTCTCTCCACAGCACACACGTGAGTGATTTCTTGGGCCTTAGCCACAACAGCTGCTTCCAGAGAGACACCAATTTGGGCAAAGGAATCGTCATCGGAGTCC
Organism: Asparagus racemosus; assembly: GCA_037177215.1. Lineage (NCBI taxonomy): Eukaryota > Viridiplantae > Streptophyta > Magnoliopsida > Asparagales > Asparagaceae > Asparagus > Asparagus racemosus. The sequence goes on along the minus strand of JBAKGM010000200.1, from coordinate 1,600,692 downwards.
TCGACACTGGAATCTTCCCAAATCATCCTTCATTCAAGGACGAAGGACTAGGTCACCCGCCCAGTAAGTGGAAGGGGCATTGTGACTTCAAACCGGGTCAATGCAATGGCAAGATTATCGGCGCAAAGTCCTTTAAGCATGGGTTCAAGGATGTTCCTATTGATGATATTGGTCATGGGACACATACTGCCAGCATAGCTGCAGGAGGCATAGTAAACAATGCTGCAGTTCTTGGCAATGCTAGAGGTACAGCATCAGGCATTGCGCCAAATGCACATCTTGCAATCTATAAAGTCTGCCACTCTGGCAGATGCTTAGCAAGCGATGTGCTCGCTGGCATTGACCAGGCAATCACAGATGGAGTTGATGTCATCTCAATATCACTCGGTGGACAGGCAATACCATTCTATGACGATAATGTTGCTATTGGCGCACTTGCTGCTATTGAGAATGGAATCTTCGTCAGTTGCTCAGCGGGCAACGCTGGTCCAGCAAAAAGCACTGTCGAAAATGATGCACCATGGGTTATGACAGTCGGAGCGAGCACAATTGATAGGGTAACAAGATCGACAGTGAGGCTTGGTAATGGAATAGAATTTGATGGAGAGTCTGGATACCAACCCACTGGTTTTACTTCTGTTCTTCTACCTATAGTCTATCCTGGTCTTCGAGCGAGTTCACGGGCAAAAACTTGCAGCGATGGATCACTGAACAGGATCAATGTAAAGGGTAAAATAGTCCTTTGCCACACTGGAGGGTCAAACACAAGCATTGAAAAGGGAGCTGTAGTGAAGAAGGCTGGAGCCATTGCCATGATCCTGATGAACAACAAAAAGGAGGGATTTACAATTGAATCTGGGGCTCACGTGCTTCCAGCATCTCAGGTTAGCTACTCCGATGGATCATCAATTGCATCTTATGTAAAATCATCACCGAACCCAACAGCAACAATTCAATTCAGAGGTACATTGTATGGAACTCCGAAGTCTCCGTCTGTAGCATCATTTTCATCCAGAGGACCAAGCAAGGTAAATGAAGGCGTACTGAAGCCAGATATAGTTGGGCCTGGAGTCAACATTCTCGGTGCATGGCCATTTCCTGTGGGTCCCGCTTCTCTTGAGCTCGAGAATGTAACAGTTCCGACATTCAACATAATGTCTGGCACTTCAATGTCTGCGCCTCTACTGGCTGGTGTCGCAACATTGCTGAAGCTTTCACATCCAGATTGGTCTCCTGCTGCAATCAAATCGGCAATAATGACATCGTCTGACAAACTAGACCATGAAGGTAAGCTGATTTCTGATGAAACATTCAATACTGCCGATTACTTTGCAATGGGGGCTGGGCATGTGAGCTCATTGAAAGCCAATGATCCGGGCTTAGTCTATGATCTCAAATCAGGGGACTACATGTCTTACCTCTGTGGATTAGGGTACACCGACAAGCAAGTATCTGCAGTTGCTCGTCGTTCAGTAGAGTGTTCTAGTGTTGATGCTATATCAGCTGAGGAACTCAATTATCCTTCGATTTCAGTTTCAATGGGGCCTTACTCTGACAAGACCATTACAAGGACAGTGACAAATGTTGGGGATGCAGAATCTGTCTACTCAGTGCAAATTAATGCGCCTGAAGGTGTAAAAATGAGTGTTTATCCTGAGAAACTTGAATTCTCGGAGATCAAACAGAATGTGAGATTTAATGTCTACTTCAGCTGTGGAGAAGTTAGTGCAGTGAAGAAGAGAGTTTCGGAAGGGGAATTGAGGTGGGTTTCTAACAAGCATGTGGTAAGAAGTCCAGTGTCAGTAAGCTTTCTCTAAAGTTCGGTTGTGATTGTTTTTGTGGGGACAATAAGGATCCTATGATGTTTCTTTGATTAAGAGGAATAACTGTGAACTATATACGTACTATGAAGGATCTTTCACATCCTTATTAAATTTTGTTGTACTATTTTTGCTGTAATAAAAAAAGAACAATGTTTGTAATAGCCATCTATAGTTGAATTTCAAAACTACACAGCCATTTGAGGTTCAGGAGAACGGAAAATGATATGGTAACTAATTTAACAGAAAAGATGTGTCACAAAGAGCTAATAAGAAAAAAGAATGCATATAGTTGAATACCACCACAAAGAGCTACTAAGAAAAAGAATGCATATAGTCAAATACCAGAGAATTCAAGTTCAAGGCTTCTCTGCTGTTGCTCTTTACTTTGAATTACAGACTTTAAGATGCTCCTCTTTTAAGCTCTGCATGAATTCCAAAATCAACAATGCTTCTCAAAGAGCTAAAGCAAGCTTAAAATTCTCAATAAGCATCTATGTTGCACGGATACGGATGCGGGTGCGCCTACAGACACGGGTGGAGGTGCGGAAATGGGCACGGGTGCGGATAGGGAACACAACAAAATTATAAAATGTAGGATACGCGGACACGGTTAATACATACATATTAAAATTAATAATCTATATGAGAACGATATTGTTTTTCATTCAAATGTTATGCGAACTAAAATCCTTATACCATTTTATGTTTCTTTTATTAAGTAGATTATAAATTGAGAAACCACTTGTTTTTTAACTAGATACCCAAGAAACCCTTTAAAATTATACTTAAGAACTAGGTATGTGCTAAAATGAATTTGTTCCGAGTTTGACGAGTTGCATAAGTTTGAGGTGAAGTGTATGATATACGTCTAAGAAGTGTATCACGAGCTTTTAAAACTAAACCATGTGTTATATAATCGAATATGATTCTGAAATAAATGTATGTATATATTCAAGAAGTGTCCAAGGAGTGTCAGACATGGACACGGATACAGAATCCGTTGAACACAGAAACGGGAGCCTAGATACTTCCCTGTCAGAAGAATAAGGTTAGTTTACAGACAGAGTCCAAGATTTTTATAGATGCTAATGGGAGATAACGACTAATAAAAGAAATATGACTCTGATTCTTGAAATTGGTATGGCCACTGAGAGCAGGTCTCCATGATACAGGAGTTACTAAGTTTTCCTGGCAGTCTTCAGTCTGCATAACTTCATCAATGAGTTTGGATAGGGAAGAGCAGAAATACTGCAGTCAGAAGAATAAGGTTAGCTTACATAAAAGCTAAGCAGTATCAGTGTTACCACATAGTAAGATAAAGAAAAAGAGTAAACACAATGTTGAACAAGATATAAGCTAATTACTAAATTTGACAATAAATAACATATCAAACAACCTTTCTTACTTAATATTTGATAAAAATAGTCTTAAACAAAGATAATGCTATTTATATTACATGTTTTATCCATCTTTTAACCAGCAACTCAACTTCATTAGATCGATCCAAACACTCTTTTCACTTCTAAGTTATGAATAACAAGCTGCAGCCTCAAAATAATAATAATAATAATAATGCAGCCTTCGAAAAAAAGCTGCAGCCTGACACAGGAAAGTAACTGTGGGGGCAACCTAGCCATGAACCTTGAAACCGTGAACAATCGATCATCATGAATTCCCATGCATCAATGGTGTGATTGCACAAAATAAACCTATCCTTGTCATCAAAGATTTACGAGCAACAAATAAAATATGGGAATTTCATCATTCATGAAGAAGTTTTTATGATAGAAATAGGGAACAACATGACATAAATCAAAATATCCATTGCAGAAAGCTTAACCGTGTTGCTAATTCATTAAGAAAAACCAGAAACAAGAAGGAAAAAAAAAAGATGAAACTTTCATTACGAAAAACCCATGAAGAATGCCTGCTCAACTATTTTACTCTTCATACATATGAAATCATATTGTACATATAACTAAACAAGCAACATAAAAAATAACAAATTTATATTATAATTCTACATAATAAAAGTAACTACATAACCCTTATTCCTCCTGGATATGCTATAAAGAGGTATTAAAAATCAAAATTGACAATACTCAGGCGTAGAAATAATTTTACAAATGCCAGTAATCAGCTTATAACTTGACGGTGCATAATTATTTGTCAGACAGAACTTAAAATTTACAATTAAAATGTGAAATTGAGCCTCACTAAACTGCCAGCACTTCATGCTTCCAATAGATCTTTAATTGCCTGAGGCACCATGATGATTTAGCATTGAGGGACATAATTTTCTCCATGATCACAATTCTGCCAAAGATTCTATAACTTCTCTTCATCATTGGTTGTTGAATAATCTGCTTGGGGTATGGGAAAAGGTGCTTCAGTGACTTCGATCTATTCATCTCATGAGATTCCTGCAATCACTCTTCTTGCCTCCTCATCGAGGTCAACCAGCTCAGAAATTATTCTTTTAGCGCCCTAACAGAAAAGGGTGAAATGTTTACGACAGCACTATGAGGACATTACATCCAAAAGTTCATGACAGCACTATGAAGACATTACAACAAAAGTTCTTCTTAAAACTATCCACCAGAAGCTTGGGCTCCTTGTCATGGGCTTGTTACATAGATAATAGTCTTTGCCTTGGACTATGTGGCATTTCCGCACCAGGATTCACACCATAACCACTCTTTAGGAAGGAAGAACAAACGGAAACTTATGATGGACATAGTTTGGAAGATTCTGAAATGTGAAAGCAATATCTCATGAATAAAAAGCATTATGAAGATGACAACAAAATCTGCACAGGATTCTGCTACAATATTATGCCTGCACGCACGTTTATGAGCTAGTTTGCATGGAAAAATACATATACTTTTGAAACCATACAGGTCACATGTATCCCAGATCTTAATCCCTTCTAAAGCAAGGAAATTCCATTGTGACATTGCTTAAAAATAAGAAAAGAGAGAAAACAATGTTGTATGGAGGTTGGGGAGACTGTTAGGAACTTGCTGAGAGTTTCATAATTCATAAAACACCCTTAATATGTCTTCAGTTGTTGTTTGCTGAAACTTTACGAGATCAACAACCCATAAAGCACTGGTGCAAATTATAAGGATCAGAGATCATATTAAAGAATTAAATTCAATTAGCAGCTCTATCAGACCGCTATTCCTATAGAAGGAATAGGATAAGGTCAGTCGGATTGATCCAATGCTAATAAGTGAAATATTTTTGGTAATCCCCAAGGGTCACTCACAATGACAGGGGTATAATCATTTGTCAGAACTTTATATTCCAATTACGACGAGAATTTGTGCCTCAATAAACTTCTGGCATTGCATGTTTCCGATGGAATTTTAATTGCCTGACCACCCCACTTACTTAGCCTTGAGGGATATAATTTTCACCACGATCACAATTCCGCCGAAGATTCTATATCTCTCTTTTCATCATTGGCCGTTGAATATCTGGTTTTTTACTGGGGAAAGGTGCATGAGTGATTTCCATTTCTATACCTAAGACCTAAGATTCCTACAGTCATTCTTCTATCCTCTTCATCAAGATCAACCACTTCAGAATTATTCTTTTAGCAACCTAACAATGAAAAGGTGAAATGTACATGACGGGACTATGAGAGGACATTATAACAAAAAGTTCTTGTCCGAACTATAAACCTGAAGCTTGGGTTCCTTTCTCACGGGACTCTTATATGGATCAATAGTCATTCACTTGGACATTGTAGCATGTCACACCAGGATTCACATCATACCACTCTTGAGGAAGGGAGAATATAAGCAACGTATGCTGGAAATAGTTGGGAAGATCCTGAAAATGAGTAAGCAATATCACGTGAATAAAAGTATTACAAAGACACCAACTGAATCTGCACTGGTCTTTTGTTACGATATTATGCAGACAACAGCTGTAACAGCAGTTTTCATCAAAATATTCCCACATGCACAAGCACAAACACAAAACAATACACTCTCTTTTGAGCTAGTTTGCATGGAAAACTCCATTGCTTTTAATCCTCTCTGAAGCGAAGAAATTCCATCGTGACATTGCACGGAAAATAAGAAAAGGAAGAAAATAATCTATGAAACCTGTTATACCTCATTGAGGTTGGAGAGAATGTTAGGGTTCATGCTAAGTGTTCCATAAAACACCCTTAATATGTCTTCAGTTGCTGTTTACCGAAACTTTACCAGATACACAACAAATAGAGCACTGGCGGAAAATACAATGATCAGGTATCATATTAGAGAATCAAATTCAATTGACATCAGAAGGAGACTAGACAGAGCAGTACCTTACATGGTATGTGCATCCTCACAAATGGTCCTTCCAGAAGCCCTTTACAGTAAAACAGGATATAGTATTTTGGAGAAAAAAAAAAGACAAGTCAACCAGGCACCACAATAGTGAAAAGCTTCCTAAAAAAAACTTAAATGGAATATTTTGGAGAACTAGCAACGGAGGCGACTAACTTGTCTCTGGAAGGATAGCCATCTATATACTTTCTGTTGTCACAAAAGATGTCTATGCAACAAGCCTACCTTTTATCTCCATGTCACACAGCCATGTCATACAGTTCTCCCATGCCTGCTCTTACAACTTGATCAGCGCCAACAAATATTACCTGCATAAAAGTACCAACAGAGGATCAAATAGAAAGAAAAAACAATCTCAGGCTTCAAATAAATCTTATTGTACATTGAGAAAGAAGCACAAAGGTATAAGCATAACGATGAACAACTAGTAAATGCATCTATATTTAAAGGTACCTTCCGGAGGGAAAATAACATCAGTGAATAGAATTCTATAAGCCCAGATGATTCACTGCTTTTTTTTTCTGTTTATTTGCAACCCTGTAGGCCACTTGCAGGTGATTCGCTTGCATTCAAATCCATACTTGTCTGCCATGTGAGTTATGAATCCTGCACAACCAAGTTAGCATATAACAACTGATACATATTAATTACTCTCAAGAAAAAGACATGGAGAAAAGAACATACCTTGAACTGGCGGGGAAAGTAGTTCTTTATGAACCAAAGTTTTATTGGTTTTACGTGTTCTTAAGAGCGCCGAGTATCATGATTTAAGGAAACCTTCATACCTGGAATAAATAGCACAAGGTTGTATTTTAACTGTTTTGAAAATAACACCCAAAACTTTCTAGTCATTCCATCTTCAAACATTTTTAAAAGTTGTGATGACATACTTGTATACACACAGGCTATGCTGCATGTAACTTCTAGCAAACCCATCACGGGCAGTGGACCAGAAGGCACCTTTACTAAAGTACTAATACCTAATTGAATGGAAAGGGAGAAAAAAAACAAAAGATTTATTTTTTAACAAGCAATCACATCGATTTTCTCCTTAAAACAATTATTCATTCAGTATTTTAATAGAGTTCACAGGTACCAAGAGTTACTCTACTCTTCATATTGATGCGCTCTGCCTTATAGCTTAAAAGTCATGCACAACAATCAAGGTGAGTTCAGAACGATGCACATACAATGCTTGATAACTCTTTATCTGATCTAAGCTTTGCACATCAAATCAAACCATGTGAGAGTTGGAGTTGAGAAAAATTTAGTGTGCAAAGCAATGAATCCCATGGGATGCCATATTCTAATCTTATATTATCAGAATAAACCATGCAAGAAACATGAGATATCAAGTTGAGAAAATGTGGTATGCTCAAATATTCAGGTCCAATAAATGTGGCAACAATACAACAATATTCGCACCTGCTTTGATGCATCTGCTTGTGCGACCTTACATTTTTAGGCTTGGAACAGTCATCTGGGTTGCACTTAAAAAACCTAAAATGTTTGGCTGCAATAAGATCAAACTACACGATTTGTGACAAAAATCACTACTTGCGGATTGCAGCATTTTGGAAAGACAGCAGTACGCTGAAGTCTACAAGCACAAGAATGGCTGAGTCGCAACATGCTGGGCAAAATGGATTGCAACATTATGAAAGTTTTTGGAAAAGTTTTTGGGGGTTTAGTGCAATTTATGCAAAAGATATTGGGGGTTTTCTGCAAAAGTTATTGGGGGGTTAGTGTGATTTTGAAAGCTACTGGGGGTTCAAAACAAAATGTTGAAAGTGTTTCGGGGTTTATTGTAATTTACCCAAAAAACTACATTTTAAAATCTTTTCTCGACCCTTTTCACATATTTTTTTTATAGAAAAGTCCTGAGATATTTGTTAATAGTAAACAATACCTAATAACTTCAGTGATGAAACATCACTTTATTTCAAAAATACAAAAAAAATTGCGGAAATGTGGTTGAACGAAAAGCAAAAAAAAAAAAAAGGTTTTTTTAAAGAGAGATGGAGGGGGGCGGTGAGGGGGCTAATTCGATTGCAAAAAAATGAAACTGTAAAATTCATCAGGGAAAAACCCTAATTTGAATCAAGAAAAGAGAAGAGTGAGAAACTGACAGACCTAATTTCTATGAAAAACATAATAAAAAAACCCCTAATATAATATTAGAAACCAGAGTTTGAGAGGGACATACCTCGTAATTCTTCAAATGCTTAATAAAAAAAACCTAAATTGAGCACCATCATCTATTGAATTTTTTATGGACATTTCAAAGGGAGAAGAAAAGGACCGGGAGCTCTATTCATAGACTATATATCAAAGTTTATTCAATGGATGAAATACGCGTAAAAAGGGCAAATTGGTAAATATTGCACACGGTGAAATACGCGTAGACTTGTCTGCGTACAGTCTACGCTGCGTCCCAGGAGGCGTTTTTACGTATATACCCTTGTGTTCACGTGTTGTTTATTAGTGTTATGTCTCTCAATTTTCAGTTGTTTTGAAATTAACTCCTTAAATCAAGAGTATATGGTGTAATTATATGGATTAATTCGAGACAAATTATCAAGACTGGGACCTAATGGAAACTTCTTGGTTCGAGGACCAATTCAAATATAGCTTTAAAATTAGAGGACAAATAAGTAATTTTGAAAAACCTAAACGAAGCTTTCAAATTCACAATAAGCATCTATTTGTGGACTCAACAGATGAGGATGCGTACGCAAACTATCTTCATGGAATTAAAAATTTTCATCAAAAAACGCATGGCGATGCGTGCACAATCTCTTCATACAACGGAAATCATGTTGTACACATAGCTAGCTAGAGACGCAAGGTTCAAATTAAATTTGAATTATACTTCCGTATGATCAATATTATCGACTACATAGCCTTAATTTGTTTCTATTCGATTATGCACGTCATATTTTACATTGGGTTCGACAAAATTTTCGTAAGTAATTAGGAATTAGCTAATTGGAACTCAAGAGAATCCTGTTTAAATTAGTAATAAGAGTCCTACTCTCGTTAGGATTCGGGCTTCCCATTGCAAACAAGTTTCTTCACGCACGCCTGCTATATAATTACGCCTACAGCTTCCCAAGTAGCCATAAAAGCTCTCGTTAATCGCTCGAGTCTGAAAGATCGATACGATGGCAAAAAACAGTAGGCATGGGTGCAGTCTCGGATCCGGGATGAATGGAAAGAGGAGCAACCCCACGATATCCATGACCGAAGGCATCGTCGCCGCCGAGATACTATCCAGGCTTCCCGTGAAAAGTCTCATGAGGTTCAGGTACGTCTGCAAGTCGTGGCGGGAGTTGATTTCGGACCCTTATTTCGTCCAGAAGCACTTGGACCGTTCGAGGGAGAAGCCTCGGCTCGTGGTCGTGCCTTTTTCGGCGACCGGCGGCATAAGGAGCGTCGGCTTCTACACCTACACGCCCGGACTGCGAGCGCGTCTTCTTTCCGAGTTCAGAAAGTTCTCCGAAGTGCAGGAAACTCTGAGGCGCACTCATCACGCCGACGGCCTGGTGCTGCTGGACACGGTGACCAGCCTTCACGTGTGCAACCCGAGCACCGGAGAGTTTTTAGCCGTGCCGGAGAGCAGCAACGCCCACGCGCCCTCCGCCGGTGGCCAGAAGGCCGCGCTCGGCTACGCTGCGCGCAACGAACGCTACGAGGCGGTCCGGTGTTTCTACAGGCACTGCGACTTTGCGCGGGGAACATGCAGCCTGGGGTTGGAAGTCTTTGAACTTCGAGGGAGCGACGGCTGTTGGAGAGTAGTGAGTCCGGATCCCCCGTACCCGATCGACACCTCGGCTTCCCCCGTCTCCATCGGGGGAGTCGTCTACTTCACGATCGACAATCGCCTGCACGCTCTCCCGCCAAAGGCCGCGCTAGCTTTCGATCTTGACGATGAGAAGTTCAGAGTGATCGATCGCCCTGCCTCTCTCGACGATTGCGAGGGCCTGAGGTTATCAGAATTGGGAGGTGAACTATGCTTGGTTCGGTCATTTCTCGAGAGTCCGAAACTAGAGACTACGAGCCTAGACATATGGGCGCACAGGCGGGAGGAGGGGGGTCCAACGTGGGTCCATGCCTACAGCGTTAATCTCTCTGTCCCGTGGACGGATGCTGTCCCGGTTGAGGTTCGGGGAGGAAAACTCTTGCTTCTCACGATAAACTACGAACTTGGTAAGAAGCACAGTTTGGAGTTGTACGATCCACAAACTGGGCTCCTTGAAACAGTGGTCGAATCACTGAAGCATCTGGAATATTCCAGGCGACTGTGCCTCCACCGCCTCCCATCGGAAACATGCTTTCGAGTGATTAAATATGTGGAGAGCCTAGCGTCGATCAAAGGAGTGACCTTTTATGACAGGATCACATATGTGGAGAGCCTAGCGTCGACCGAAGGAGCAACTTTTTTATGACGGGCTATAATTTATTTACTTCAAAACGAGACGTCTCTTTTACATTTTTCTTCAAAAGAGGCGGCGGCATTATGTTCCCCTCTAATCGTTCTTCAAAAGTAATTGTTTATGTTTTCATTTCGTATGAGCATGTGAAATTCCCACTTTATTGTTGCTCATACGCCTCTCATTCGATTTCATGCCATTATGCGTACTGCAAGCAAGACAACCTTACCAAACCACTTGGATTGTTTGACACGGATGCGAGAAAGTAATTTTGTTCATGGAGATTAATTAATTCTATTTATTAGTTTTTAGGAATAGAAACTATATAATTCTGTTGGGTCTCAATTTACTCAGCTTGCATGGCACCTCCAACCTAAAGGAACGCCAGGACCATCCACCACAAGCATAATCAAATTGACAAAGGAAACAAATTTAATTGAATATGCAAAGGAAAGAAAACAAGCATGCTCATTTACTTGCAACACTATCCACAAACTATCCGAGTTCCAAACTGTCTCCTACTTTTTCTCACATCAATTGATGAATAATACCTCTTATTTAAACCATCAGTTCAGCTGCCTAGCATAGCCAATTATATATCATTTGTCAATAGTCTAATGCAAAAATACCTTTTGTTATCAAGGCATCAAAATTCTAATACACAACTGCTCACAAAATCAGTCACACAAAATAAGATCCCTGATTCTGATCGTTTCCGGCGTGATTTTGGCATTCTCAAACCTGAAAGCTTTTATACAGGCGCGCTTTCGGTAGTCATCTGAGAAACGCATGCGCTCGTCAAAAGAAGCCACTGCTGCTGAGAATCTTGTCTTTAGAGCAGCATCTCTCTTTAATATTTCCCTAACTAGCCTCTGCAAAAAGCATAGAGCAATTATAAATATTACAAGTTTTGATGTGTAGTAAAGATAAATTTTATCAAAACCTGCAAATTGAGACTAGAGATACTACAAAGTATACAAATTTGCAATTTTCATATGTTGCATCACTGCGTTAAAATTATAGATCTTGAATCCATTTACAAACACTCAAAAAACCTTTTGTAAGATGAGAATGCAAAAATTTAAGTTAGGGATACAAATAATGAGGCCACATTGTTTTTGGTTCCTTATATGAATTTCTCAAAACTTCGCAAGAATCCGCCAGATCAACACGTCCAACATTGTCTTAGAAACATTATGTTTTTACTGATTGGCAAGATAAATATCTGACAAAGAGATCGTACCTTGTACAGCTGAGCCTCACACACAAGTAATTGAAAAAGTGCTTTATACGCTTTCTTAGTGAGCCCCGCTCTGTAACAGTGCATATAACATCAATACCAAAGAAAAGAAACTTGAGGTACTTAATGGGTGTTTTGATTTTCTAAGGATGGTTAGGGGATGAATTTTACATTTATGTAAAAATGATCTCAACTCTTAACTGAATTCATATCGTATAACAAAACACAAATAACTGACCTGATATCTTCAAACAGAATTGGTTTCACAAGCCTTCGCATGAAATGGCTTGCAATACTCTCCTGTGTAGTGCTGTTAGAGCCTCCGGAATCTATTGTCAATCCGACCCCATCAATATCGGTTCTCTTCTTGTGGTAGCGGCAAATGCATCTCACTCCTTTTAGAAACTTTTTGGCTGTCTTAAGATACTGCAAGGACACAGACAACACAGTCAACAGCACAACATGCTATGTAAGTGTCTCATAGGACATATATAGAAAATCAACTTGAAACGTGTTCTGGGAATTCTTATTTCTTGATTAGTCAGGAACTGATGAAGCTTATAAGAGAAGTCTGTGCATGTCCAAAGACCTCCTAATTTCACTCCTAAAATTATGTGAAAAACGAAAGAACTATCAATTTACTCACAGTGTTGGACTTGGTGTAGGTTCTCTTCACTTGAAAAACGTGAGCACCCAACTGAGACAATACTCCAAAACACGTGAAATCTATGAAATCCAAACAAGATTTTTGGCCACCATAAACCATCCATACCCATGTTTCCTAATGTCTTCTTTGCCTTAAAATCCTAAAAGATTTGACTGTGAAAAGCATAAACTAAAGATCCATGGAGCCCAAGTAAGAAATTTGCTGATTTTTATTTCAGAGACTAATTCTCCTTTTGAAAAATCAAGGAGAGTTTGTTTTGTTGTATTTAACCGTGAGGAGAAATGAAGAAAAAGTAAGAAGAAATGAAGAAAAAGTGCACCATAGACACCCCTGGGAATAGAAGAAAAAAAGGAAAAGGTAAAAACACCAACACACTGAACAAGGGAGGATGGGGATAGAAATCATAAACTTGCTATTGGACCAACTGAAAAACATATTTTAAAACACAACAGTGGTGAACACCATTACGTATGGTTAGTAGGGAAAAACTATGCAACTGACATCGAAAACATAAACATATCTGACAAAAAGAAATTTTTGTTTTCAAATGAATTAGCAATAAAAATCCGAGCATATATTTAATTCACAAGATATTTTCACAAAAAATAGCATGCCTCATGTTGAATCCCGATGTCAATGGTTGCAACTATCTGTGCAAGTTCTGCCTTATTTAGCTGACCAAAACTCTCCACGCACAGTATCGATGTTTCTGATATTAGTTTAAAATACTGCAATAATGAAAAAGAAGTTTAGCAATTAGATTCACTCAACAATCCAGTATTATATCTACGAAGTCGATGACGGATCATATCTTTCAATTCAGAAGGCGGATTCTGACATATTATATATGTAAATCGCCTATCTCGCCGAGACGGAGCTAACCAGATTATCAGATTTTTAAAATCTTATCAGTATTACCCAGTTTTGGCTGAAATCCGAAAACAATCAGCTTTTTGTTTATTTTTAACAATAAAGTTGAAGTCTATTTAAATTAGGAAACAAATTCAATGTTAGAGTCAAATTAGATTAAGAAACAAATTTAATTTTGATTCATGATTTGTTTCCTATATTATAGAGAGTTTTTTAGGATAGGATTTGATACTTTCTATATTCTTGTAATTCTAGTCTTATTAGGAATCTTATTAGGAGTTTTTTAAGATAGAATTTGATACTTTCTATATCCTTGTAATTCTAGTCTTATTAGGAGGTTAGTTTATTTTTCTATTTAAGAAGAGTTTTGTAAGCCCTAGAGGCATATTACTTTTATCAATAAAATTCCTCTTTAATATTTTCTTCGTGGATTCGAAGATTGTTCTTTGTGGATTTAGAGAATACCTCTTGGTGGATTCCAAGGTTTATCACTTCCGCGCTGCGTTACTCAATCCACAAGTTGGGGATATATTGAGAAATCTTCAAGTAGACAACAGACAAGAGATATTTTTGAATTAAAGTATATCTTTTAAAAAATCATATTAGATATGATCTAACAACTTTAAATGATCGGTTAAAAGATACAAAAAATGTTTTATATTCATCTGGACGTGAGATGATGGTTTAAACTATACATGAGCTCATATCCAATTTTCCTGTCTGAAAATTATTTGTATATTATGACGAAAGAAGAAATATTAATATGTTCTTAAGGTCTGGTTACTCTCAACGACCTCCTCTTGAAGAGGGGTTAAGTTTTTAATTGTTCATACTCACTAGACCACAAAAAATAATTTGAGAATTAGTACTCTAATCAAAAAATTTCTGATGCACCAGCTATCCAGTAGACATAAGTAATGCGTACACTCTACTCGTAGAGTAGGCAACATTCACAAGAGATGCCTGCCTCCAACACAGGGGTTGGTAGTAGGAAGTGTATACACAAATAAAGACAGCTTGGTATTGCAATTCATGTAAAACTAAGATATCTTAAGATTAATTGAAGATATTAAGTCATTAGCATGAGGGTATATATAGATAGCTAACTCAAAAAGAGAATTGAGGTCTGAAAATATCAGAGTTATAGAGCTAGAGATAGAGAGAGGATTAAATTTAGGTTAAGAATTTATAGAGGTTAGTGAGAGAAAGAGAGGCAATGGCAATGGCAATGTTGGCTGCAATAATTTTTCAAGTACTCCTTTGCTCAAGTGTTGCTTCCATACATCGTGGAGAATTTCCTCAAACATTTCTCTTTGGGACTTCCACCTCAGCTTATCAGGCAAGTTGAAGATGATTAATCTAATCTTTGTTGTTTAATTTCTTTTAATCTCTTACTTAAGTAGATGGTTTTGTTGCTAAGAAGAAATAGAGAGGGGTCGAAGTACTTAGGTTGCTAAAATTCAAAGCCATAACCACTTTTTCAATTAGGATATGCTTAATTCCCTTTTCATATTTAACCATTTTTCTTTACTAGGAAGAAATCACACTAGTAGAAAAATGGCCAAACTAGACAGATCAAACTAGACGGAGTTATTCCCGTCTAGTTTGGTCCAAATTCGAATTTTTTATTTTTTTATTTCAATAAAAAGTCAACCTAGACGGAAATTTTCCGTCTAGGTAGGTTGAGCAATCTAGACGGAAATTCTGACTAGGTTGCTAGGATTAGTTTAAAAAAAATAAAAACCCTAACTAGTTCCCCCCTCACATAGCCGCCATACCCTCTCTCTCTAAACCCCTCCCCCGCGCCCGCAGCGAAGCCCCCCGCCCCGCCCCCCTTCGACCCCCAGCGTCGGCAACCCCCCCTCCTTCGCCCCCACGTGCCTGCCCCCCGTCACCCCCCTCTCGGCA
>JBAKGM010000200.1:1567337-1585305 GCA_037177215.1 Asparagus racemosus | reverse complement strand
CTTGAAGTTTACATGTTTCTACGATAGGGTTGGGCACGGGCCGGGTCGACCCACGGGCTGACCCGGCCCACCCCAGCATGGGTCATGACCCGGCTCGACCCGGAGAGGGCAGGGTCTGACCCGCCCCGCGTTATACGCGGGTCACGGGTCGGGCCGGGTCAACCTCCAGACCCGGGACGAGAGAATTTGACCAGGCCCATCATAACCCGGCCCATCAACGACCCGACCAGGCTCGGCCCAACCCGTGTATTTTAATTTTTATTTTTTTTAAATTCAGGCTATTTTTGGCCTGCAAACTGGATTGCTGCAGGCCAGTTAAAACTGGACTGCAGGCCAGTTTGTTAACTGGCCTGCAGGCAGACCCGTTAAGAAACTGGCCTGCAGGCCAGTTAGCAGGACAGTTCTAAACTGGCCTGTGCCAGTTTCTAATCTGGGCCAACTGGCCTACAAGCCAGTTAAACTGGCCAGCAGGCCAGTTTTGCTAGCTAGTTTAATTGGCCAGCAGGCCAGTTTTCTAACTGGCCTGTTGACCAATTTTTTAACTGGTCCTACTGGCTAGTTAACATATGTTCTCAAGTAATTTGAATAGCACGGGCCCATTTCCGATACTAACTCATGAAATTCATTGTGAAATTCTATGTTGGGTTAACTTTTGATTCAATTTATTAGAAAGTAGAAACATACTCATTCTATGCATTCATATGACTTCTGTCCCACTTTTTGAGCAGCTAGATATCACAATGTCAGCATGTTTTTAGTGTCCAAGATTTTTAATTTGCCAGCTAAAAAGATGCTCTTTTTTAGGAGCAACTTTTTAGTCTCAGTCTAGAAATTTTTTAAGTAGACTAGAAGCATATTATTAGTGAGAGCTAACGACATAAAATCGCTGACCAGAGTAGCATATATTTTGTTTTTATACAATGTGTGACATTGTGTATGTGTGTGTGTGTGTATATATATAATTTTAAACAAAGAGTAAAATAGAAAAGAATAATTTAAATATAATTTAATAGATACAAATATAAAGTTAATATAGTTTATAAATTAAAAATTAAATAAGAAAATGGATAGAAGAACCCACGGGCCAACCCACGACCCGCGAGTCATGGACCGAGCCTCACCCGCCCCACCCTTAGGCGGGTCGTGGGTCGCGCCGGGTCCAGTCCCAGATCCGGGATTAAAGAAATGGGCACGGTCCACTCTGATCCAGGTGGGCCCAGATCGGACCCGCACCGACCTTGAACCAGGCGAGCTGGGTTACGGACCCGAACCAGCTCGGCCCACGCCCACCCCTATTGTTACATGTTTAGCAAATGACCATTTTACCCTTCGTCACGCGTAGCGGTGGATGAACGCTACGTGTAATAAAAGAAAGTAACACTTTCGTCTATAAATCTCGCCCTCATTCATTATGATCCCTCTCAATCTCAATCCAAAAACTCAATAGACCGATGACTCGATTAGGGTTTCAAATTTTTGAGGGAAAATTAAACTTTTGGAGCACTTTCGAAACGAATTTAGGGTTTCATATTGATGAGTTGCCGTGCTACTGAAGCTCAAAGTTCATCGGAGGATGGCGGTTAAGAGTTTTTTGTGCACATTGGAAGAAAATGGGTTCGCCTTATCTCTCACTCTCTCATAATTAGGGCTTTTCCTCGAAGAATTTTATGTTTCAATTTGAATGGCGGCTTTTATTATTATTATTTTTTTACTAGAGGTGTTAGCTAAATTTATCTTTTTAGGACTTGTTTTGAATTCTTTTGAGGTGCCAGCCAAATCCACCCAATTAACCATTAGCTTAATATAGAAAAAAACCATTTTCGAAGAAGAAAGAGTTTGCCGTCAAGTCTTTAGAACATATATTCCTAATTAATATCGGAGCGAGAAATTTTGGCAGGGGGTTCCAAAAAATATTTATACACAATAACATGTTTTATTTATAAGCCTTAACACCTAATTAAGTATCACTGAACAAAATGGGACTTTCAAAATCATAATTCAACTTAGACTTTACCGTAACATTCTTCTCGCCTTCAATGTTACAAAATATATCTTTTTCCACATAAGCCACCAAACAATCATTAGTATACTAATCTCTCATTCAGTTTCAAGGAATTGAGGGTGAATGTGAGGAGAGGAACTGAGGGCTGAGGGCGAAGAGTGGAAGTGAGTTCCTAGATTTATCTTGCAGTAGCAATTTGCAACTCGCAGTATGTATTTTGATATCAGTACCTCAGTTCTTTAATAATTTGATATTAATCATTGAAATTTGAAATTGATTTCTGAACTCCTATAACTACTTTGAAATTATTCTCCCGAGTTAGCATTTGTTTGAGTTGGTGTAAAATATTCCTTTAACTCTAACAAAATTGGGAGACTAATTTCAAAATTTGAAGAATAGAGGACTGCTCTCAAGCACTTAAAAGATTTGAGGGACTAATTTCAAACTATGAGGATTTGGGGGACTAATTTTTCAAACTTGAAAGATTTGGAGGACTAATATCACGCAGAGAACCAGAGAGGAATGTAGAGGATTAATTTTGAGAATGTTAAGGTAGCTTATGCATTTTACTACCTATGACAATACTTTTAACAAATTATCCCCTTTTTACATGTTATTATTATAATTTCAAAGTGGGGCCAAGGCCCCCTTGGCCCCAATGTGGCTCCGCCAATGTTCCTAATTAGAAAGATCTTTTAGCCAGCATAATTTTCCTTGTAGTGACAGCTTTCTGATTTGTCTAACTCGTACTGCTTGGTAATACTAGAACTAGGAAAACCTTGTTCTTATTTTATTTTATTTTATTGTATTGTAAAAAGCATATTCTTTTTCTATATATGCCAAGATCAATTTATAATCTGCATGTAAATATGTAACTCAGAGGGAGTTATTAGATAATTTTGTTCTTTATGCAGATGGGCCCATGATACAAGTGGCCTGAAGTAGGCTTCAAATTTCAAGTATGTTGTTGCATTTAGAATATTTGGATGATCTTGAAATGTTTTTCTATAAGTCATCTATAAGTAACTGTCTCATAGTCTTGTGCAACCTGCAAGAAAGTTAAACTTGAAGTATTTCATGATTTATAAAGAAGTATGATTTGTAAATATTGCACTCAGCTACTGAGAGTGAATCCTCCGAGGAGACCACTTTGAATTCCTGAACCTTTTATTACTGCCTTTATTCTTCAATTTTCAGTTTTTTCATGTTTGTTTATGCTTTCTCAGCTTTTGTTGTATCTTCACCAGGCTTTATCACTTAGCATCGAGAAATTCAGCTGCAATATCTTGAAAAGACAATGATGTAAAGACTGAGTTCGCTATGGAATGATGGTCAAACCTCCTGGAAAAAGGCACCAACCGTCCTATCTTGAGTGAGCATTCCTTAGATACTACTGGTCAGTATGGTCTTTCGTCTAATATTCTCGTTGACGTAATCTTTATGCAGGAGAAAATTGGGTCTACCTATCATGCATTTTCTGGCCCAACATGTTTCAACTCAGTCTTTCTTATAGACTTCAGCTTACTTTTGTCTTTTCATAACGTTGCAATCCATATTTAGTTCCTTTTCACAAGTTGCTTATTGAAGTCGAACATTTTAGACTTCTCAATTGCAAGACTATATTAGATTAGGATACAAGCTTGCATGTTTACTAGAATTTTGAAATGCCATATCCTTGGATTAGGCCTTAAGTTAATTTTATGCTTTCTCAGACAATATTGGGAAAAGTTCATGGCAGTCTTTTTTTATTTATATATATAATTCATCATACTTTTTTCTACACAATATAGCGGTAAGTGATTAACTTTCTTCTCATTGAAGTTAGCTGATACTAAATGGCAAGTAATTGAAAGAATACTGAGTATTAGTTCTGTTGGATAAGATGTTTCACGTGGCAGTTTGCATGTTTATCTCTAATTCACCTCATCCTGTCCTGTCAAGGTTTTTCTAATGTCTTCACAAGGCAGATAAGAAAGGCTTATCGTTTTGATGGATCTTTTGTCTTTGATAGTCTCATCACCTTTATCCTTTTGATTTTTATGCTTCATGGTGCTTAATGCGCACTAATATGATACTGTCAAGTGTTTTTGCTGACTTCGTTGAAATTTCCTTTTCTTTACTTATCCTCATTGTCTATATTCTATTGTAATTCCTCCCGTCTTTACCTATTTTTATTATTCTTTATTTTCTAAGCGAACTTATAATAGTAACAAAAGTAGAAAGTTACTGAGGACCAGTCTTGGACCTCATTAGTGCTTTCATCTTATGACTGAAAACCGTCCTGTCTTACTGATGTTCAATTAAGAACATTTATAAAATTATTTGTAGATTAGTTATTAAAAATGTATTTCTTTACTAGGTGCAAAGACCAGAGGACGTTCTTGCTGCGAACCGCCTTGTTTTTCCTGGGGCTGGAGCTTTTGGAGCAGCTATGAATGTGTTAAATCAGAATGGGTAAGTTCTCTTTCAGTCACTTACATTTATTATTTTGAACAAACTATTTTTTGTTTGTTGATAATGAAGTTGAAAACTTCCATATTCATCCTGGAAATTTCTAGTGTTTGTGCTATTGTCTTGGCCTGTAGACTAGCATTCTCAAGCATGCTTTTATTTTAACCTAGAAGAATAGTGAATTTAACACTTGATACTAAAGAAGATGTTATACATGGAATCAGAGCAGGACAATTACATTGAAGATGCACAGCACTTAATGAGTACTGTGTGAAGGTGAAGGGAAATTTGAGAAGTTGGAGGCAAGCTTATTTTTGCTTCTATGACTTTGAATGTTGGGTATGGGTAGTTTAAAATCAAGTATAGCCGAAACAAATGTTAAACTGACGAAGGTTGGGCAACTAAGGGGAGTGATAGGACAGTAGTTAGTGTGGGAGAAAGGGACAGTCCTAAATCCACAGATTGTGGGGAATGAAAAAGGGCATGATTATTGTTAGTTTTAAAAAAGTACATATCAAAGCTAGTGATTTTCATGTCATAGATGTTATGTTGGACATCAATAAACTCATGCCACATCTGTATCAAATAATGGTAATGCTTGATACTTGTGGAAATAAATAATTCAAAGCTTCAGATGGGAGCAGAGAAGATGCTAAAACTCCTATGACATCAATGTAGATCACCTTTGAGTAACTTCAGGCTTCTTTATGGAAATGAGAAGCATTTATAGTTAAGAAGATCGTGTTGGATCTATCTGGATGGGTTAAAGGAGAAACCCTCGAGTGTTTGAGTGATCAACAGATCTCACGATAAAACCATCATAATTTGATCCATCTATCTCAAGAACATTGCTGAAACAGAAGACGATGGATGATGAAATTTCTAATTCTAAATCACATCTAAATTTAGTTCTGTAAGGTGGTTTAGCTAGGGGATAATGTGTTATCATTTTGTTTCTGCTTAATCAGTATAGTTCACTATCTTCCAAAGTTAATGTTTCTAGTGCCTGTAACCTCCCTAATTAACTGCATAAGAGCTCTATTTCTGCTCAATCAGTACCGCGTTATCAGATTTTTCCTATTTGGACATTTCTAGCGACTGTTGTTTACTTAATTGACATTTGAGCCTAACAATTTTATTATTCAATTATTTGTCCTTGTAGGCTGGAACATTCTTTTATTCACTAACAAAGACTTCCGGCAGATTACAAGCATATCAATAACATATATGCATGGTAATTAAGATAAAATTTGTATAACATTCATATGTATCTTTCTCAAAACAATCCTTATTCTGTCTTCTTTTGGAGCTAGCTGATTCCCTTTTTGAATAAAAACTTGTTGAAGACCCATTTGTTGTGCTAGACTTTCCTTGCACTCTTGCCTAGTTTCTAAAACTTGCTACATTTTGTAATGGTTTTTCTTTCTGAAAAGAGAAGTTTTTTACAAGCCATTTGTCTTGCTTTGTTAACAGAATCCTTTACTTTTCCAACTTTTCTTGCTCAATCATGTTTCATTTTGCAGATGACCTTGTTTAATTATTTATGAAAATGGATATGTTATGCCGTCAACCAGCGGATATAACATCAATGACTTAAATTTAAATCCTTATTTCCATTTGCCTAATAAAATGTATATAGTAGATATATGATGATAATGTGTACATTTATTGTATTTCCAGGCTCCGAGAATTCTAAGCGAGTCAAATACAAGATTGTGTGCAAGTATAACCTGATTAAATGTGTAGATAATTTATATGGCAAATGTAGATAAATTATGTGGCTAATGGATATGCAGGGGAAAAAAAGCATACATGGTGAAGAAGTTGTCTTTGCCTTTTCCCTTTTTGGCACTTCCAAAAAGGAAAAAAGATCCACCTTGTTCAAACTTCTTTGCCTTTTCCCTTGTTCAGGAATTCGAACCTGTTTCTTAAAAATGGCTGCTGGATCATGTAGGTTTTAAGAGATCTCAAATTTAGAATCAACAGTAAAAAAAGATAATCTGAAACTTGAAAACTTTTCTCAAAGATTTGAGAAAGCAATAACATAAATCTTAAATTTATTTATAGATAATCATAATATTAAAAATTGTCATTGCTCATGCCTGTGCATGTGTGTTTGTGTGCGCACAGGCATTCATGTATGCGAGGTGTGTTCATGCATGCATATATAGTGCGTGCATGGGTGTGTAATGCATGCATGTGCCTCATGGACGTGCATGCAGAAGTGTGAGTGTCAAGAGCCTTTGAATCCGAAGAAAATATATTTTGAGATATCTTATTGTACTCACTTTTTATTCACCACATTTATCAGAATCCATCCACATGAAACTGACTCACATTGCTGACTATGCTCATTCGCTGCATCTGCAGATCATGGCCGTCCTTTACAAATTCCATCATGGCTGATGCTCATTGTGCAACAAATTTGCAGCACCAGGTTCATCATGGGCTCATTGTGCAACAAAGGTAATTTCCGAGTTATAACATTTTAGCCTATTTTTTAAAGTAGTTGTGGAGGCTAAAGATCTTGTGATAACAATGTTATTTTCCTTTCAGCTATATTGGATAACGTGCTTGTCAAAATATTTGCAATGTCTTTTTTAATGCTGTTTATAAGTAACTGATTCATAGTCTTGTGCCTTCCAACACAAGTTAAAACTTATTTTAGGAGATCTCAAATATAGTATCATACTACTTGAAATCGAAATTTTAAACTTTTAACTTAAAACAAGAAGAAAACAATCTCATAAGATTTGATATTATATATATATGTATGTGTGTGTGTGTGTGTGTGTGTGTGTGTGTGTGTGTGTGTATAATGGTTTTAAGATATTTCAAATTTAGGTATCACAGTAGTGAAAAGAAGATAGTTTGAAATATGAAAACTTTACTCAAAGAGTCAAAATAGAGCAATGACATATTATTTGAAATTCTTATATATAAATAATCATAATATTAAGAAGATAATGTGATCCTCCTGGCTGACTCTAGGAAAGATAACCTATCTCTTGTTTTCCCATGATTTCATGTTGGAATCCAATGATTCATCATTAGTTGTCACTTTCTAACATGGAAATTTGTGGATTTCACGGAGTATCACTAGAGATATTCTATGTTGAAACTAAGCAAAGAGGTCTCGGCTTTGAATCATATAGATTGCAATCTTCAGTCAGGAGGATACTTGATAAAGTGAGATCATGAGCTTCTGCTTGTTGTCTGTGACTATGAGGAGTCTAGGAATATCCGAGATTTTTAAGTTGGAGAGCTACTAATTGAGGTGTTCGTACCTGGAAGGACTTAGGCATCAATTGTCAGTTCTTCCTATAGGGGATTAATATAGACATGTTTATTTCTTCTATTGTGATTCATTCACCTTCAGCTTTGTTTTTTCTTCCCTTTTAATAATTTAAACCTACTTATCTTGTTAATACAACCAAATGACTGAAACTGCAAATATGAGGTCTCTCTGTGATATGGAGAACATAAGTTTTTAGCATATTAGAGAAGTTGATGTATCTTTTGCCAATTGAATGTCCTATGAGCTGGAGGAGTTTCGTCTTTCTCGTTATTTATCCTTGACAATAGATGATATTAGGAATATAGTAGGAATGAACTACACAAAAAAATTCGTCTTACTTGATTATTATAAAGTACACTGCACCTGGAGAAAATAAAATAGGCATGTTGATTTCATGGAAATCCTCCGTTCTAAAAGTTTGACCCTAGGAGTTTACTATCAGTAATTTTTCATTTTCAGATGTGTGAAGTAATCAGAGTGGATAGGAACTATCAAGGATCTGAATGCATGTATCATTTGATGGATGTTACATAGGGTAACCTACTGAAAACAAAACAAGCTTTAGTAATTAAGTCCACTGCTCATGAGCCAACCATTATACTTCAAATTAGCCTTTAAAAACATTAGTTGGAAATTACTTGGGACTCTCAACGTAAAAAAAAAAATTCTTACAGAGAAGTTTAACAACTCGATTTAGGGATGTTGAAGTGCTCATAAAATAGTTGAAGGGTGATAACTGATTAGTGGTATTGAAGGCATAGATGAGGGCATTATAGACGACGTTTCTTAATATTAATAACCATTTACAACTCTTTTTCCCTAAATAAAAAATAAATAAAGCCTATTTAGCATTCCTTATCTACAAAATTCGAAAAATCTCATTACTGGGCTGGAACTGCAAATATACACTACAACTGGACTTCCTAAAAAAACTCAGAAACGTTACACTATCCAAATTGTCTTATCAGCCTTTTTCAGTTAGCACTGTCAGAACTTTTTAGCTAGAGTACAAACAAAAGGTAATTAGTTTGACTCCCAAACAAAACTGAAGTCCAACTTTAAGTACCAGAGCTATATCACCAACTCACAATAACATTGTGAAGCTCACCAACGAAAACTCTAATTATTCTCTCCTAGTTATTCTCTCTTTCACCTCAGTGTTAGCCAGATCTCCGATGGAAGGCCAAGGTTCTGGTTCCAGCATTCAGACAGAGGTGTTGATCACAAAGCTCTAAGTTTTCTTGATTTTTATTGCTATTTTTTGTGGTTTAATTGAGTGTATGCTTCTTATGATTAGTTTATCTGATTAGGGGAGTTTTACTATCTATGGTAAGATTGTGGTCTTGGCTATCGTTTTATTTGCAAGGCAATACTGTATTTTATTGGGCAAAATGTTTGATTTGTTCCTATTTTTAATGATCTAATTCTGCATGCAAATGGGTATCTGATCAGCTTAATTTTGAGAGCTTTGTCTCCCTAATTCAATATTTCCAAATAATAATGTTAGGGTTTTGTCATCTGCATTTGATTTATTCCTTGGTAATATTCTATAAGGAGTTTACATAGGCATTGAACCTTTCTCTTAAAGAATCAGCTGCCAATTCTAAGGTTCCTCTCAAAAGAAAGGATGAATTTCTTCTAAACTAAAAGGTTGATAAATTTTCAGCTGTTTATGATATAAAACGCGAAGGTGTTCTTTCTTAAAATTAGTAAAATTGAGTTAAAACTTCACCTTGATAGTAGGGAAGAAGCTCCTCTCAATCTGTGTTGCTTAGGAGAAAGAATCTACTGAACTGGATCCTTTGGATACATGGTGTTCTAAGGGATGAAAGCTCTTGGATCAGTGCAAACCACTAGGGTTTGGAGATAAGCGTACTAATCCAAGGGTTCTTTTTTCCACTTATCGCTTAAACAATCAAAACCTTGTCCAGCAAAAAGTCTTCCACTGCATGGTCCCAGATTTGCTGACATGAGCACGACACTGAAAATGCACATCTAAACAAGGATACGACAAGAAGCGTCATGTCCAATATGTTTAAGGTTATTATTTGTACTAGATGTATTCTGATACGAGATTCTTTTTTAGGAGGTTGTTACTCAGATCTAATCACTCTCATCAACTGCTTATTTCGTGGTGAAATGGACTTCCAGCATCTCAACTATATTCTTCTTTCTTTTATCTCGTAAAAAAGAAAGAACATTCTTTTTTCATGATTTCCATGCAATAAGCATTCTCAATGGTTGCTTCGAGATAATCAACAGAGTCCTTGTTAGCCGACTCCATCCAGAAAAATTCACTTCCTGATTGGCAACATCCAATTGGCTGCCATTAATAATCATTGACTTGCTTTGAAAAAAAAGTCATTGCATCCCTCTCAAAATCCAATCAGAACTGTATTCACCAGGGTAGACTTTGAAAATCTGTCTTTGTTGGTCTTCTCTTTTCGAACCCTCAACGTGCGAAGCTTTGATACAAGATGGAGTAAACTATCTTGCAACTCCCCTATCCTTATCAATATATACCACGAACAACATATATATTGTTAATGAGGTCTTCAACAAGGGGACCAACTCATATCATTTCATTTTGATGTCTGACCTTCACAACACACTGATATTCATAAGAGAAAATAAAAAAAAGGAAAGAAAACTGAAGGATCATATTCAATACTTGGGTGTGCATGAAATGACTCTAGCACGCATAACTTTACATTTGAAGCGTTGATCAGTCATGGCTTGGAGGCATCAACCGCTTGTGATAAGTAGATAAACATCATTCTTCTTGTAAAAGTCACATATCTCCACCAAGATGGTGGACTCATCCTCGTTAACTCCGTCTTTCCGCAGTATCAATCTACTTCATGTTTTTCTATCATTTTTTTTAGTGTGTTTATTGCATAGAAGTCGGGAACTTGGGATGCTATGGCGAATCACAACCCATGTTCAATCGTCCAAGATTCGTGTATAACGCAACCCGATTTAGAATTCATACTAGTTAAAATTTTGAAAAAAAAAACTCTTTTTTAAAAGAATAAACAACAAAAAAACGCGAGAACTTAAGCATATAAATATGCATGTCTTATTGCAACATGATTCTCAAGGTTTTTTTAAAATTTTTTTTTTATTTCTTTTATTTACCATTAGTGATATCAACTAGCATATTTCTTAAAGTTGACTCTTGCAAAACCTCTAATTCCTACAATTAAAAACTGAACCTAAAGCGTACCACATAACCTAGCGTATGCGTATCGTATAAGTCTACCCACCTCGTACCCGATTCCTAATGAGCGGTGTACCAGGCTTCCATACTCGTCCTGTGAACTGGACGAACCGGATTCCATGCAACTATGGTTTATTGCATTCTATTGTTAAAGTCTACAAAACATTATTTCAGAAATAAGTAAATTCATTGTGAACATCTTCCAAATTACTATTTAACCTTAGCCATCTCAAGGTATCTTTTGTGCGTCACAACTACTACAGGAAATCATATATTCATGACCCGCTACAATGTGTTTGGATGTCTCCTCTTTTGGAATGATGTGGCAAAACCACTTTCTTCAAAAGCATTTGGCTCTTGATGAAGTTGGTGGGGCTTCGTCTCCTTTTGGACCGAAACGTAGACTGGCAAAACTACTTCATTACATCATTACTTTCTTTGAATATGCATGCATGGAACCCTTATGTTAATGTGCTCTGTCAAATGACAAATAGTGGTTGCATGAAACATTGATATTGGTGGTTGAAATTCCTCGAAGTTGAATGATGATGGTGAATTTTCGATTTGTTCACTATGTCAATCTCTCAATTGGCTAAATGTCACTTGAGCTCATATGGACCGTCTGCCCTTGGATGGAAAGCAAATGTGGGGGAAAATAGAAAATATTGGTGCTTAAAATTTTTGAAAGATAAAAAGTAAATAAAACCATTCCTTTCCTTTTGAGTTACTATACTTCAAACTTTCAAAAAAGAAAAAAAGAAAAGTCAGAGGCAAAAAATGATATCAACGAATCATTTAAAAGATGTACAAACATGTAATTAGTCATTAAAAAGTATAAATGTTATTCTACTTAGTTTTCATCCTTCAACGGAGGTTTTTGATCACGAAGAAATTTATCAAAACACATAAATATTGAAGGAAGAGGATGCATTTTTACGAAAATGAAACAACATCTTTCCCTTGTGCAGTCATGAAGAGATGGGCGATAGAGAGGGAGAAGAAAGATTTTTTGAACAAGTTGCAAATTATATAGAGATAATGGAATTGAGAGAAAAGTAGTGTCTGGGTAGAAATCTAAAGTTCTATATGGAGAAAAAAGATACTTTACGAACATAGATAACAATATTTCAAGTGTCAGACATATTATATTGGATTTTAGACAAACTAAATGATCTGTTTAAAATTGTGATACCCCAAAATAGTATAGTCCCACATCAGTTGAGTGTGTGAATATATTTAGTCAAGGAAGTCAGGTATTAATAATATGTAGCACTTTTAGCGGTGAATTGAGAAAAATGTATTGCACTCAGTGAGTCTCAGGGTTTATATCATGCCAACAGGCGTGTGTGCTCGAAGCCTGACAAATGGTACTATAGCAATTAGCCAACCGGAAATGTGAACTAAGTGTTATGTGAGACTAGGTGTTACATTGTGTGGGGGCGGTGAGAGTCACCTCTAGAACCCATTGGAGCTATCTCTAGAGTCCACATTGCTAGGTGGTGATCATGAATGGACTATTGTCATCGCATGATGAGGATGCCCTCTAACTAAGGTGGGTTGAACGTGATACCCCAAAATGGTATAGTCCCACATCAATGTGTGTTCGAATATAGTTGGGTTTATGTAGTTAGTCAATGGAGTCATGTAGCAAAAATAGATAGTAGTTCTTGCGATGGATTAAGACAAACAACATGTTTCACTCAGTGGGTTGTAGGACTTGCATCGCACCAACGAGCCCGTGCGGGCCCGGGGCTTGAAAGAAATTGTTTGATATCATTGATAATGCCTAATACAACTAAAGGCATTGGCCAATAATGCATATCATACAACGTCAATCGAAGGTTCAAAGCATGAAGAAGTTGCTTTCGAGTGGTACGTTAGGCAAAAATACAAAATTAATAAAACCCGATATTTAGACTCTTCTCTTATTCCTCGAATCGATAACTTGGTTCCAAAATTCTCAACTACCCAAACTCCATATGCCTATAAAGATGAGTAAAAGCCATAAATACTACTAAGATTTTAGGGTCTCAGACCTTCTTAGCGTATGATTGGACCTGATATGGATTGAGAATTATTAGGATGTGAAAAAAATTAATGTTTAGAGGGTTGTTTGGCAACTTGAAGGTGATGTTGAA
Organism: Asparagus racemosus; assembly: GCA_037177215.1. NCBI lineage: Eukaryota > Viridiplantae > Streptophyta > Magnoliopsida > Asparagales > Asparagaceae > Asparagus > Asparagus racemosus. The sequence continues at coordinate 1,572,196 of JBAKGM010000200.1, read as the reverse complement.
AATGTGAAATGATACAATTTCAAGTCATAAGAGAAAGGATATCTTCCATATGGATTCCACACATTTATTACTTTCATATTTTCATCTCACACTTTCTCTTTAGTATTCAAAATGAGATTTTCATTTTTTTTTTATTTTCATCGTACATGTACCTACTCATTGTTTTAATTATCCCCGATATAACGAGACATCCTTCAATATATCCTTTTATAAGTCTTGCCAAAAAATAATATGGTGTCAATATCTTTTACCGCATTTTTGGTAAATATTGGGCGATAGATATCCCCAACTTGACCGATATATCAGCCGACGCGTCCTTTTATATGGGTTGTTGCAAAATAATATAGTTCTGCAAAATTTCTTTGATTTTTTTAGGAAACATTCTAGTGCTATGAAGTTTTTGGCAACTTCTAGTAGGCTCTTTTCCCTAATTTTCTACAACTGATTAGTCTGAAACATATATAATTTACGTATTTGTGTGCTCAGATTTTATTAAGTATGTTTAAATTACACTTTTAGGGCATTATATTGTATATGCAAATCATATGATATGACACCACAATATTTACCATATCTCGACATTTGCCCAATATCCACTATCCAATATGAATTTTGACTGTCCAATATTCCTCGATATCTGATATTTAAAACCTTGCACCTACTTGACATAATTTTCACACTTCATCTTAGAGTTGCCAAATATCTTATCTTTTTAATGTCTTTCTGATGTCCTCTTTAATATTTGTCAAAAGTGGTTCTGTTCACATTTTCACCTTCACTTTCAGATTGCCAAATACCTCCTGTCATTACAATGGTATTTCTAAAAGGTGACTTTTTAACTTCAGTTTTAGCGCACGACTGATCATGTTGTACACATTTTGGAATAAATATATAAAGAAAACACAACATGATACTTACAACTGATATTTTGGAAGTTTCGGATTGGTTGAACAACTGATCAATAATTTCAGATTTTTGGTCACTCATCTTATTTTAATCATTCATCATTCGTTTTGCATGGAAACATTTAGGGATTTTTAGATTTCCTTGAAGTTTTCCAGGTCTTACTCTATGTATCTGCATCCATGCTTAAAGATGTTGTAACAGTAAGGTAAGTTCTAAATTTCCTTACCCACCATAGGGAAGGTGCTTTCAATTTCATATTTACTTGGAGAGGAATTTAAAGATTCAATGGTTGGAGCCAAGAAGATACGTGGTCATAAAAGTCATAAATTTGATCCATCTTATGTTCAGTGCCTTAGTAGATTGAGCACATAGGTACCTTATGCACATGTATAAGGTACTTTCTTCTAATGTTGTTTGCTTTAGTATGCTTGTTCGATATGATCCCATATTTCGACTACAAGTCGCATTTCCTATTATTGCATCAAAAATGAGAATCTTGTATCTATTAAAAGCTCTTCTTCTTTAGCTAGCTTAGTGGTCTTCTTATGTATCTTAGTTTGCTTTTTTCCGTTATAATATAACTATGCATACAGTTTTTCTTGTAGCTCTAAATTGTTCACTTAATATTTTACATCTTTCTTTACTCTCTTTCTTAATACTACAGTTTCAGATCCATTTGCAAATTGAACAAATTGTGTCAATGGAGGTAAAAAGCTCAGACACAATTCGCAATATTAAATCAAAGGTTTTTGCACGGGAGGGACTGCCAGCAAGTGACCAAGAGTTATTTTTTGAAGGCAATCACCTAAGTGACACATCGAAGACACTAGCTGACTACAACATCTCCCAAAATTCCATGATCAACCTTTTGTTTGGAGGCACTATGCAAATATTTGTAAAGATCCTTTCAACTGGGAAAATTTTGAAGCTCGTAGTGAACGACAAAGATTCCATCCAAAATGTGAAGGCTAGGATTGAAGCTATGGAGGGAATTTCTCAGAATCGTCAAGGACTCATCTACATGGGAAAATCTCTTGAAGATAACCATTCGTTACGTGCTTGCAACATACAGAATGGTTCAACCCTTCAGATGATACTATGTCCAGTGGATAAGTTTGATATCTTGATCTGCACAATGAATGGGAATCTTATAAAACTTGAAGCTAAATCTTGGTATACTATCCGAGATATCAAGCTGATAGTTGAGGGTATGAAGGATATTGATGCAACCAAGCAAAGGCTTTTTTGCGATGTCACAGAGCTGGAGGACAACCTCACGCTTTCTGAATGCAGAATATTCGATCGAACAATTCTTCACTTGCAAGTTGACATGTAGATATTCATCGAGATTTGGAATCGGAGGACTATCACATTAATGATTGATAATTATGATTTCCTTGGTTCGGCCATCCGCGAGATAGAAGAAGAAATGCATGTGAGTTTCTGCATCAATCAACTCTATCCTTTGAAAGTATGAGATCAACTACTCTAAAACTTCTGGTGACGTTTGTTCTGGTCTTTCGTAGGGAATAACATATTGGGATGTTTTAAAGTTGTTAAAACAATAATCTTTTGTCTTTCCTTTTATGTGCTAAAAACTTGAGCATGAGAGAGTTTATGGAAATCTATGCTAATGGTTTTGATTGTTAAAATTTCATTCATATCTTCACTTGTGTTTCAACATATGGACATTTTATGCGTTTGGGCATCTTTGGATGATTTCATTAGTTTATTTGTTGTGTTTCTCTGCCTAGTGAAATACAAATGTTTCTATGATTTTTATCTTAACCTCAATTGTAAGCTTTGCGTTTAGCTTAAAAGTTGCTTTCTTTTCATGTTAAGTTTTAAGCGCAGATGGATAGTTAGTTTTGGTATTTTTGATTGCACATATTGGACTAATCTTAAGAAATGAGCCAGCTGAAATCATAGTCTTTTCTTCTATGTCTTTTCTCCTTGTTAATTCCATATAGCACTTTATTCGTGCTCATAAACTTGCATAGCAAGAATGGAGTCAATCAATGATCTTTTCCTGGAAGGATGCTAATGAAAACTTTAAATAATAAAAAAGAGAAATAAAGAAAGAAAGAAAGAAAGAAAGTTGGGAACTAAGGGAGTTTACTAACGGAGGGGAAGGGAAAATAATTAAAAGGAAAGGAAAGAAAGGGGAGTGAAAATGTAATAATCATGTTTGGGAGTTTGGTAAAGGGAATGGAGGTGGATCATTTTTTAGCCGTTAGATTTGTATCATGATGGTCCACAACAATTCACCTCCTCTACACCCCAATTTGGGGGTTAACCAAATTATATAGAATGGAGGTTAGTGGGTATAAAATTTGTTACTTCACTTTCCCTCCATTCCTCTTCAAAAAAAACTCACAAACAAGATTAAATCCATTTACATCGAGAGGGGCATAGTTACGATATCCCCGATCCTTCCCCTACCGCTCATTCACCCCCATCCAAACAAAGCAAAAAGAGAGAGAGCTATCAAATTCAAGGTAGAGTTGTGAAAGCTTGAGCTTCTCTTCCTCGAGAAACTATCTGGTGATAACGGCCTCACATTAAGTGTGCATCCAAAAAATGTCAACCGTTGAATCTAAACATCAATCGTGAAATCTAATGATTCGACAATTGATATTATTTGGGTGCACATTTAATGCCATAGGCCCGAGTGCACTTGATTCTTTTTGCCCTTTCTCTCTCTCATATAAAGATTGCAAGTGCACCTAGTTCATAACATTAAATGTGCTTCAAATGAATGTTAGCCCTTAGATCATTGGATTTTAGAATTTATTCATAAATCTAAGGGTTGACATCCTTTAGATACATATTTATTGCTATGTACCATTCGTGCCGGATATTCTCTAAGTTAAAATGTTTAAGTTTGTGAATCATCACTTGCCATCTATGCAAGCTTCTGAATTATGCTCATTTTTGTGATCCATTTATAACTTGACAAAAATTCACAATCTCAGTCCATTAATTTAATGAGTAACATCATCACAAAGTATTAAGTATTCCGTTTGCCTCCAATTTGACTCGATAATTAAGTGTTCATTGGCATGTTGTTTGGTTGCATTAGGGCTTTTCTCGCTGGGGGGCGAGGGGGGTCGATGGAAATACAAAGAGATTTATTTGGAGTAAAAGTTTTACCGTATCTAAACCAGTAATATCTATTTATTTTTTTAAAAAATATTTGTTTACATAAATTATCTTGAATATATATTGATATGAGAATAGACTTTCGGAACTATATTAGAACCTCCGACCATCTATACAAAAATATTTGTTTGAAATATTTTTATATATTTGTTTGCGTGGACTATATAAAAATATTTAGGGTTGTAGAATGTTAAAATAAATAAAAAAACAAAATTGGTCCACATAACAAACTACAGGATTTTTGTTTCCAATTAAGCCTTCAATGGCCTTTAAACTTACATGGAACAGCAAATAAACTTTTCCAAAATATTCTTTCTCCATCCATTTAGTCCGGTGGTTCTAGTTTTTTTCCCCTTGCAATTTCCCGTTTCCTCCCCAATTTACAACAAGAGTCTTCGAAAAAATAGAATCCATTCAAGACTCACTACACAAGCCTGATTCGAAACCTGGAGGAACCCATTCAACCAAAATCACTAAAGAAAGCAATATTTAAAAATCCTATTTTGGAGGAATTATGAGTTAGGAGTTATTAGATTTTAGTAGTACAGTAAGGAGATAAAATACGAAAGAGAAAGGGTTTTTTCATAGAAACCATTTTTAAAATAAGATTATTATATAGAAATCACTTTTGATTTTTAATTTATATATACAACATCTTTAAATAAATTTTTTTTTTTTTTGCAATTAAACATCCAGATCTTCTTTTCAATTAATTTTTTTTAAATAATTGATTTCATTAATATCCATTAAGGATCACCACTCTAATATACTTGGTATTTGACAAGTAATTA
>JBAKGM010000200.1:1536569-1550170 GCA_037177215.1 Asparagus racemosus | reverse complement strand
CGATAATCTTTTATACTATAACTTGTTAAGTTGTATACTTGCAACTTCGAATGTAACGCTCGTTATTTTCCACAACAACAAAGAACACCTGATAGCAGTAGCACAACTATTGCTCAATCATGGTATTATTTTATCCCCTAAAAGGATAACTTTAATGAAAGAAGATATCAAATTTTTAGGGGAAAAAAATTAAATGTGGTCATGTTGAATTACAAGACCATATCATTACAAAGATCAAAGAGTTCAAAGATAATTTTGAAACTATGAAAGATCTACAAAGCTTTCTAGACTTACTAAATTATGGAAGAAGGTATATATCCAATCTCTCCGAAAAGATTTCTTCACTTCAAAATAAACTTATTGAAGAACAAAAGAAATAGAAAGATAAAAACAATAAAGGAGTAACCCGTTGGGATAATGACTAAATTATGGATAATGACAAAATTAAACTAACACTCAACAATGAACAATAACAAGAAATTGTCAACATCAAAAAAGAAATAAAAGAACAAAAAATTCTTTATCAGCCATAATCTGGAGATACATTAGTTATTCAAACCGATGCTTCATATACACACTGGGAATGAATTTTATTTGCAATTCTGCCAAAACATTTGCGCTCCAAATTGATATCAGAGCCTGGTTCAAGGGCTAAGATTAACAAATTAGACCTTGAAATTTGTGCATATTGCTCTGAAAAGACTAAGGGACCAAAGAAAAATTATGCTACATATAATAAGGAATTGTTACCCATAAAAATACTATTAATTCTTTAAAAATATATCTATTATCATCTAAGTTCATTATTGAAATAGATAATCAAGCTGCAGCACAATTTCTTAAAAAGATAACTAATTCTTTAATTGAGAAAAATGTGTGCGGAATAAGATGGTCCATGGAATTAGAGAACTATATTTATACTATTCGATATATTCCTAAATTCACTAATATCGGTGCTAGCTTTCTTTCCAGGCATGGCTAATTCTTCACAAGATAAAAAGCGTGATAAAGGCAAAGCACCTCTTCCCCCTAAATCTGAGTTAAAGGAAAAATGTATGGCTGAAATATCCCTAATATCACAAATATCCTGAGTCATCAATTAGCATCTCAATATGGATAATAAGGAAAAGGACATTGAAATTATTACCCGATTCCTTACCAATCCAAACAAATACTTACTGATGGATATAAGGAAGTAATGAGATAGTTGAGCTTTCTAATAAATCTTGATGAGCCATCTGCAAAATAAAAATAAACTCATCAGCTAGCAGAGTATATTAAAATAATCACCATAACTAACAATATTTATGAATGTCCTTATTATATCAGGTGCATTAAACATGAAAGAGAACCTCACCAGGGATGCAACCACCATTGACTTTGTTACCGTAAAAGGTAAAACAAAGCGAGAAACATAGGATAAAACTCCTCAAAACAAGAAGCCCTTCCCAAGGATAATGGAAAAAGCTTCTATAGTTCAAGGATGTAGTAGTAAAAAACTGGTACAACACCAGTTTACCTAATGAAGACTACACTGCAATCAACAACCTCTAAAAGAAACTCCACGAAATTTTCACTCCAAATACTAATGCCTGCCTCTAGGCATTAGGAAAAATTATCATGGAAAAGAGTCGCAAGATTTAGGACCTTGAAAAAGGGTACCACAAACAGAAGCATTGTGGGAAACCTCATGAGTCAATCAACATTGACCATGTCAATGGGATTGACGACTCAAAAAGAGTAAATGAAAAAAGATCAGATTGCGCGGTCTTATTCATTGCCATCTAGTTTCTAGCACTAATCATCGTATGTTCCTCATCAATTGCATTTTTAGACACAAAGTTCGACAGCATGTTACCATCGTACTATGCTTCACACTTCCTCATGTATCCTATTTTCGTGAATAAAGAAAAATGTTGCACATTGTAGTTCTTCAAACACATTTATAGTACAATATTCAGAAAATATCTTAGAATTTACTACAAACTAACCACCTAATCTAACCACCTACATATTCAAAATCACATGATAAGTCAAGAAATCTATAATTTTATATGTGCCACATAATCTAAATCCAACCACATCAGGTAAAAAAAGCCACATTAGCATTCTAATATCCTTGAAATTAGTCATGTGAGGTCACGTGCAATTTTCCTGTCATTGTTTTGCTTGTGATGAAAAAATGTGTAATTGCACATTTGGGATAATTTTAATACTAAACGGTTGCCGGAGAAACTTTTAAAATCAAATCGGATAAGGAGAGTTATAAAAAATACCAATTTGATAATTTAGCCATTGTTTATATGTGTCGGCAAGTATTTCTTCATTTAAGTGGAATCCCTTTTTTTCCACTTTCTCTTGGAAGGATGGACAACTACATTCTATGAAAGGCACTCTCTCTTTGGCCTGCATCAGGGAAATAATATTAAAAAACAATTAATAAATTACTGGTATAATTACACTTTGGTGCCCCCAAAGTTTCACTTATTTTGGACTCTAATACCCTCAAAAAACATTTGCACAATTGATACTCAATATTTCAGCAAAAGTTTGACTTATGAACCTCACTGTCTAGTTTTGTGGCTTAATAGGTGATCTATTTTGGACACTTATATTCATGTAGATGTAGATGTAGATATCGCAAAATGCACCACAAAATAGGTGATCTATTTTGTGGCTTTCAAAGGACTCCCTTAATGGTTTTAATGGGGGTCACGGCCATTGTAGGCGTTAAAATTTGCCTATAAGACCCCGAACTCGACTCATGACATGGAGTTCACATGTGGCGGACCATCCGACAATCCAACGGTTATCCAACAGCATACAGTTGATGACATGGGCGCATAAAGCAAGTCGACGAAATGCATGAAGCGAGTCGGCAAGGCACGAACTCAACTGCAAAACCTCAGATTGGCAGGAAGCAACAATATTGAACCAAGTCAGACTCATAGTGATGGGATTGAGCTCAGAACAATCGGATCGAACTCAAAACAACCGGATCGGACTCGAAAGACTTGAGAACTGACGAAAGAAGCCCCGTAGGTAGCTCAGGGGCCGAGCTACTCTTTGGTGGCTCGTCCAAGGCCGAGCCACCAAGGTGGCTCGACCACAAGCTGACCCCCCTCTCTTTGGCTATAAATAGGGAGGGGGGTCTCATTTACGGGAGCTAGAATTTTTGCACGGGACTTCTTGCATACGAGCTTTGCATTTTCCACAACTTAGCGAGTCCTACGCATCGAGCAAAAGAGTTTGAGGAGATCTAGATCAGATCTAAGATGCATCCCTCCAGATTCAAACCTTATTTTGATCCCGAGAAGAGTAAAGATTTTGCTTGGTCAATCTCGTTTACTTAAGGCGATCTATTTCCTTTGTGAAATAGTCCTCTCGATCCCGTAGATTTTGACTTGGATCTGATCACGCGGTGGTCCATGGATAAACCCTAGCACTGAAAAAGATCCCACACAAGCAGGACTCCGATAAACGGGACCGTACATTTGTTCAGGAGAAAATTGTACTTTTTCTTGATTTTCATTGTAAGTCTTAAAAAAGATGCTTTTTTTTAATTCATTTGTAATTGTATAAATTTTTAAAGAGTTCATCAGCAATGAAGATCGGACTAACTTTTCTTGCGAACAAGCTAGCGACCACAGTAAGAGCCAACGGTCTCAATGAAGAGATCGTCGTGCCGTAGCCACGGATCTAGATCCCGGTCGTTGAAGAGGTCGAATATGAGTTCAACCAACAGAAGTGTTCACAGCGAAAGTCAGGTCGATTTTCATTACATTAGAACTCATTACAGCTTCTTGGCTTTTACAAATGAATTCAAAATAAAAAAGGAGGTGTTTTTTTATAAGACTTACAATGAAAATCAAATTACACTTTATGACTCTATCCTGAATAAATGTGGGACCTGTTTATCGGATCCTCGCTTGTATGGATGTCTTTGCCTGTGCCGGGGACTTTGTTCCGTTCGTGGACTACTGCGTGATCAGATCTGAGTCAAGACCTACGGAGTTGAGGGGACTATTTCACGAAGGAAATAGATCGTCAGAAACAAGTGAAATCAACTAAGCGAAGTCACAGCTCTTCTCGGGATCAAGACTAAGCTTAGATCCAGAGGGAATCACCATAGATCTAATCTAGATCTCCTCCAACTCCTTTGTTCGCTCGCTAAATCTTTAGATATGTGCCGGGAAGAACTCCGTGTGCAAGAAATCTGGTGCAAAAAGGTCCTACCTTTGACCAAACATTCTAGCTCGAAATTCTCAGCCCCGTGCAAATGAGACCCCCTGCTCTATTTATAGGCTTTGAGAAGGGGGGTGGATCTATGGCTCGGCCTTGGTTGAGTCACCTTCACCAAGGCCGAGCTATCTCGATCAAGGCCGAGTGGCCTCGGCCTTGGCTGAGTCACCTCGGCCTTGGCCGAGTCACCTCGGCTAAGGCCGAGCCATCTCGGCCTTGGCCAAGCTGTCTCGGTCAAGGCTGAGTTGCCTCAGCCTTGGTCAAGCTGCCTCGGTCAAGGCCGAGTTCCCTCGGCCTTGGTCATGCTACCTCGACCTTGGTTCATGTCTTGTTCCACCATTTTTGAGTTTTTTCTGACTTTCTGATGTTGCGATTCCGTCAATCCTGAGTCCAATTCTGTCTCATTGGTATTCGCTGATCTGGAGCTTAACCATTAGATTTATCCCACGATTCGTCACTTCACTAGCTTGCACGCCTTGCCGACTCACTTTATGCGCTCGTCGACTCACTTTATGCGTTTGCGGTGCGGTTGCGTCGTCAGCGGTTCTTTGTTGCAACGTCAGATGGGTCGTTGATTGTCAATCCATTGTCACAAGTCATGTTTGGGCACTTATAGGCAATTTTCAACGCCTACAGATACCCCCGCTAAAGTATTTCAGTCTCGATCATTTATAGAGGAGCCTGAAATACTTTGAATGTGATAGGCCCTAACCTTCAACAGGTATAACGGGACCTGCGATTAGCTTCAGAATTTGATTCCTCCAATCCTTCCAGATTATCCAGTGCTTTGTAGGATGGCTGAAAGTTTCATGGTACTACATTTATTATCTGACCGTTGTCAGAATCTTGTACTGAAGCTAGTAACTGAGTTCATTTTCTTTTGACTCATGTTGGTGATTTGTCATATAACGGACCATCAAACTTTTTCTGAGACTCCTCTGTTAATCAGTGAATTCTCCATTTGTGATGCGTTGACTGGCGTCAAAATTTTCTCAGAATCCAACCTTTGATCAGGGAATTCTTCACTGTGACCCGTTGACTGGTGTCAAAATTTTCTGAAATCTAACCTTTGATCGGCAGATTTTCACTGCGACGCGTTGACCGGCGTCAACACAGTTTATACTCATATGTTTACTAGAGTTTCGGTGATTAGTTTATCCTCATATACCCATTTGGAGGTGGACGAGTTATCCTTAAAATATAAAAAATATTTTCTAGTTACTTCTCGACCAAAAAGGAAATAAATTATACTCGTATACCTTTTTAGAGTATTTCTGAGGCCCGAATAAATTGAGCCAGATGTAAAGTGACCCTCAATCGATGATAATAACGCTAAATAAGTCTTCGAGGTTCCTCCAGACGTGTACGAGAGAGAAGGAGTCAATTTACGGGATGATTTGGCACTGTTTTGGTACCCAGTTTGGCCTTGGTTAGAATTCCTACTCAGGGTCTGATAGGAGTCCTATTCAGAACTGAATGGTGTCCATCAGTGACTGATATAAAAAGGCCCCATCCCCATCTTTTTCTCTCCTATTGGCCGGCCCCTCCCCTCTCTTTTTTTTGTTTTCTTTTTGTTTTGTCGTCTCCTCTCCTTCAAACCCTAAAATACATCCGAGTCGAGATATCCTACGCTTTTCATCAGGTAAATCCCTACCAATCTGTAGATAGATATACAAGACTAGGGCTATGATCAAAAACTAGAGTTTTGATCAAAATTAGAGTTTGATAAAAAAAACTAGGGTTTAATCGCAAAAAGAGAACCAAGGTTTCTTCTTCTTTTTTTTCTTCTTCTTTTCTTCTTTTTCTCTTTTTCTTCTTTTTCTTGGTTTTTTCTTTTTTATTTTTCCTTCTTCTTTTTTTCTTTTTTTCTCCTTTTTTTGGCGTGTGGGCACAGCTGTCTCGGCCTCGGCTGAGACAGCTTGTCTCAGCCTCTGCCGAGATAGCGTGGGCTATTTCGACCTTGGCCGAGGCAAGCTTGTCTCGACCTCGGCCGAGATAGCATGGGCTGTCTCGGCCTTGGCCGAGACAGCTTGTCTAGGAATAGTTTTTTTTACGCTCATTATTTTTTAGATCTTCTGATCATATTTGCATCTAGCCCGTTCAATGTTTGTGCAGATTGCTACGTCGTCGACAAGATCACGCGCTCCGAGGAGCGAGTCGGCCACTCTGCCATGCAAGGGTGCACCCTCCTCATACGTTGGTGAGCTGCTTTTTTTATCAATTCCCCATGCATACGCACACTGCATCCCCTCTTCATTCTCCTTTGTGAGGCGATTGGGAAGAGCCAAGATCCTCCATTGTGAGGGTTGATGCATAAATGATAGGTTTTGCTTGGTGATCACCTATCTCAATGCCATTAATGGCGGCTATTCCTTGCTGCATTGCGTTCGGTAAGATAGAGCACCCCGTCACTTTACTTATGTGACAAGGTATATTATCTTACGAGTGCGTAACGCAGCCCGAATCATCTCTCCCGTTATAAGGCTGTGGCTCTATCTCACGGGTTTATGAGATGAGTTCAACACCTCATATTACCTTTATGACTGAATTTAACGAATATTAATTACTCGTTTCTAGTTGATTACCCGTCGAGGGCATTTTCATCTCATGCGGTTGATGGGCGCCGCGGCGAGCATTATGCCACTTCTGTTGATTCCTCGCCCGTTTTGATTACTCCTCGGTTTGCCCCGGGTACGTCAGCGGAGGCCATCTAGGCGATTTATAAGGGGAGTCCCAGCGTCCTTCGACCATTGATTACTGACGCACCATTTGTGAGAGACACCAATTCAACCCAGCCTCCACAGAAAATGGATTACCTGTTTGGCTACCTCGTTGAAGATCTAGACGCAGCTTTCATTGAAAGCGAGCAGTGGTTGCATAAAGACGATGGAGGGTTCCTATATCTCCCACAGATACCTCATCACCGTTCATTAACTGAGTTGAGGAGTCAGGCTATGACTTATGAGATGTCGTGGCGCTTGACAGAGGAGCGTGATCACAATTATTGCAGGCACATCACCCATCAAGCCATTCCAAGTTCGGATAGGAACCGTGTCATTAGACTGCATCGTGGTATATTGGGATTGGACACACCACCCCCAGACGAGCTGTTCACTGTTGCTCATACTTTGAAGAATCCTCTTGTGATGTTGGGGCGAGAAATGCCTACGACCTGTCACAGATTTTTCCGCTGGGTCATTCCTCGGATAGGCATTGGTGGTCTCATATGATGAACTATGTCCTCAGTCGGTGGGATGAGGAGTTACACGCATGTGGTTTATCTGCAGCGATTCGTGCCAGTAGTATGGGCTCCCTATCAGTGCCAACTATTTCTTTGCTTTGTCAGAGCTCTATGACCCAGACTCGAACACTTTCTTGACCAAGCATGGGGAGCTGGGATTAGCTCTCTATGAGATGCATCAAGTGTCTGGCTTACCTATGGGGAAGATGTTATACCAGGAATATTTTCCCTCAAATCGAGAGCTGAGCCAGCAGAAAGATCGCATGCTCGGCCATTATGATACCTAATGGGATCTTACTTGCCATTATCACATTGCTTTAGCACAGACTGAGCTACTAGCCAAGAGAAAGTCCCACGTGAGCCTGAAGCAGTTTGCATGTTACTTGTTCAGGCATCTGGAGGGTAATTTTAGCGGGTAATTTTAGCGAGGCGATCTGCGAGTTGGCGCCGCTTACTCCTTCAGAGGTCAATGAGCTAATCAGGAAGTCTAGTGCCCGCTCTTATACCATTAGTCGCACCGAGGGCAGTTTTCCTTGCAATCAGGTTGAAGAAGCGTGTGGTACCGTATCAGTCCGGTGATGCCCTAACATTGGAGGTGCTTTATCTTGCAGTCCAGCTTGCCTATAAGAAGGAGCTTTCTCTTCTTCCAGTGATGGTGGCTAACCTTCACCGCGGGCTTCGATAGATAGTCAGTGCTTTTACTCAGAGGGAGGGTGAGCCGTCAACACGGATTCCTACTGTTAGGGTGGAGCTTCCATACACCTACCTGATGGCCTAGTTTGTCCTTCACCACTTAGATATGATGTTAGCACCGAGCATCGCAGATCCATCCACCTCTTACTACAATCATTAGAGGATTGCAAATGGAAGGGGCAAGGATTCTTAGAGATAAAAAAGCAGCTACAAGTTCACAAAGGTTGGATTTTGTCAAGGTGCTTCCCGCGATTCTCTAGCCAGTACGGCAAGTCTCTTATTGATGAGGAGAGACCGAGGACGAGTCAAACCTTTCTTGACGTTGGCTACTTCAACTGGTTGATGAACATCAGACCGAGTTACCTGACGTTCTGGGTGAGGGACGAGTGCTTCATAGAGCCATATCCCCCTTGTCACTTCGCCGATCAGTTCGGTTATGACCAACTTTATACTGGAAATCTGAATCGGTAGCTCCAGACTCATGGTGGATTGGTGGATGGCATCCGAGCGTGGCTATGGAGCATGACGGGGTGTACTGGTGTTAAGTTTAGCCTCCCGAGTGCTGACCGCTAGCTGGAGTCGACATTCTTATATTGCAGGTAGCTCGTGGCAGCTAACGAGCCTATCCACATGAAGCCCATTGCGGAGCTAGTGGCCAAAGAGACCTCTCGGGCTGACACTCAGACGATTCAGAGGGCTGCTCGGGCACAGAGGGAGTGCTGCAAGACTCGCCAACTGGACGAGGATGAAGAGGAGGTCTTCAGTTCTGCCGAGGGGTCCTCAGGAGATGATCATTCAGATGACAGAGATGAAAAGGCCTTTGGGACAGGTTTGTCGATACCCCCTCTCTTTCTTCTCTTATTTTTTTCTTATTGGGCCAGATGTCCACTTGAATCTTCAGGAAGGATAGCTGAGGGGAAGGAGGAGCTTCGTCCCTCTTACGGGGCAGAGCCTCGAGCTAGGACTCAGGCCTTTAAGCAGAAGAAGTTAGCTCACAAATCTCGTGCGGGTCCTCGAGGTTTTGATGTCGACTTGACTAGTGACGACCCAGTTAGCGATGGAGGTAACCCTTAAGTCCCTTTGACTATTTAATTCTTTGACCTCGAGGCTCATATTTCTCTAATTTTGTGTACGAGGATATGGAGACGGCGACGCTAGCTTCGATTTTCCCCACCATGATTTTGCCGGACCCAGTTTCTCTCAATAGGTGCATGGGTCTATGACAAACGGGTGTGAAACTAACAATGTAGGACCTGATTCAGCTAATCCAGGTACATCTATCATTGGTAATTCCCCATTTAGACGGCGAATACAGGAATTGAACGACTCAGAATTCATGCCTCCTCTAATTGTCTCTATGCTTCTTGCTCTTTTAGAGAAATTGCAGGAAGCAAACATGCAGACTGAGATTAGGGAGGCTGACTCCACTATAGGAGGTAAGTCGTTTGTTTTAGCCGATCACAGTTTCTTGATTCTGCTTCTTTCACTTATGCCTTCTTATATCAGATTTTTCGATAGAGAACTTTGATGAAGATGGCCTACTTGTGGACAACTTGATATTTGGCTCACCTCGAGATGATCACCTTCCTAGTGGTATACCACATGAGTCAATAATTCCTGAGAATACTAAGGCTTGTTCCTCTGAAGGTATGAATTCTCTTGCGTTAATCATAGGACTAGCCATTTTTGACTAGTACAACTATAATTTGATGAATCTGAGGAATTTATTTGCTGCTGGTAGGAAATCCTCATTTTGCTGCTCCTCTAGAATCAGATACTATGGCAGCTGTCGTGCCTCAAAAACATGCCGCGAGACCAACTGCAGCAGTTGGTGCATCAACGACAGGTACTCCCCCAATAGCCCCGTTAAACACCAAAGTTATACCGACGGAAGCAGGTACGAGTTATCCAGTTAAGGAAGTCTATGCCGGCTTTTAATTTAAGATTTTGAAGTGTGTAACTCCCCCTTTTTTTCTTGCAGGGTTCACCTCGAGACTTCATGACCTGGCAAGGGCGCTGATGTCAGATGATGACCCAGCTTAGTTTATTACTTGCCTAGAGGTCCGCTCATTCTTTTCTTTGATGAACATGGTGATCGACAAGCTCCTCCACGGTGGGCTTATTCTTCGTCAATTCAGGTCGATGCTCAACCCTAGGACAGCCTTGATATAGGATGCTAGTTATCTAGAGTGGCCCATGCCATTGCTGATGACGTCGATTATCTAGAGGCTAAGCTTTAGAGACTGCAGGAGCTACAGGCAGCGGGTGCTTCTTCATATATAACTGCTCGAGCAAAAGCTCGTCTGGAGGCAGGCGTGACGCTCGTGCTTTCACTGGACTCGAGGTCCAGATGCATCGAGACCAAGTGGATCAGATTGAAGCTGTCGTTGCCAAGACTTCATCATCTCTGGGCCACCTCACTCTTGTGTTACAGCGAGCAAGGACAAGACAGCACAACTCAGGCGGGAGCTTCAGGAGGAAGAAGAGAACTTGAGTGTCCTGGAGTTGACAAGGGCCAACAAAGAGGAGGCTCTCACCATCGTGTCCAAGAAGCTTGAACTTTTGAAGCAGAAGCTAGCTGAGGTTGAGGAGGAAGCTATGAAGTCTTTGAGTGCCAACGAGGAGTCTTTCTGGGGTAATTTGCAGAAGGAACTCCAACAAGCTTACAACGACGAGTTGTCTCAGCTGGAACAACTTGATGCTTGAATAGTTGTATTTTCTTTGATTGAACAAAGTCTTATCCTCCTTTTGTTGGTTATTATAATTTCTTATTTCATTTGAAATAATCAACCACAATACTTATAGGAGTTTTGGCAAACCCTCAGCCCTCAACAGATTTGATGAGCCTTTACTGATTACCATGTGAATCAGACTAGCGCACGGATTTCTAAACCCATTCTGCATGTGACGTTGCGCTAAGAGAATGAAACACTCTTAGACTTAATTCTATGATATTGAATACATAGGCTTTGTCTTCTTTTATGGGTAAAAGACTAACCGGCAACGCGTGTGAGGCGTTGACTTTAGGGTTATTGGCCAACCCTCAGCTATTAACGGATTTGATTAGTCTTTACCAATTACCGTTTGAATCAGGCTAGCATGTAGATTATTTAAATCTATTTTACATGTAATGTTGTGCTAAAAGAATGAAACTCTTTTAGGCTTAGTGCTATGATGTTGAATGCATAGGCTTCGTCTTTCTCACGGGAATAGACTATCTAGCTGTATGTATTAGATGTAGGCTTATCCCTACTTAGATTTTGGGATAAAATTCTCTAAGGTGAATCTTGGTATCTTCTTCAGTCAGTAAAAGACTAAACTAGTAACGCGTATTAGGCATTGACTTATTCCTACTTAGGATTTAGGATAAAATTCCCCACACGTGTAAGGTGTGGATTGTGGTGTTTATAACAACCTGCCACAATTTTGAATTTGGGAGCTTCCATTCTTTTTACGGTTAAGAACTAACCGGCAACGCGAGTTAGGTGTAGACTTATCCCTACATAGGATTCGGGATAAAATTCTCCAAGATGAATCTTGATGTCTTCTTCAATCGGGAAAAGACGAAACCAGCAACGCGTGTTAGGCGTTGGCTTATCCCTACTTAGGATTCGGGATAAAATTCCCTAGACTTAAATTTTGGTGTCTTCTTCAATAGGTAAAAGACTAAACCGGCAAGCGTGTTAGGCGTTGACTTATCCCTTCTTAGGCTTCAGGATAAAATTCCTTAGACTTAAATTCTGGTGTCTTCTTCAATCGATAAAGACTAAACTGGCAACGCATGTGAGACGTTGGCTTATCCCTACTTAGGATTCAGGATAAAATTCCTCAAGATGAATCTTGGATTGAAGGATGTCTATTGAAGCAGTGAAATTGATGTGGGAAAGGAAGAATTTTATATTCTATTTCCCAATGGTAGAGAGGAATGATTTTATATCCTATCTCCAGATCTTCTTTTTAGGGTAAAAAAACCCGAAACAAAAGAGGAAGGATTTTATATCCTATCTCTTGCTCCTAGAGAGAAAGAATTTTATATTCTATCCCTAGTGGTGATGTGAAAAAGAAAGAATTTTATATTCTGTTTCCCGATGCTAGAAAGGAAGGATTTTATATCCTATTTCTAGTATGAAAGAGATTAAAAGTGGGATCTCTACTTCAAAAATCTTGAGAGGTGAAACTAAGAGTGGGATCTCCACTCTGAGAATCGAAAAGATTTAGATAACTTTCACTTTTATAGAATTCGCTATCTGATCTAGAATGGTTTTTTCATTTATCGAGATGAGACTCTAATTTCAGCCCTAGCCCTTGGAGAGGCATGACCGAAGAGGAGAGGATAGAGCCCTTCCATTTATCATGAACGGGATCTTACACTTGGAAAGGAAGAATTTTATATTCTATCTCCAGTGTGAAGGAAACTTTAAGTGGACCTCTTGTTTGTAGAAGGAATCAAGAGGGGGTTTTGCTGGTGGATTGGACCAGAAAGATTTTTTTAGACTCACTGTCAATGAATTTGATTAGTGAGGGAATTTATAGTGGAAAAACAAATTTAGGGTAATCCTAAAAAAATGGGTGAAATATTCCACGAGGAACTTTCCATCAGAATGGGTTATCCCAAACATACTAAGGATAATACTTTTTTAGGAACTTCCTATTTATCGGCATTAATTGCATGTTGCCATTTTGAGTAATTAGGCGATACGCACTGTTCGAATAGACTGTGTCTATCACGAACGGTCCTTCCCATTTGGGCTCAAAGTTACCTTTCTTCTTGGAATTGAGAATTATAGGTCGTCGAGCAGCACGGACCAGATCTCCTTCCTTAAAGCTTCTCTGTCGGACTCTCTTGTTAAAAGCTCTCGATATTCTAGCTTGGTAGAATTCAATGTGTTGTTGAGCTTCTAGGCGCTTTTCATCCAACATCTCAAGCTCTTCAAGGCGTCTCCGATGTTGTTCTTCTGCCGTAATCTCCATTGCAAGGGCGATACGAAGTGATGGGATTTAGACTTCTAAAGGAAGTACAACTTCACACCCGTATACCAGAGAATCTGGGGTAGCTCCGGTAGGCGTACATATTGTGGTGCAATATGCCCAGAGTGCTTCTCCGAGTTTATCGTTTTGTTGAACGGCACTACTAATCTGTTTGTAGCGGGATTATAAGCTGTCAATGAGATGTCTTAAATCTTTAACTTCTTGCAAAACCTGATGAAGGCATTGCTAATGAATTGAGGACCATTGTCATGTATGATCCGTGTCGGCACGCCATGTCGATAGATAACGTGTTGCTTGATGAACCTGATGACATTGTTCGTCTTTGTAGAATTGTTGATCTAATACACTGAAACACTAGAGGGGGGTGAATAGTATTTTATAAAAATTTATGCAAAATAAATAATAAATTGCAAATAAGATAGCATTAAATTTAGAG
>JBAKGM010000200.1:1509141-1521131 GCA_037177215.1 Asparagus racemosus | reverse complement strand
GAACACTGTCCCCGAAGAGGAAAGGTGGTTTCACGAATGCCGCCTCGTAAGGAACGGAGAGTTTCGCGTCAGTGACTATCTCCCGAAGGGTCCTCTAGCCACCTGTACGAATGATCCTCTCTCTTTCAGAGCTATTTCCTTTAGTGAATAATAGGATTTCCCCATGGAAGACATGCATCACTTCAGGATCGTGAGATCCGTCATGACTAAAGTGGTTGTATCGATCTATCGGATCTCTGGAATAAGCAACTGCACAGAGACAATGAAAGGGTTAGTCAACAAAGATCAAACTAGCCCAAGAGCTGAGGCGAACCTCGCTCATATACATCAACTAAGTGTTGATAGAGCTGAGCAAAGTGAACTTCACTTTATTTCAATGTTGGTGAAATTCACCCAACTTGAATGAGCGAACCTCACCCAAATGGAAATCATCCAAAATGACGAATGTCATCCTAGCGAAGGTCGCACAGAATAAAAAAAACAACAAAATTCACTAAGTCGAAGTTCGCTGCAGAAGCCCAAGAGGCTAAAGAACTCTGCCCAAGCTTGTCGAGAAGTGCCATCAATGACCGCTGACAGAGTCTTGTTGCAAGAACAAAGGCTCGTCGGAAAAGACTACGAATAGTCTCGAAAGTCTTGCCTTTAATGGCAAATCGACTTGTGGATGCCATGGGGCGTTGATTAAAGCCTAATGGGCTAAGGCAGATCTGAAGATTGCCATTAATGGGTACACTTACCCATCGCTAACGCCAGGCGTGCCGGTGTATTCTCAGCACTCGATCGTCGAACTCCTCGAGCAGAGCTTCGTCCCCTAGAAACAGCTTGGCGAGGAGCCATTGTCGAAAAGTGCTCAGGAGATTCTAGGGTTTTGAGAGCTGAAGAGTTTCTTTCAAAAAGTGAAGAGGAGGGAGACAAACAGTCCTATTTATAGGCTGAAAACCCCAAATCTCGCTGAAAACTTTTCACCGCGAACTTCGCTAAAGATCTCACCCCCGGATCCGCCAGATATCTCGCCAACAGACTTCGCCAGAGATTTTACCTCTAGATCCATCAAGTATCTCGTAACAGCCTTCGTTGAATAACTCACTGTCAGATTCGCCGAAGATTCCACCTTCAACTTCGCTTGAGATTCCAGCCTTGAACCTCGCACAACTGACTTCACGAGCTTCGCCCAAACCGACTCATTCAACTTCACCTAAAAGAACTATTCTGTAAGAAGTTGAACTTCGCCTAATCCAAACGAGGCATTACGGCGAACTTCACTAGGATACCATGGTGAAAATTTCATTAAGTCTCCAAATTGAAAAAATTTTAACTCAATTTGTTTGAGACATTGACAACATGAACCTCGCCAAAATAATTTGGCAGAATTCATTAAGTCTTCAAATTAAGACTAATTCAATCCACTCTGTTTTAGACTTCACCTGGCGAAGTTCAGAACTAACACTCGCCAACGCAAAGGAAGCCAGAGCTTCGCTTCAAATATGATAACTCCATGCAGAGTTCAAGAAAGTATGCACAGATCAATTACACAAAAGATGGACAATTTCAGCTAGAAGAAAAGTTCATTTTTATTTATCGAAGACACTGTTACAAGGTGACATTCAAAACTACCCAATTACAAGGATGATGGGTATTTGTTGCTACTTGCTACTGCCCTAAATTTCTAAGATATGGAAAGTGTGACGGTTGAGGAGCATACACGAGCTACACTAAGCTACAACTCATGCACCCTTAGCCACACAAAATTGAGAGATAGAAAATGCTCTTGTCGCTCCAAACTAAGCTATATCATAGGAAGAAGCACTTCCTATGGTCAAAAATCAACATCGAGCTTGAGTCAGCCACACGACGTCTAATTATGATCTAGGTTCACTTTTGTGACACCTAGTCTTCGCTCGTGGAGACCCAAGGGTCTTTCTTCAAGTGCCATTTCAATCGCCGAACGGCCTTACGAAGAGAGCGGCACTCAAGGCTCCACGCATCTCTATCGCGATCAAGCTCACGCCAAGCAATCGATTGGTTCTCAACGATCTGCTCGAGCATAGCCTTTTCGGCCGATAGCAACTCCACCAAGCTTCGGAATATGCGGAGTTCACACGCTTGATTGTCCTTCACTTGGGCTAACTCCTATTAGAGTTTTCTTATCTCCGCTCCTCGATCGAGAAGCATCTCTGACTTATGCGACGTTGGCGCAGCCATGGAGAAGAAGGAAAAGATGAAGAGATAGAGGAGGTGAAGAAGTGGATGGGATGGCCACTATTTATAGCCCATTTCAAATCTTAATTCCCAAGATTTTAGCCACAAATCACGGCACAAATCCAAAGGCGATTCACAACAAACTTTGCCAGCCAGTGAAAATCGCTAATCAACGAACTTCCCTCATACCCCAAAATCAGTCGAGCTTCACTGATTTCTCTAACATCGCCCAACAACAAAGAAGGCAAGTCTCATTCCAAACATGGATTTGGACAAGCACAACCATCATCAAACCTTCAATACAAAACAACTCATGCTACGTTCAACAGTACACCTCAGGCTATTTACCCAAAGTATTTCAATCCCTGTTACAAACTGAATGCAGGATCTTGAAAAGTTTGGGGGGGTCTTGTAGATGGTAAAACTTTACTTTCACTTAGGCTAATGATTAGCTTGGATCCAAGGAGTGAACACCCATAGGCTAAACACTTCGAACGGGCCCAAAGTCGAGCCCTTAACAAAGCTATTGTGAAGGTCGTCTAAACATCTGAAGCGGACCTCGCCAAGAACCCATATCGACTCGATCCAACCAAGTCAAACACAAGTCGACACAACCCATATTGAGTCAAAAGGTGCTAATAGCCAGCCACGCCTAGAGTTGAATTCTGTGTTAAATTCAAACTCACGAGCGAAGCTCGCCAGATAGCCCATGTCGACTCGTCTGAATCAAATCGAACGTGAGTCGACTTCCATGACAAGTTGAAAGGCGTCATTAGTGGGCCAAGCCTAGAGTCGAATTCTGTGTCAAATTCGAACTCATAGGCTAAGCTCGCCAACTAATGAACTCTGCCCACGTCAACACGAGTGGTTCAAGTCATCCACTTACGAATAAGGTGCACCCACATTCATGATGACCTTAACCCGCAATTGTAGTGAACTTCGCCCACGCCTTCAGCAGACTTTGCCAAGGTCACGAAGCCTGCCTAATAGCTGTTTCAGAGCTACTTTTAGGGGTAACCACTCCCTCATTATCTCCAGTTTTAATGGCCACTAACCCACATTCTAAGGAGGCCATTAACTCTCTCTCTCTTAGCCTATAAAAGGAGAGAAGATCACTCATTTTGATGGAGGGAGACATACATATACATGGAGATAAGAGACATATACACATACGCAGAGGAGTTTTCACAAAGAGAAGGCTGAGCTACCTGCTAAGTGATTTAACCCTAGCTGAATAGCAAAAGATTCATGAGTCTTGATTCAGTTCGTCAACAGAGTACAAAATCGACGCTTCACAGGCACACATAAAAGAACCCCTAGGAAAATTTAAAATTTTCATTTATTTCATTGTAGTCTTTTATTGTAATGTGAGTTAATTACAATATTAAAAAGACCCGAAACCAACACCATAGGTAAACTTACCACTCACTTGAAGACAAAATATGAATAAGGAAAAGGTTGAGGTAAAGTTACCAATTTGCCAAAATTCAAAACTGGAAATATCAAGAGCTCCAACGGCTAGTTCTTACCCATTTGCCAAAATTCAAAACTGATATTATCATCCCCTCCAATGGCTAGTTCCAACCCTTTTGCCAATAATGAAAACCGAAAATCCTCATGGCCTCCAACGGCTAGTTCTAAGGCCATGAAGGCTATAAATATGGATTGAAGGCCAATGTATCTCTCATTCTTATCATCAAATTCTCATAGTTTGCAAGTTTCATCTCCTCCATATCAACATGAAATCAAGAGAATGCCCTCAAAATTTTAAAGTTTGGTGCGATTGCAATCTCCAAACACCCATGAAAGTGTGCAAGTATGGTAAAAATAAGGGGCAGTATTATTGGGGTTGTGCAAAATACCCAAATAAAGAATGCAATTTTTTTTGAATGGGCGCATGAAGGAGATATAAGCAACTAAAGAAACCAATTTGCCAAAGATAATAAGTGTGGAGATAAATATTTTTTGAAATCAAAGAGGCTAAAGAAAGAATTGAAGCTTGTCGAAAAATAACTCTTAGCTTGGAAAATTTCTATAATTTTAGTAGTGATATTTTATATTATTTTAATTATTGTAAACCACATGCCATGTACTTGTACTTGTAAAAATTATTGAAAATGTAATGAAAACTTTAATTGGAATTAAGTAAACTATCATTACAAATCTAGTTGATATTGCATGGCTCAGAAATAAGTCATTTTGTCGAAATTGAAAGCCCCATCTATATAACTTATAGGTTTATTGTAGATTACATTCTGAAGATGGATTGCCTTACCTAGACATTGTCGATTCAATGTAGGTTGCATTCTCATCACAGATTGCCTTATCTGAACATAAACATTGTAAGTTAGATTGCATTCTTAGTAAAAGATAATCATCATTGCTAAATATCAACCATGGAGCATCACAATCTATAACAATTAATCAATCGAAACCATCAAAAACCAACAAGGAGCAACACAAGCTCCAACTATTGCTATTGTAGCAATTACCTAGCCGAAACCAACAAAACCAGCAGCACAAGCTCCAACTTAGGCTATAGCAAATAAATACCAGAAATGGACAAAGAGCAACACAAGCTCCAACGAAAGCTCATGTAATAATCTAAATACCAGAAATGTCCAAGAAACCCCAACAAGGAGCAACACTACCTTCAAAATAGGCTATAGTAGCAAATATCCAACCGATATGGACAAAACTAGCAACTTTCAACTTGTACTTGTGGTTAAGCTCCAACAAGGAGCAAAACAAGCTCCTGTATAAGCTATAGCAGATAAATACCAGAAACTGGACAAAGAGCAACATAAGCTCCAACACAAGCATGAACAAGTCTAAATATCAGAAATGGCCAAAAAACACCAACAAGGAGCAACACAAGCTCCAACATAGGCTACAGCAACAAATAACCAACAGAAACCATGTGTACCAAAATTATGAACTCATTGGTCATTCCCAATTGTATTAACCTATATCAAAATTAAAAGGATATATCATCAGGTGTTAGCACTGAATTATAACACTACATAAAGAAAAATTAAAATACCAATTCATCAATTACATGCCATCACAAGTCCAAGCATAGAACATTAATAGCTTGTTTACATAACAACAACCGTTGCAACATATAAAGTTTGCAACTATCAAAATAATATGTGCATAATATGTGCATAACATTGTTTACTTTGCACAAACAAAATGCTCCACCAAAATGTGATCAAAGCTAATTAAACTAGCTAAAAGTCCAACCTCGATCATTGATCAGGTTGATGATGTACCTCTTTCTAGCTTCCCTGGTTTTTATAAAAAAAACCTTCTGGCCTCACGTTCATCATCATATAAATGATCTAACACCCTGTCAAGAAATTTATCAAAATATTTATTGCTATGTTCCTTCAAAGCTGAAGCCAACTGCTCAGTCCAATGAACCATGTGTTGATTTCTTATTAACTGAGACATTGTCTCAACAAAGGAACACATCAATTCATCTTCATGACTCGATTTTTTAGATTTTTTGTTAGAGAATGACTTGAAATTGTCTTTACTTTTAGATTTATGTCTAGTGGGTTCTGCTCGATTGTTAGCATCAGATTGTGGCTCAGTTTCACTATGTTCTGGAGTCATATTATCATCATCGTCAATAGGTATGGACCTACTAGACCCAATGTCATCAAAAACAGCTTTAACAAAGTCACCCTTAACTTGGTCATCACCCTTGATGATTGCAAATTTTTAAAGTGAGGAAGAGGCTTGTTTATATATGCTTTGAGCCTAAAATTAGATTTATCCTGCAATAACAAATACTCATAATTCTTAGAAATTCACATACAAGTATGTGCAGCAAATGTATAAATTGATAATTGCATTATTGATGCTGAAAGTAAATATACCTGTGTCCATGTTTTCAATGTCTCCTTATCTAGGGTAATCATTTGATTTTCCTTATCCCACTCAGCTCCACTTATGTCAAGTCAAGCCTTCATGTCATAGAATTTGTTTCTCAAGCATTTTAAGTGATTAACCACATGAAGATGAGTGAAATCAGACCTGAATTGCATGTTTATTTTCAAGGCTACCATTTTATAAGATTCTACTTTAAAGTTCTTATCTGGCTTCATTCCATCTAATGCTAACTCTGCAAGATAAAGGATAAGCACCTCATCGTGCTCTGGATACCATTTTTTGTTAGCCACACCCCTTGAGTTAAGCCTTGCTGCTGGTACCTTTTTCTTATGAGCTAATTTCTTCTCCTATTTTATAGGCGAAGTTTGCTCCTCACCATTAATTTGATGAATTATGTTCCTACCTGAATCACCTATGGTTGGTGAAAATTGATGAGGCCCACTACTTTGAGAACTATAAGTGGGTAAAACATGACTTTGTGGACTGTTTAGCATGCTCATGTATGACATGGGCTGTTGTGTCATTCTACTATAGTGAACATTGTATTGTGGGAATGGTGATACAAGATGAGGTCGAGCATTTTGCGGTTGATAAGACATGAAGCTCATATTCATGCCATGTGTAGAACTTAGCATTGCATTTGAATGAGATGGAGCATTAAGCATCTCATTTGAATGAGATGGAGCATTTTGGTTATCTGCCCCGTTCTTATCCATACCTATATGCATTGTAAACCATAGAATATAATCATTTATATGAATCTAAAACAATATATTGGGATATTGTTATAGGTTACAATGTAATAAAGCATGAATAGTTGCAAGCATTAAAGGACATGTTACATTATATAAGTAGCATCCATGGAAATATCAATAAAAGTCATAAGGTTCAAATGCAATACAATAGATATGACTAGTAGCAAATAAAAAACCCAATAAGCAACAAAGAACACATCAATTAAAACCACTCTCCATTATATTACCACCTTTATACTTGGCACAATAGTCAACCCATGTTGCCCAAGCAATTTGATCTTTGAGCTCCTTCTATTCATTTCTTGCATCTCGATCCTCTCTTTGTGTTCTAGTTTTAGTATAGTCCACTACATCTGAATCGTCTTCATTTGTCACTTCCCCATTTTCGTCATCAATTTCCACATTCTCATTTAAAATATCATCATCCAGATCTTCTAATGCAATAAAATTGTGTAACATGGTACACGCTAAAATAATATCCACTTGAGTGGGAAATGGATAATTAGGCTTTACCGAGAGAATTTTAAACCGGTTCTTCAATATATTAAATGTGCATTCAATTTTGGTTCTTAAAGATGAATGCCTTAAAGTGAACAACTCTTTTCTATTCTTTGATGTCCTACCAGTGTGTTCTTTTAAATGATATCGTACACCACGATATGAGGATATGAAGCCGGGCATGGTGGTATATCTAGCGTCACATAGGTAATATTTACCTACATTAAATACAACGTTATCTTATGATCTTAACTGAAAATAAGTATTTAAGTTATTATTCAAACTATGAATTAGAAAAAAGTAATACCATCATAAACTCTCAGTCCGTGAGGCTGGGGTCTCGACAAAGCGTCTTGTAATATCCTAAAGTCATTTGTAGCTCCCTCCCACCTAGCTAGGACATAAGTGAATAATTTATTGGGGGTGCAAGCTGCTAAGACGTTCTGTGTGACACCTTTGTGCCTACTAAAAATGTGCAACTAGGTTACTGAGTAACACTGCGTCAACGTGTGTTCCATCTATCATACCAATGCAATCCTATAAAAAATAATACAATGTTAAATATTCAATAGTATATTTATTTATTTATATGAAATACTAAGGCGTAGAAATTATTTTTACCTTAAAGTAGGGAAAATAGTTTGGGTTGTTTGCAATCTCCGCATGAACTTCATTGCGAGCTTGCTTCAGGTAGCGATCACGTAACACATTCATTGCTTGTAGGACTTTACTGAAATACTTTCTCCTGATCTTATAAACTCAGTTCTTACTATTTTATTTTTAGTTTTGTGGCCCACTATACTTATGAACATAGCGAGTTGTTCTTCAACTTGAACATGTCTTGTATCCATTAATAAACCATTTGCTTTCATTATTTCTGAAAGTCTAAAAAAAGCCCTTGGTCTCATTCTAATATAAGACCGACAACTATCACTATAGTCTTCCAATACACGCTTGAAGTGTGCCTCTCTACGAAATTTTTTTTTGATCTTTTCTTCCCTCGTATAGCTAGAAATTCTCTTACGCCTAGCACGCATTCTCATCATACAAGTTATTATCGTGACTACAGAAGCAACACAAGCATTAGTACACATCATCGTTAATTGTTCTTCATCTATGTTATCCATCTACATACAGTGTAAAATTAATATACGTTAATAACTTATTTTTTCTAACTATTTTCATGTTTATTAACTAGGAAACAAGGTAAACCAATATATATGAAGTATGATAACATATAAAGTATTTTAGCAATTTGAATAAATAATTTAATGAAATGCCAAATTGAACTAAAATTAATACTATATAACTAATAGCAAATCAATAAGAGGAATGCAACAGTTCTAATCATCTGAAATTTTAGCACCAGATCCCCAAAATTACGCCGACGTTCCCATAAATGCAAACACAAATTTTAGTTTTTATAAAACTACGCATAATCACAATTAATCATAATTAATGGATGCAATTAGAAGATCACAGTTCCAAGTAAAAGGTAGTTGTAAAATTACAAATTTTTTTTGCACAAATTCATGTAAATAGCAGTAGCATTCATCATAACAACTTTAAAAAAAATTTCGAGTTTAGGAGTATACCTGAGCTTGCAAAACAACGGATGCAAGTAAGAGCAGTCAGATCCAAGAACAAGCACAAAAATGAAACTCCCAATGGAAGATAAAAATCCAAACTTAGAACCGAAGCTCAAAATCTAAGAACGAACCAATAACAGGAACGTCGGAGCCTTTAGCTTTTGGTTTCGAGCCGGAAAAACAACAGATCTAGGGTTTTAGCGGGAGAGATGAGGCGCGAACAGATGCGGGAGGGAATTTTTTAGCGGGAGAGAGAGCTGCGGATTCTAGGATTTGAGCTGCAGCAAAATCCGAATGAGAGAGAAAAAGAGGCGAGTTGGGATATTTTATTCCCAAAAAACCTCTTGTGTCAGCTTTTCATCCCAAATCTTCCTCATCTCCTCCGATTTTATTTTCTAGAAAAAAAATCTCTCCAACATCACTTTATAAATATCTATATCTATAAAACTTTACTTACCCAAACTTAATATTAAGATTTATTGGAAAGCTGTTATTTACGATTCTGCCGCTGTCAGAACCAAATCATATTCCTCATCTATAAAAATGGTGAAACGAGCAGCCCCTTGACCAAAGGTCTGAAAAGAGGGGAAAAATGGAATCCCTCTCGCGGGCGGAGGTCGAAGCAGAGCTAAAGAAAGGGTTCGAAACCCTAGAAATCGTCCAAAAGGACCCAACCATCCCAGTCCACCACATCTACCTGAACCGCCCCTCCCAGCGCAACGCCCTCTCCCTCCCCTTCTTCGCCGACCTCCCCCGCGCCCTCTCCCTCCTCGACTCCCTCCCCTCCTCACGTGCCATCGTCCTCACCTCACGTGGACCCCACTTCTCCTCCGGCATCGACCTCTCCGCCCTCTCCTCCGTCTCCTCGCCCTCCTCCTCCGACCCCGCCGCCTCCTCCGCCGCCCTCCGCCGCCGCATCCTCTCCCTCCAGTCCTCCGTCTCCGCCCTCGAGCGCTGCCGCAAGCCCGTCATTGCCGCCGTCAGCGGCGCCTGCATCGGCGCCGGAGTCGACATCATCTCCGCCTGCGACATCCGGTACTGCGACGCCTCCGCCTACTTCTCCGTCAAGGAGGTGGATCTCGCGATCACGGCGGATCTCGGATCGCTGCAGAGGCTGCCGGCGATCGTAGGATTCGGGAACGCGATGGAGATGGCGCTGTCAGGGAGGGCGGTGGCGGGATCCGAGGCGAAGGGGATGGGGTTGGTGTCCAGGGTTTTCGAGACGAGGGAGGAGATGGAGAGGGGGGTGGAGGAGATGGCTAGGGATTTGGCGGCGAAGTCGGCGCTGGCGGTGATGGGAACCAAGGCGGTGATGTTAAGGAGTAGAGATCTGAGCGTGGAGATGGGGCTCGATTATGTGGCCACGTGGAACGCGGGGGTGCTGCTGTCCGAGGATCTGGGGGAGGCGGTTCGGGCGAGGAGGGAGAAGAGGAAGCCGGTGTTTAATTCCAAGATGTGATCACTACTAAGCAAGGTTCCATTAATAATGAGCATATTGTACTACTCCTTGTTTGAGAGAGTTGTTAAGGGTGTTGGTGTTTTGTACTGTTGTACGCTAATAAATTCCCTCACAAATCCCGTATCTTTCGGAAACCAATATATACATGTGCGCTAATTCCGATTCACGAGGAAGGACTTACAGTACTTTGCGTCTCAAGTGTTTTGGTGTTTTGTACTGTGATGCATGCCTCATTGTGATTCCTATCCATAAACACACTTTTCATTGTATTTCTTTGCTGCCCGACGATAGCACAATTTGTTGCAGAGAGAAGCACCGGATAGAAAGATCTCAGTTCTAATCACGTTAAACAATTGGCGCCGATTGCTTATAACTTGAACTTCCAGCTTTAACCGAAGGTAAGATGGATCTTTTCCTCTGAAGTAGAGCAGGACTTCCATTACCAAACCCCATAGAAGCGACTGATCGTCGTGTAACACGGCGAAAAATCAACCGTTACATGAGCGGAACACTTTCGTATAAAGGAAATTTGTGGAAGGGTATAGAATTGGCGGCCGTGAGTGAAATGTATATCGAACTGCAAGACTCTGACCATGGCCAATTATCGGTCTTGTGGACATTACTCGCTGGAAGTAAAAACAAGAAGCTTCATAAAGATTGCTATTTTTTAAAATGGCGATTGGGATCGTGGTTGAGCTTCCGAATAAACTCTGCTTGTAAGAATTGACAGGGTTGAAGAGCTGAAATAGTTAGATATGCAACAGTAATTTAAGTTGCCCGTAAACTATAATTGGATATTCACATATCTGATAACATAAGAATTTTTCTTCACTTATCAAATAAAGAGACCAGACACGTATAAATTCATTTGGCCGACCCAAAGGAGACTGGACAAGGCATGATGATGGTCTGTTTCGCATAATCTCTACTGTGGAAATGCAGACGAATGGAAGTAGGATGAGGACTTGATTCAGTAAAACGTTTTCTTATCCGATCTATAGAACATAACTCATATGTTACAATTTCTTCTGATTGATCAGAACTTGGAGATTGGTAGGAATCTAAAGCAAGTATACTAACCTGACAACAGACTAATTAAATATCTGGAGATAATTCATGTAAATCTCCACATGCAAAATCTCCAGATTTTTACCGAAGATTTATGACCCTCGCCACATGGTCTACTAGTTTACTGTCTTCCGTACTCCACAGTTGCTAGGGATCATCTTCACCACCAGTCAATATTCATCAGAACTGAAACATATGAACATGTAAGAATTACTGCATATTATACTTTAGGTTCATTGAATATGCAGCCAATTCATCCCCAAAAAGATTTCAGATGCAGCTATAAAAGAGAGCATTTTTGGAAACAATTTTCAAATTTACAGGCTTGCAAATAAAAAAAAATTATGCAAGAAAGTTGGTACATCCTTGATGGGGAATGGGGGAAATAAGGATGAATATATCTTCAAAAGAAGGTTTCAGATTGCATCACAAAATTTATATGATGACAAGAAACATAATGTTTCCATAACATACTGAAAGTCAAGGTCAGAGTTAATGATATCCGGACGTGTTTACATTATA
>JBAKGM010000200.1:1448779-1460461 GCA_037177215.1 Asparagus racemosus | reverse complement strand
GAGTTATGCATATAGTACAGTTAACATGAAATGTAGAAGCAAACAACAATAAAATTGATGACCATTTGTTTTTACGTTTCCACACAATTTCAACAGCGTAATACTCAAAATTCTCAACTCTAATGTATTTAGTTAGTATAGTTTTTGTTAGCCTAATATAAAAACTAGGTTAACACTGTTGATAGATATTTTCTAATAAAATCTTAAGTTAAAGGGGAGTTTCTGTTGACCCCCTGACTTAAGGGGGTTTTCAGATATTTTAAAAATTTACAAGGTTTAGCCAATAATTTCAGGGTTGGTGGTGGTGAAATTTTTTTGGGGGTGGGGTGGGGGGTGGGTTTGGAATATAAGCGTCCTAAATTTTGGGGCGCCTCAAACCCCTCAAAACCTCCAAACACCAAAATAAAAAATAAAAAATATTCTCACCGAATTCCCCTACTTGTAATTTGCAAATAATAAAACTCAATGGAATATAGCTTCTGAAAAAAGTTTAAACTGTAAATAAGGAAAATGTTTTATACTACTTGACAAATTAATGTCAATCTTGCATTTTTTGGTAAATACATAACAATATCTGTTTATATTCACGTCAATTTCCTTCTTAAATTTGGGTTTAATTTTTCAAAACCCCATATTTCCCTGTATCTTTCAAGTTTTGACTTCTAGCTCATCATTGTGATTAAGCATTAGTACTATTGTATTTGTGATTTCCAAACTTGTACATGAGCACAACTTTTAATTTAAGTGTCAAAGACGGAGATAAAATTGCAATTGAAATAGCTTTTGGATCGAGTTTTCTTAAATTATTGGCGTATGAATTGATTTGCATTTTTTTATATCAACAAAATGAAAGATGATATAATTAATAGGATGTCTAAATTTATTAAGTTATACATGATATTGGCCCCCCAATCGAACAATTATTTGACCGGTTTCCCCTCTCTCTCTCTCTCTCTCTCTCTTCTTTGGGGATGTGGGGGGAGGGGGTTAAAATTTAGGGGTTCTATGCGAGAAGCTCCCCCCAAAGTTCAGGGTGTCATGTGAAATTAACCCTTAAATGAAAATAGAGTATTAAATTAACCCTTAAATGAAAATAGAATATTCCATCTTACAAAAAATAATCCTTACATGGACTTTGTGGTCTAATTCTAAAAGTATACGGGTATATAAAAAGGCTAATTAGCATTTATATGCCATATTGTTTCATCTACTCTTTACTTATATACTCCCACTTGTATTTGGTTGCAAGATAATATCCTAAAAATTTTAAAACTAACACTTATTGACCCTTGCTTGTTTTTGGTACGTACCCTAACATTTTAAAAACATGCACTTAAATATGCTAAAGGTTTTAAAAACTAGCATTTAAATACCTTAAAGTTTTTAAAACTCCATGTAAATACCCTCAAGTTCGCATAACTAAGAGTATTCATGTACAAGTTTTAAAAACTTTAGGGTATTTACATGTCAGTTATAAAAGCTTGAGGATATTTAAGTGCCGCGGAAAAAAGTTGAAGGTATACAAGTGCAAGTTTAAAAAAACATTTGTGTATTTTCTTGCTATTATATATACAAGTTGGGGTAAACCAGAGGGTATAGAAGTATTATTTAGGCTATAAAAATGATGCAGAATAAATTTGCCGGAAAAGGAAGTATCAAAACACCAAACTCCATCTACGATCCGTAGGCGCCCGGCCACGTGCCGCTCTTCCCTTCCACTCCTCCCCAAATTTCAAAATTCAAACTCCAACTTTTCCCGCCAATTCTCTCCCCAATCCCAACCAAAATCCCCAAATTGACCGCTATTCTCGCCCCTTCTCTATTCTATCACACTGATTAACCTTCCATCTTCTTCCTCGAATCAAAATCAAAACCCTAAACCCTAGAGTTCCAAAAATGTCCACTCGTCTCAAAGAACGAGGGGGCGCCGGCGGCAAAGTGATGGCCGCCAAGCCCCAGAAAACGCTAACCGACGATACTCCGAAGATCAAAGCGATCAATCGAAGGACTCCGATCGCCAACGGAAAGGAGAACCCTAGAGCTTCC
This sequence comes from Asparagus racemosus, assembly GCA_037177215.1. NCBI lineage: Eukaryota > Viridiplantae > Streptophyta > Magnoliopsida > Asparagales > Asparagaceae > Asparagus > Asparagus racemosus. The sequence goes on along the minus strand of JBAKGM010000200.1, from coordinate 1,458,415 downwards.
TCCGCCCCTCGCCGGAATCCTGTGGCTGTTCCCGCCGTCCGACGGTCCACATCGTCTCTTTTAAGAGTTAAGTCCCTGAACCCCTCGGATCTAAACCTTAGAGCCTCAGGATCTCTGGAGCCCAAAGATGTTGGTCCTAAAGTTAGGGTTTTGGATAAGAAGGGGAAAGATGCGAATTTGAAACCTAATTTGTTGAGGAGGGCTAGTTTGGATGTTGATTCGCGGAAAGTTGGTGGAAAAGATTCTAGGTTTTCAAAAGAAATTGCTCCCAAATCCATTGTGGAGATTTGTAAAGGCAATGCTTTAGTTGCAAATTCCAAATCTTCTGAGTTGAAAAATTGTGATACTGTTAGGGTTTCAAAAGAATTGGCTCCTAAATCCACTGTGAATACGTGTAAAGGTGATGCTTTAGTTTCAGATTCCAAATCCTCTGATCTGAAAGCTTGTGATGTTATTAGAGCTCCCGATGAAATAAACAAATCAAATGCATCTGATAAACCCATTACTGATGTTATTAAGTTAGATGAGATTACTGTAAATAGTAATAGAGAAGGAAAAAGTTGCATCAAAGTTTTTGAGAATTCCAGTGAGAAGAGTGTTCTAGCTGTTAACAAATATCCAAGCAAGCTTCATGAAAAGCTTGCTGCACTAGAGGGAAGAGTCCAAAGAATTGCTTCTGACATCAAAAGAACAAAAGAGATGTTGGATTCAAATAATAATCAGAAGGACTCAAAGTTGATTCTTTCTGATATTCAGAAGAAGATATCTGGAATTGAGAATGCAGTGAGTAGTGTCGTGGATGGTGATGGAAGCGAGTTGGGTCTTCTTGAAATTACAAAAGATAACAGCTTGCAAGGTGAAATATTGAATGCTCAAATTTCAAATGGTAAGGGATTGAAACTTGAGGAGTTGGAAGCAAGGTTTTTCCCACATCAGAAACTAATTAAGAACAGAATGGCATTGGATGGTAAATCTGACTTATGTAAGCCTAAAGGTTCCATGAGCCCTATTGATGAAAACCCTATTGCAGTAGAGTTCTTAGCTTCTCTAAACACAGATCAAGCAGACTTCAAGAAAGATTGCAGAGTTTTAAAGGCAGAATTGAGTGGGATTCGGGAAATGGGCATGGAAAGCACTGCTTCGGGGGCTAATTTTGAATCAAAGAAGGTGCCCAGTCTGCAATGCAATGAGGTTGCACTAATTGCAACTGAAAAGATTGATGATTTAGATGATCAAGAAACCAAGCCAGGGATTATGGTGTTTGAAGATGCAGAGGATTCTTTTAAAACTCAGATATTCGAAATTGGCCACAAATCCTCAACTGGAGGATGGTTTGTTTCTGAGGGGGAAGCTGTTCTTTTAACTCACAATGATGGCTCATGTTCGTATTATGACGTTGCAAATTCTGAGGTATGAAACCTACATTCTATCATTTTTTGCTTCCCAAAGCCAGATGTTGGGAAACTACCTGAATGTGTTGTTAGTATTTCTTCTTCTTTTTGAGAGTACTCCTTAGTCCTTAATGGTTTACGAAAATCTATACTACAGTGCAGTGCATTTCCTATCGAATATAAATAAATTTGCTTATAGGATTTTATATGTACATGCGTTCACGTGTTTATATAAAACATAGATAATGCAACTTACGTGATGTTATATTGATTAGACATGAACTTGGATCATCATGTGCTGTTGAAGGAGAAAGGTACAGTGTGAAACACATAAGTTAAAAGTAAAACCTACTCCTTAGTTCTACTTTGGCCTTTTTCTACAGTGTGAAACACATAAGTTAAAAGCAAAACCTACTTCCTAGTTCTACGTTGACCTTTTTCTAACTATTACAGCCTCTCTAGATTCTGAGAAGTTTCTGAAATCACCCTCCATCTTATACGAAACCAACCAACTTTTTATACTCTGGCGTTATAATTAAATGTTTTTCTAGATCAATTACAATGATACTTGTTTTCTTATGACTTTTTCCTAAGCCTCCTTGATAAACATCAACTGTTGTATAGCTATTGCAACTGTCAGTTAGTCAGTCCTATCATTTATTAAATGTTGAGGATAATAATGACATTTGCTCAAGCTTACCAAGGCTACTGCATAACAGCCTATTATATATGCACACCAAATGAATATAAGAAAGGAAAATGTAGATTTGAGATCTACATTTTATTGAGTTATGTGCCAAGTTTTATTCCTATTATTTTGTATTGTTAAGCATGTCCTAGTTGTTTGTGGGTTAATTGTGTATCTGCATCATTATATATATCAGGAGAAGGCAGAGTACCAACCCCCAGAAAGTGCGTCAAGTAACTTGTGGGGTGATTGCTGGTTAATTCGCACCACTGGTTCTGATGGATGCTCTGGGAGGTTTGTTGTGGCAGCATCAGCTGGGAATACTTTGGAATCTGGCTTCTGTTCGTGGGATTTCTACACAAAAAAGATTAAAGCATTTCACATCGAGGACGAAAACTCAAATTCCTTCTCAATGTCATCATCTAGGACTGCACTAGCTCCTCTAACTAATACAGGCAGAAGAAATGTTTCATGCACAATGCAACCTGTGGAAAGACAATGGTGGTATAAACCATGTGGACCACTCTTGATCTCTACTGCCAGCAGTCAGACTAAAGTTAGTGCTTATGATATTCGCGATGGGGAACTTATAATGAAATGGGATGTAAATAGTCCAGTGGTAGGGATGGAATACTCGAGCCCTCTGCAGTGGAGAAGTAGAGGGAAGGTGATTGTGGCAGAAACTGAAGCAGTTAGTCTTTGGGATGTTAATTCTCTGACTCCACAACCTTTGTTGACTGTCAATTCCTCTGGTAAAAAGATTCACTGCCTTCATGTGAACAATACTGATGCTGAAATTGGGGGAGGGGTTCGCCAAAGGTGAGAAGAAATTTATTTGATTATTTAATTTAGATTGCCTTACCTTATTGTTCTTCTTTGGCTTTTATGGCTTTTAAATTATAGCATGAAGAAATCTATTATATGGCATCTGTTTAAGCTCACTCCTAAGTTTCCTCTCCATGAGTAGTTGATTCCATGTTCTTTGTTTGTTTGATCCTCTGAGTGCTTCCTGTCTACCTAGTGTCTACTTACTGACAAAAAAGTAAGTTTTTCCCATCATTTACAGTCAACATTATTCAGCTTACTCTTATATCTTTATGCCTCATATTCCCTATTGGAATGCTAACCGATATTTAAATAGTTTCTACCCAGAAAATTTAATTTTTACTAAAATTTCCCTCAGGTTTGATGTTTTATTCTGTTGTTCCGTCTGGAGGAGCTGAGTGTTCCTTATGTAGCTCATGGCACAATCCCTAAAATATGTATTAATGTTTTATTCTTGACTTCTATGCATTTGCAAATTGCTTGCCTCTTATGTGTCAGTGTATTGCTCATGACTTCTGGCATCAATCTTCACTTGGTACTGCTAATCAGATTAATGTTAATCAAGGATGTAGATGAATAAGATAATCTGACCCAAATCAGTTTCTTATCTATATTCTTCACATATATGGGTATCCAATCTCTTCCACTTAAATATGTATGAACATGCATATATTGAAAGTATCGGAGATACTTGAATAAGCAAATACATTGCCAATACCTACACACACAGGCACACACTCACAGAGAGACGCATACTTTGGTCACATCCATTGGTGAGTATTGATTGAAATCTATTCAACATTACAGTATGCCACATCATGATCAATGCCAAGGTATTTTGACGCTTGACATACTTTGTCACTTTAAGATAAGAAGGGATCGAAATTCTTTTTGATCAATCCAGGATACTGTTAAATATCTGAGTATAATCTCCACGACAAAATAAATACAAATAGTAACTGTGATGCCTATGTCAGCTCTTTACTGCTTTGGTGCCAATTATGTCTAACTTTTGTGGAAGAGATAAATGCGCTTCCAAGTTTGTCAAAAGAACTGTTTTTTCTTGCTCATCCATTGGTTGTTTGAGAAAAGTTGCATCATGTTTTTTCTAAAGGATCAGGCGTAACGTAGCGCCCTTACAAGATTTGAACCATGATCTCCTTTGGCAATGAGCTAAACAGTGGTAATAAGTTCATAAGTTGAAGTGTTTGCTACCAAGTATGATTTTACATTTGTACAAACAGTAAAGTATAGTCAAGATAAATAGTGAGAAACATGTGTTATTATAGTTTATGTTTGCAAATCTTCTGTAAAATTAAGCCATGGACAAGCTGCAGCATTCGTGATTCACGAATCAAATAGTACGGGTGAATGCTAGTCATCAATTGAGAAAATGGAAATAGGAAACAAAAGCTTTACAAATTTATTGTTCTACAATTCTCCTTTCCTTTTGAATTACAGGGCACGTTCATCAGAAGTGGAAGGAAACGACGGCGTTTTCTGCACCCAAGAAAGCATTAATGTCTTTGATTTCCGTCTCCCGTCTGGAGTTGGTCTTAAGATATCGAAACATGGAGTTAATGCACACTCAATCTATTCCTATGGAGACTCCATATTTATGGGAAGCACAGAAACAAGATCATCAGCAAGAAACAGATCTCAATCTAATGTGCAACAATTCTCGTTGCGCAAAGGAAAGCTTATGGCTACATATGTACTTCAAGATTCCAAATCTCACGCCCATCATTCTTCAATAACTCAAGTATGGGGAAACTCAAACTTTGTCATGGGAATAAATGGTATGGGTTTGTCAGTTTTTGATGCTTATACGGATGACACTATGCAATCTTTTGGCATGAATCATGGGAGTGTTATTGAGGTTAAAGAGACAATTGGTCCAGATGACTTGTATTGCCCTACTTTTGATTATTTGGGATCAAGGGCTCTGGTTATTTCTCGAGATCGTCCTGCAATGTGGAGGTACTTGTTATAGTTACTTGTGTATGAGGTATAAGTTATTAATGTATCTGTGTGTTATGCTAGCGCGAATGTATTTGCGTTTTGTCTGTCTGGTAAGAAACTTATTACTGAAGAGGAATGAAGGTGCTTCTGTTTGCGAAGATGTTACTGTCTTCTTGTTGCTCATTTTTCTGGGGGAAAAACATCTCAATTTTTTCCCCAATCATTTTGTTGTGGAGGACTGAGAGCACCCAGATAATTACTTGGAATGGATACTAACAGCATTATTCTTACAAAATATCTTTTGTTCTTTCATTTCATATGTATATTGTTTTAGGCAAAAGCCTGAAAAGATTTCAAAGTCTTTAACGGATGGATGTGGTAATGTAATATTGTTGGCCTCAGCTCAAAGTTGTACGCAGGGAGAAGAAATTGCTAGCAGATTTTGTATAAGTTAGCTACAGTTGGTACAAGGATCTGAAAATGAAATAGACCCGAGTTGAATTTGACAGAGGTTGTATAAGTTAGATTCAGTAAGAAAAATCAATGGACATTCATCTCTTGACCATTTTGTTTCTTCCTAACAAGTGATTAATATGAATTACATAAATATAATTTGTTGTATATGATTAATGATAGTTGATAATAACTTTAATGGAGATTAACATCCAACAATAGAAGACCTGCAGATCTTTGTTAATTCTATACTACACAGCCAAATCTTCATATTTCAAATTAGAACCCCAATTCGTTGATAAGTTGTTTTAAATAATACCCTCGTATTTTTAATTTACACCCCAAAACCTGTAACTGGCTGCAAATAGGGTTAATTTCACAAACCACGCTGTTGGGGGGTTTTGCACGTAACCATGAACTTTTTTTTATTCCACAAAACACCCCTAAACAAAACTCCTGAGACCTACCTGCGAAATAACTAAAAGGTGCTCAAGAGTAAAAGAAAAGACACTTACAGTGGGGAGAGGGCGTCTTGTTGCGTACTTGAATTGATGCATGTAGCATTATTCTTACACAAACTCTTTGATATTGTTGTTATATATTATTTATAAATAAATAAATAAAAACTCTTGGATATCGTTGAAAGGCAAAAAGCCCGAAAAATCTTATACAAATCTGGAATGTCCCAAAAATAATGTCACATGGCCTTAATTAATAAAAGTTGATGCCATCTGTTTTTAGGTTGGAGAGGCTAGTACTCTCAACTAATTAGCTACAGTTGAGAGCACCGAATTGAATGTGACAGAGTTGTATTAGTTAGATTCATCACTAAGAAAAATCAATGGACATTGATCTAGAATAAGCATAAATATCACAAGTATCCGCATATTTGCAAGGTGAACCGGACCGTAAAAAGGAGACACAAATAAATAAATCTTATTAAAACATATGCATGAATCTAACTTATACATGACATGTGCATTTTTTCGGAGGAAAGTAGATGCATATTTTAATAAGGAATATTTATAAATAGTCATTGCATAATGAAGAGTGGACCGGGCTAGCCAGGGCCGGCTCTGGACCGGCCAGAGACCGAATTCCGAGGTTCTCCGGTGCGGAAAAACTTTCTAATGGACGCGGTCTATTATTGACGTGGTGAGTCAAAAAGAGAAGAATCTTTGAATCAATGCACTAATGTCTAAACTAGTTTTATTATTGCACTGCTCTAAGAATGCTCTCTTCCTTTGACATACTACGTGTCAGGTGCACCACGTGACACATCTATAGTGTTTTATAGGGTTCGAACTAGATTGGATTTTTAGATTGATGCTAAAGTCTTATATTTGTATTAGATTAAGCTTTCACTGAAAATCAGTTTTTTAAATTCGCAGTCGATGGGAATCAAACCCAAGTTGTTTTGATACAATGTCAAAAACTCCTATCACGACACCGAAATTTGAAAAGTGAAAGCTTTAGTTTTATAAATGGTTAATTGAGAACAGACTTCCTTAGGCTTAGTATCGACTAATTGCGAATAGACTCTATGTAGTTCTTACTTTGCGAATAGACCCACAGTTGATTTTTTGTTTACTCCTAAAATCGTTAAAAATGTTTGCTGGCAATTATATAAATAACAGTTTTGACAAAAGATGACCAATTCTCCCCTAATTATGAGCATGATCCTGAAAATCTTTAGTGAGAATGGGGAAAACATGGAAGAGCATGCTCAATTAGTATTAGTCAGTTTTGATGCTATACAAGTGCATTCCAATTGAATTGAGCTCTCATAATAACCTGTGCCTCGCTGACTGTAAACTAAGAAAGGGGGTAATTTTAGAAACTCCACACCCCCCCCCCCCCCCCCACCCCCACCCCACCATAAAAAGTACGGACTTGTCTCAGAAAACCTCCTCAACTTTTTTATCTTTAGAAAACCCCTCAAAATTTGAGGGTGTAGTAGATAACCCTCTTCAACTTTCAAAATATGACTAAACCCCCCTTAACTATATAGGATGTCTTACAAAACTCTCTTTATCTTTCTAGTTTTTTTTAAAAATAATCCCCTAATATTATTAATTTCAAATATGCAATGACTAAAATACATTGGTTGAAAAAAATTCATGTGAGTTTAAAAACCCAACCCGATTAAAATATTAGACTTCGGTTCGATAGATTTTAATGAGAAAACTAATCTTCAAAAAAATTTAAAAGTTTCAATTGTTTCAGATATTATTAGCATGGATAAACAGAAAATAAAAGAAGTTTAACATTTCAAAAAAGAAAAAAAAAAGATTTGCACGTAAACCTAACAATGAAGATGGAGGAATAAGAAGAGGGGGGAAATAAAATAAAAGTTATTTTTAAAAAAAAAAGTTAAAAGAAATACTATGGTAAACAAAAAATTTAATGTCTTAGAGATAATATGGCCATTTTCAATCATTTGTTCCTTAGATTTAAATTATATTAGCTAAGGAGGTTAAGTGAGAAAAGTTGAGAGGAGATAAATAATATTTTGAAAGTTGAGGAGGGTTATCTACAACAACTCCATAATTGGAGGGTTATGGAGTTAAAATAGCTAGGAGGGTTTTGTGAGATCATGCCATAGTTGAGGGGGTTTTTCTAAAATTAACCCTTAATAAATCTCAGGCTTTATTGGTTCCCAGCTGCGATGGCTTATATTTATTGATTAGACGTCAGCAGTTCAACTGAACCAACTGGCAACTAATAAATGAGCAAATAAATTTGCTCTATTGGGTGCAGAGGATCCTCGTCTCCTCCTTTCTTTTACACAAATTAATAAAAATAAAATCTTATAGAGAGGCCTACGGAAAATTATGTAGGGACATAAAAGGATGAAGAGACCTGTTCTCGCTGGAATCCGTGCATACTTTCTATATTAGTTGAGCTTAGTCATTACTGATATACTAATAGTGATTACTGGTAATTGATAGTGATGTGTGTATTAATATTCATATTAGTACAATTATCTTTATATTTTAAACACCTAAATGATTTTCTCTGTGGAGACCTCTATAGTTTTTTCTCATTTTCTTTTACTCCCAGCTCATATTGAACCTTCAAATTTAGTCATAGTATTCTAAAATTAGACTCATTATATTATTTATATTTGAAATAATGATCTTCTGATACCAAAAAAGAAAAAAAAAAGAAAAAAGAAAAAAGAAAAAAGAAATAATGATATAATTTCAAATTATTTCTTGAGATAAACATTCAAATAACAAATTTGTCCAACTTCTATAAACAAATTAGTTTTTGTGACTAGAAAATGGTTTCATATTTGTATTTGAATAATTGTTTCCAATCCAAAAGGTATAGTATGCAGGTAACTATGGATAAGGATACTACTCACATATGTCTAAAGAAGGATAGAGTTTGGATCCAAAAAAGGACAATTTCATAAAATAATAATTTGTATGAAAGTATGCTATACAATGCAATTACGTGTACGCCATCAATTATTTTTGTGAAATTTTCATAAAACTTGAGCCAGTCTAATTAATTTGGAGATAATATTACTTAAACAGTTAAACGTAGCCTCTCTTTTACATAGGGTCATTTTGTAGAGATCAATATCATAGCTATCCCTGTAGAAGCGAGATGATAAAAGAGTTGTAATTTTCAAACTAACCCTCTAATCAACCGTGAATGGTGCAGATTATTTTTTCTATGGAGTGTTCTGATAGAATCCTTACCTATTTCAGGAGATGATGCCCGGAAGACGTTGATTATGGATGTACCCCTAATTAATGCTTTTAGCTATCCTACTTTTCTCAATGTCATATATGTCCAAAATTGCCATCCTTTTCTCTTTGAACTTAGTTAAAAGTGGTTGTGTCTTCTTAAAATAGACGAATGAAGTAGATTGCAACTTGCAAGCTAGCATTCACAAGCGGATTGATCCCAACTTGTAACTCACTTCTAATCCTACAAATCACAATTAGTATCTCTTGTCTTCTGCTCTTTCTTTTCGTGAAAAATAAAGGGAGATTGTGATGTGTAAAAAACAATAAACATTCAATCTCTTTTTTCTTTTCATTTGCTCATAAGAGAATCTGATGTACACTTGAATTATGTCATTATATTCTTTTAAAGACTAGCCCATGCATTACCCCAATATGTTGGAATTTAATACCGTGATTCTCAAAAGGGATTAAATAAGCGGAAGCAATACCTGAATCTATAGAGATCTGAACTGGGTTTGGATCTTCTAATCTTAGGATTTCTCTATAGCCGTATTTCTCTCTTGATGGGGGTGAAGAGAACTAGAGAAGTCCAACCCTAGATTAGGGACCATAA
>JBAKGM010000200.1:1424410-1442993 GCA_037177215.1 Asparagus racemosus | reverse complement strand
CTTTACAAGGAGATACTCTCTCTATTTTTCTCTCACTTCTATATATAGAGGAGTTGTTGTTTCTGGGATGATCTCAACTTAAGGCTGAAGGGGCCTATTTATAGGAGAGATTGTGGTTGGTGAGCACTGTTGTTTCAGTGTTTACTACAGTAATTTTACTGTAGCAGATAGGTGAGGACTGTGCTTTTGAAGGCTGCACACTTTTCTTTAATAAGGACCCCTATCGGGCTTCACATCATAAAATTATAGGATGCATACAAAAAATGCCGCTCTTGGAGTGTACGACTCATGCATATCCAAGAGTGTAGACAAAAAGTGGGACGTATCCACACAATGCGTAAGATAGATAAAAGAAAACAGGAGAATGATAAGAAACACTGTAATAGGGAAAATAGAACATCAAGGAAACTGTAAAAAATTGTCCCAAGAGCATCACGGGTCATCATAACTTGGATATTAGTAGGCAGCTCATCCATTTCAGAATAATAGTGCACATACTCCAAGGATTGGCTAAGCTTCGCAAGCAAATTAGCAACTTGATTGCCCTCATGATAGCAATGAGCAACAAGAATGTGCAGAATCTGGAACTTCTTCAGTGAGTGGGACATATCATTACGTTTCTTTTGTACACAGAAGGTATAATGTGATTACAATAGTGAATATGATTTCTTTTGCTAGCTATTGATCGCTTCATCTCACTGAAAAATTAATTTTAAAAATCACGGTAGTTTTGTACGGACACTCTGTTTAAAGGATTTTCTGTGTGTTTTTTTTTATCGGGAAGATCTTCTTACTTCAAATCTAACGGGGTTAGATGGTTGGTAAATTTTTTGTTTCCCCTTTTCTTTCTTTCTTTCTTTCTTTTTTTGAGGGCACTCGAGTATCTATAGGCAGATTGCTCCTAGTGTATAGTATTCCAAAGCTATTAGTAGGATACATCATTCTTTCAGTAGTTTACAATTAGATAGAAATCCTAATTCTACAGTAGTTAAATACCCATTTATCATTAGTAAAAAGGTCTACTATCCAGATTAAAAACACAAAAGTTGCTATACATTGTATGTCTAGTTACATCCAATTACAAGTTTGATACCCTCAGCATGCCTAGTCGAAGGATTATAAGCAAACTGTATCATCTGACTAACAGGATGGATTAGTTTTTCAGAAAATTTGTTAAGCCTCAATTTTACTCATTCAAACAATGTTGAATGTTATACCATATTGACGTTATATATATATATAGATATATATATAAAGTGCAGCATTCAGAATGATGTTCTCTCCAACTATATAAAATGTATATATTAACACTTTGTTCTTTTTCTTGCCTTTCTTTAGTGACTAGTAAGCATGTATGTTTTAACACTTTTTCCTGTCTTTGTTCAGGTGCCAAGTCCAGTACTGCAAAACCAAAGGCCAGAAAAATATAATTGCTTCCTAAATAAGGTGATACTGTAATAAGATTACCCCTCTGCAATCTGCATACTGTTTTCCTTTGGTGTTCAAGTTCGTTGACTGCGAATTAAGGGCTCACAACTTGATTAGCTTCTGCTTTTATTATGTTTATGTGTATCTATGTATATGTGTGCATGTGCGAAGAAAGGACAGCTTGAACATACATTGATCAAGAAATACTAAAAGTATCTAAGGCAAGTACAGAACTTATTCATTACATAGATAATAGATGAAAAGTTTCCTCCACTTGAATTATTGGTGACATATCATTCTATCAGAACCAATCTCCTCTTTGAAACATATTAATACTTCATTAAATCTATACCAAGCAGATGACAGATTGGATTAAATGTTTTCTGATAACTTCAAAAGAGAGGAAGCAAGAACTTTCAAAATAGGGAAATGAAACTTCTGAAGGGGGAGAACCTTACTTTAGGAGATGAAAAGACTCTGCATGTTTAGCCTTCGTCATTAATAGCAAGCATCCAACTACTTCTCGTTGTCTCATCTCTAGCATTAGTTGCTTCATTGTTCTTATCTTTTTTCTTCCGATTATTATTAATATTGCTTCGTTTATGTTTATTCAACAACTTGGGAAATTCAATCTTCATGTGCTTTTTCATCTTACAATAATTGTAGGGCAGATTCTTGTGCTTCGAATTTGACATATAATAAGTTTTAGTGTTTGCTTCATCGCTTCTTTCCTTCGTCTCCCTTTTTAGACAGACCATAAGTTTTAGGATCCGAGACTTCATCGGATCAATAATCAAATCTTTGTCAATCTTTTCCTTATTCGGTAAATTTTACTTATAGAAGTAGATTTTCAATCAAAAATCAGATAAACTAACCTAATGGGGAAAAAAATGGATTGATCTTTATTATTGACCTCGGCATTAACTTTGTCCAAGTCTGCAATTACAAAATTGATTAATCAATATCAAAATTGATGAGGATTACCTTGTGAAATACAACTACTTTGTGACATCTGAAGTATATACAACTACTACATTAAAAGGGGCCAATTAGTGACCAATTTTTTCAAATACAAATTCTTAACTTTGATGATAAATCTACAGCTCTTCTCATCCAGAAAACTTCTTCAAGAACTATTTCTTTAAACACAAATAGGTTGCGCTAAAGGCTTCTATCATTCAACTCAATATATTTTCTTTGCATAAGGTACTCATTTTCATTGACTTCTCAATGACTTCCCAAGCAAGGGATTTTCGAGTCCATTGTAGGTTAAGATTGCAAGCATCCAAACTTGCAACATAAGAAAAATGATATTATTGTCGAACTTCTCAGTATCCCTCTTTTTTTAATGGTCGTCATCGTCTTTATCACCTAATCCACTTTGTGGTGGTCGTCATCATATTTATCACCTAATCGCTGGTCTGAGGTTTTGATAAAAAAGACAAAAGAAAATTGATACACAAATACAATGCGATTCAACTGATTAAGTCTGAAGAAAAGATTCACTAAACAATTTGTGAGGAATGTAAAGATCAGACAAACTCTCAAATTTGATTCTAACTTTCACCTGCAAAAAGGTGGCGCTTTGTCTCCATATAGGCAGCCTACATTGAATTATGATTCAAATACATGCAATCATATTTAACATATGTTATGCATGAAAATTGAAAGCTACTGCTTCTGCCTGCTATTTTTCTTGATTCCACACCAGACAACCATAGAAACGGAATTGATATCATTTTTGCCACTCAAAAATATGCTATGTCCCTCTTTCTGCTGTTCGTCGAAGTACAAAGCAAAAACATTATCTTTGCTTGAAGACTAATCTAACTCATACCAGTGCTCAACACCAGGGTATAAAAACTGACCAATTCATTAACAATAACAAGCTTGATACTAGCATCTATAAGTTACAGCGAACTTCACATACTAGCATTAAAAAACCACTGTTCAACTTATTACACCAAACCATGTACAAACCACTCTCTTCTCACAAGTCAGTTTTGAACATAACTTCTTTCCTTTACCAGCTCCCGCTATTCTTTCCTTTGTTGCCTCCGTACAATCGAAAGAGGTTAAAAGCCGAGACACAAGAAAGAGTCACCATACTAAGGCTCACTATGAACGAGCTCACGAGACCTTCTCCTACTTGAGTGCAGAACTTGCCATAGAGATTGCATATCTTCATCCATTGCAGCTGAGGTTGACCGAATTGACCAAGCACTGCTGACTGTGCTGCAGCTGCCAGCGCTGCCAAGGTCACATACGCCATCACCTGAGAAAGTGAAATTAAGAAAAATGCCATCAATAAATAAAGGAGACTAGGAAATTAAGAGGGGGTATAATGGGAAATTGAAGATACCGAAATTAAGCATTCATATTGTATCGTATACTGTAGAACCAAGTAAAATAGTGTGTGTGATACAGTTGAGAATTTATGAGCTCACATGGTTAGACTCAGTGTTCGGCTTCAAGCTCTAACTCTTACAACCTCCACATGTACTTGGAGCATGAGGAATGAGGCTGTTGATAATTCTATCACGATATAACAATTGCCATACACCACAGTATGGCTGCTTTGATTTTAATGTCGGATCCCATCCCGGTTCGCTCACTTTAGTATAAATTGTTTCCCTCTGACCCTGAGGTCAAGATAAATAAATTCCTAGAGAATAGGATTGGGAGTAAAACCTCATGATGGGCCTGAGCTATCATTAATGGTGAAGTACACTTCTCGATGCAACGAAACCCCTTAACTAGATTGAATTACAACTCACACATTGAACGTCTGAGTGTATTGAGATAGAACGATTTGCTTTCTGCGAAGTCTATTTCATGTAATCATGTAGGTATAAACAAGACCTTTCCCTTTTCGTGTTTTGAAGGTTTTGGTCTTTGTGACATATCATTTGCATAACACGCACAATTAAATCGATTAATAATTTTGGGGTATCAAGAAATTCCTATGTCTTTATGAGGGCATAAAGAAGTGTGGGTCATTCATTAAGACTGCCAGCCATGTACTTCGTCTAGCGGGCTGTTTGATTGGTCAATTTTATAGATTAGGATTAGGATTTGGCTCTTACAGGGGTAGAATCGTAAATAACGAAATCTAACTAAATCCTGATACAGTATTTGGATTACCAAAATTTATAGATTTGGTTATCTATAAAGGTACTTTTGGAGGTGTATTTTTTTGATTTCGAAATCGGAGATATCAACTCGGATTTGGGTCTCAACTTTATAGATTTGGAATCCATAAAATAAATTCTTAATCCTAATCCTAATCCTTTTTTTTTTTGGAACCAAACAACCCCTTAGATTAAGAATTTGATGTTTTAATTTCTTGTAAAATAATCACCAACCTTTTATAATGTAATCAGCAATCTTCAATATGGGTGTAGGATAATTGATATGATCTACAACCGTAGTTTTTTTTTTACGTCCGAGCTAACTTTGTAGAAATTGAAACACAAGGAGCAAACTGTCACTTTTGAAATCGCGAGGGGATTTTCTCTTATCCGGCAAACCTTTAGAGGGGCTTTCGATAATTTACGAAATAATGTTGGTGGATTTGTTTGCTCTCAATGTGTGGCAGGTTGCAGAGCTCTTAGTGAAAAGAGGATTGAAGGAGGGTATTTTCTTGGTGAAATTTGTTCTGTGGTTGCTCGCGACAAGGCTAGGGACCCTCCTCCTTTGTGGGTCCCTCAGCCTCAGAAGAGGGTTCCCGTTCATCGACAACTTCTCCGGGATGAGACTGGAGAAGAGAGAAGAGGTTCTCAAGAGATGGAGCAGGGAAAAATCTTTTGTATTTTTAAGGCTGGTATTTGCCATGGTCAAGATCTTCTGCTGCTTTGTCTTCTACTCAACGGTAACTTTTAACTCTCCCTGTTTTACTTGAGTTGAATACTTTTAATTTTAGTGCATGTTGTAGAAATGCATGAACTTTGTTTTGTTGGGGTTAATTGCACATAAACCCCCTGTACTTTCATTGCTACAGATAGACCTCCAGGTTTTATGTTTTGACTCCTTTACCATTAGTGAAAATTTGGCTGAAATTGCCCCTGGATGAAATTAGTGCGTCTAGCTGAGGGGGGCTCTCTGCAACACTTTTAGAAACTATCGGGGTAGAACGTTCAAAACAATGATACTGCAGGCGATCTATGTGCAAAGAAACATAGTGAAAGAGAGAGAGAGGGATAATTGAAGCAAAATTTGAAACTCCATCACTTTCACCCAAATGTAATATGCAATACAATTTGCTTTGTGGAATGTATTGTTTATAGAAGGTATATGTCTTTCTTAGGTACATGAAATTGGCACAAGCAAAAACATGAGATGCCTCCTTAGCTAGTGGCACTCAAGCTTAAGTCAGCCATAGATCTGTCATCTCATAAAATAGATGAGAATACTTGTTCGCGATGGAATGTAGATTGAATCAAAGACTTCCTCCATTCTTGACACTAGCGTTGCGTCCTAATCTCGCAAATAAAAATTTCCACTTGCGAGGTTTTCCACGGTAGCAAGTGAATATTTTGTCACTTTATATTGAAATAATATTATCCTAATTGCTATTCCAAATGGCCAGTTCTATCCTCGCGGTATGCCCTACTGACTAGTAAAACAAGTGAAGAAGCACATCAACATTAAATTTCTTGCGGCATATGTGATGTGTAACCTTTGGGAACAAGTAATTAACCGGCTGATAACCAACCTCACGTAGACTTGTGACTATCATCTCTGTCATATACCATATACAGTGGACTATTGAGTAGTTAAGCATTTACAGTCAAATGCTGTCATTGTCTAGCCAACGTTATGATGTAGATTGGCATGGACCTATGTTATTGGCAATTATTAGTACAGATGTAAGATGTTGGTTTGATTTCTGTTGGTTTGTACATATAGTAAGGTACAGAAAGAAAAGGGTTAGTTTCACAAAACCCCCTGAACTCTGTGGAGTTTCGCATATTAACCCGTGAGATCTTTTTCATCTCACATAACCACCTGAACTTCGTGGGTGGATTTATTAGACACCCAAAAGTTCAGGGGGGTTTTGTGAAATTAAACCAAGAGAAAATCTAGGGATCCCCATGTTCCTTTCTTAAGTTGTTAATCGGTACAATTCATATAAGGTTTCACTATGAAACCCAGTCAATGCTCAAAAGAAGTTATGACTGCAGCTCTTTTTTTTCCCTTCCTTTTTTGGTTAAAATTTTGAATTGCATTTGACCATTTGTGAAACTAATGCACGCTCTGATACCGGCGTCCTCTTTCTGCTACAGATTAATGAAAACTCAGAAAACCCAACATGGAACGCAATTGGATATAAGTTACCAACTCGAGAAAAACCTTTAAAGCCACAACCAGAGAGGCCTCTTGAAAAGGGCATTATAGAAACAACTGATCAAACAACCAACTCATCCCTTTTCAAATCACTAACACAAAAAGGCTTAAAGGTGATTGAAGATAGCGTACAAAAGGACATTTACACCATCCATTGTGATGCTGTAATTATCGGTTCAGGCTGTGGTGGTGGAGTTGCTGCTTCTGTGCTCGCAAGCTCAGGGTACAAAGTCATCGTTATAGAGAAAGGCAATTACTTTACTTCAAAAGATTATACCTCTATCGAAGGGTCGTCTATGGACCAAATGTATGAATCTGGAGGAATTCTTAGTACTCTCGATGGTAAGTTAATGCTTTTGGCTGGATCAACAGTCGGAGGAGGCTCAGCTGTAAACTGGTCAGCTTGCATAAAAACACCAGATAATGTTCTCAAAGAGTGGGCAGAAGAAAAAAATCTAAATCTTTTCAAGAATCAAGAGTACATGTCGGCGATGAACAAAGTATGTGAAAGAATCGGAGTTACTGAAACCTGCACAGAGGAAGGATTGCAGAACCAAGTTCTTCGAAAAGGGTGTAAAAAACTCGGTCTTGATGTTGATTTTGTACCGAGAAATTGCTCAGAGTCTCATTACTGTGGGAGTTGCTGTTATGGATGTCCAACTGGAGACAAGAAAGGAACAGATACTACTTGGTTGGTCGATGCAGTTAACTCTGGCGCAGTTATTTTGACAGGATGCAAGGCAGAGAAATTCCTGTTCAAAGAGAACAATGCTGGCAAGAAAGCCAACAAGTGTATCGGAGTACTAGTGAAAGTTCTGAGCAAAAATGCGACGAAGAAAATACAGATTAAATCTAAGGTGACCATTTCGGCTTGTGGGGCGCTGTTGACTCCCCCGCTGATGATTGCCAGCGGGCTAACGAACCCCAACATAGGGAAAAACCTACATCTTCACCCTTCTGCCTTAGCCTGGGGATACTTTCCGGAATCTGTATCAGACCTCAAAGGCAAGAAGTACGAGGGAGGCATCATCACCTCCCTCCACAAAATCAAGAGCTCAAACTCTACCACTCAAGCAATCATCGAAGCCCCAACCGCTGGCCCCGCCTCATTCGCATCGCTAATCCCCTGGGTATCTGGAAAAGACATGAAAGAACGAATGCTCAGATACAGTCGAACTCTGCATCTCTTCGCGCTCGTCAGAGATCAGGGTTCAGGCACGGTGCAAGGCGAAGGGAGAGTGAGGTACAGAATGGACGAGTTGGACAAGGAATATTTGCGCGAGGGGTTGAGGCGAGTGCTGAGGATTCTGATAGCGGCGGGGGCCACGGAGGTGGGGACCCACAGGAGCGACGGGCAGAGGATGAGGTGCAGAGGGGTGGGCGACGAGGAGGTGGAGGAGTTCTTGGATAATGTGGGGATTGTAGGGGGGCCGAAGACGAGGGAGGAGCTGTGGACGATGTATTGTTCGGCGCATCAGATGGGGAGTTGTAGGATGGGGGTGAGTGAGGAGGAGAGTGGGGTTGATGAGAGAGGGGAGAGTTGGGAGGCTGAGGGGTTGTTTGTGTGTGATGGGAGTGTGTTGCCTAGTGCACTTGGGGTTAATCCTATGATCACCATCCAGTCTGTTGCTTATTGCATCTCTAAAAGGATTGTGGAGTCATTGGAGGGGAATAGGGGATGAGAGGTTGAGTTTTCAGATTGAGTTTGTGTTTATGTACTTGAAGGATGTTATTGGATTATTTGGATGTACTTGTGATAATTATTATACAATATTGGATGTTTTTTTTTTCTTTTTTGCTACAATCATATTGGATGCTTATTTGGCCTGAGATTGTGAAAAACTATGCAGTGGTTCAAATCTGCAAGTCTCCAAATTCGGAATGTTTTTAATTGAAGCGTGTTATGCATGCTGCTTGATCCAACTTGGTACGCCAAGAAATGCACCAGAAAGTGAGGTTCACATGTGATAGGGATAACTACCGATACACAGATCATTGATCTATTGAAGGAAGAATAAACTAACTGTTAATCATTCTTTTTTATAACTCAGTCTAGAATAGATCTCAAGACGTGAGAGAGCTATATAGGAACCTTCTAACTATCCGAGCCACTTGTGGTGGATAAAACATTTGTTAATCTACAAGTAAGTTATATGATTTCCCTATTTAGTAACTTTGTAAGAGCTTTGTAAGGGTCCACTGTTTTCTTCTAAACATTTCTTTTTCAATTGTGAAGTTCAACGAATATGAAAAAAGTATTCAGTTAAAAATTCAACAACGTTGATAAAAATGTAGGTAGCGCTTTCAAATTGGCCGATATCTTTGGGTTGGCTTTAAATGGTTTGGAAAAATGACATATTGGATTTGGTCCCTGTGTTGATTCGAAAATTGACATATTCCCAAACCCAAAAAAAGTCAGAAACCAACCAGAAAGTAGATGGTCATAACAAAAGGTAATCTAACTCATCCACATACTTTCAGTTTAATGTCATGTCATGTAGCTGGACAAGTCAATGAATCATGTGAAAAGAGAGATATGACCACCTTAAGTCTAGTTTTTAACGTTACCATTAAGTATTTATAAAATTTAGAGTTCTGGTCACCTTTAATGTGCCATAAGGTTCTAGAATCTTTGAAAAATATAGGAAAGATATAACAGAAATTAACATACAAAAAAAAGTGATAGATTGATTCAAAAGGACCTAAGAAATGCAAAAAATGACGGGCTCCTGAAAATTCAAAGCAGGATATGATTTTTCAAAAATATTAAAGATGTCAATATTAAATATTCTTTCAATATGTTCCGTATTTTCTTCTACAATCACTCTGTTATTTAAATAAAACTCCTCCCTAGGAATTGTAGGAGACTATAGTGAACCAGAAGTAACCTAAAAATGACGGGTTCACACCTTAAAAAAAAAAAAGAAAAAAAGAAGGAATAAATAAATAAATAAAGAAAGGGCAGGATAAGATTTTTCAAAAATATTAAAGATTAAATATTCTTTCAATATGTTCAGTATATTTTCTTCAACAATCACTCTGCTATCTAAATCAAACTCCTCCCTAGAAATTGTAGGAGACTAGAGTGAACCTACTTTATTCTGTTTATTTCACTGAATTATCATTGTAGCGAGTATCTCCATGTTTGCAGTTATAACGAAATGAAAATGATAGAAGGAACATCCCCAGCTGAGCAAAACTGAATACAAAATCTTGAAAACCTCCCAAAGACGATTTCTATCGCCCAAAAAAATACAGTTAATACTCCCAACATACCATTGGAGAGTAAGCACTCATTTCTTTTCATAGAAAAAAAAGAAGAAGAGAAATTAAATGTGTGAATCAGTCACAAATTGATTAGCTGCCGGAGGCTTTGACTGCCTTCTCCGCAGCGTCATCCAAGTCTTCCGCTGTAATCAAAGTCATTCCACTCTCCTACTCAACCACAAAATCATTAATTAAGTTGTGCTTTCAATTCCATATTGTATAGTACATAACAATACATGATGCAAAGGAAGGCCAAAACAGAATCATCTTATGCGTAATTGGTTACCTTGAGGATTCTCTTTCCTTGATCGACATTGGTGCCTTCTAATCGAACAACCACGGGTACCTTGAGCGAAACCTGGCAAATATTATGAAAATAAAACAAACATTGTTATTCCTCCCAAAAAAAAGGGCTAAACTTTCCAACGTGACCATCTAAAGACCCAGGTTTGGTAACCCAGGAAGGTGTAAGATAATTTGGAATTTTAACTGCACAAACGTTGAGGGAAACCTAACAAATATTATGAAAATAAAACAAACATTGTTATTCCTAAAAAAAAAAAAAGGTAGTTAAACTTTCCAACATGACCATCTAAAGACAGGCTTAGTAACCCAGGAAAGTGTAAGATAATTTGAAATTTTAATTGCACAGATGTTGAGGGGCTCGAGAGATGAAAAC
Organism: Asparagus racemosus; assembly: GCA_037177215.1. Classification (NCBI taxonomy): domain Eukaryota; kingdom Viridiplantae; phylum Streptophyta; class Magnoliopsida; order Asparagales; family Asparagaceae; genus Asparagus; species Asparagus racemosus. The sequence goes on along the minus strand of JBAKGM010000200.1, from coordinate 1,432,273 downwards.
GTGTTTTCATTTGATCTCCTTGCAAAACCAATCAAATGAAAACTTTTTCTTTCTTTACCGAGTCCTAATACACTTAAATAAAGTTTTTGATCCAATAAAACCACTGCGTTGTCACAACAAAATCCATTTTGACACGTCATATCAAGTCCATTTTGATATAACCTTGCTCTAACCTGTTTTTTTCTAGAGTCAGCTGCATCATTAACTATAATATTAATAAGTACATTTAACCAAAATATTGTGGATGATTCCAGTTTTGGATTTATTGCTGTTGGTCAGCATACAGATGTTTCAAGTTTCAGATTTTTTTTTAAAAAAATATTTAGAATGATGTCTATATTTGATCACAAGAATGATCATCATCCTGAAACGGCTGCAAGGACCCCTAACCTCTTGCACGCCTATAGATATGATGCCATTACTTTAACCAGCTGCGGACAAGGACTCTAGTGGAAAGGAAGAGGGATAAAAGCCTTGAGTTTAAGTCACTCTAACCAGATGAGCGAAGATTCACATTCCCCAACAGTTTCATAGTTCAAACCAGGCATTTTCTAGATAACATCAATTATCTTTTAGAATAACAAGTCAAAGCAATGTAGCTCTAGGTTACTAAATGGTTTAAGAAATCATTGTGGCAAGTGACAACAATGCAAAATTCAGTTGATCAAACCTGTTTAGCAGCATTGACAATTCCGCTTGCTATAATGTCACATTTCATGATTCCTCCAAATATGTTGACCAAAATCGCTTTTACTTTATCATCTGATGTCAAGATTTTAAATGCTTCCACGACCTAAGGCAACATATCAAGAGTCATTTAGGAAAAAGAGAATATGCAACACATTTTATATGAACAATAGAAATGCTTCTAGTTTGTAAAATAAAAGAATCAAAACAAGGAATTAAGAACAGAAAATACTAAAACTGTCGAGTTCCTCCCAAATTCATATTCAAAACAGCACACTTAAGACTCCTAATAGATGAGATGTTTGTTGTTTGCTTGAGGAACAAATATAATTTGTCGCTAAGTAACAATCAGTACCTGGTTTTCTGATGCATTCCCACCAACATCTAGAAAATTGGCAGGTGTACCACCATGTAATTTTATAATATCCATAGTTGCCATTGCCAGCCCTGCACCATTAACCATACATCCAATTTCTCCATCCAATCCAATGTAGTTCAAGTCTGCTTTGGCAGCAACAACCTGCAGAATGGATGTAAAAGGAATCAAGGAAAAGATATACGAGAATAATTGAAGGGTATCGGACATTCAGCAGATGATGACGATGGCAGATTAGCGAGTCAGAGTTTACATGGAAAATTAAGGAAATTTTGTATTTTCTCAAGTATTATTTGATGAAAGTTAATGACAACAGCAGTTTTGTAAATTAGTAAGTATGATGTAAGTAATAATCATAATGAGTTAAATTATATACAGCCATAATGACAATAAGAGCATGTTGTCAGACCTCTCTAGGATCCTCTTGGGATGTATCACGGAGAGCAAATATCTCTTTCTGCCGGTAAGCCGCGTTGTCATCAAAGTTCAACTTGGCATCAGCTGCTACTAGCTGATTATCAGATGTTTCCGCAATTGGATTAATCTGTCCATAAAAAGTTTTGCACGTTAAAAAGCAGAGATAAGCTATAAAAGAATCAACAAAAAGAAGTTGCTACCAGCAACAAAGAAAATAGCAAAAGTTCTTTTAGATACCTCCAACAAAGTGCAATCGCATGCACAGAAAAGATTGTAGAGCTTCTTCACTTGTTCAATTGAAGCATTTCTATCTGCTACCTTAGGTGCCAGACCATCAACAACCTTAGCAGCATCTTCATCAGTGATTCCCTTGAAAACGTCGATCGGTACCTTTGCATAGATAAAAATGAAGTTCAGCAACTAATTTAGAAGTTCTTAGCAAAACACAAAGATGGGAATGCAGAATGGTAATCTACATAAATCTAATACAATCTCTCATAAAACGAAAACTAAAATTAACAAATAAACAAAGATCACCTTGACAATCATGTCAGGAAACTTCTCTGCAAGGTCCTCAATGCTGGTTCCTCCCTTTCTACAAGCTATGATGATCTACAAGTATTACACATCATCAGAGACGGCAATTTAAATATAAAATTCAATTTTTATCACGTAAAAGTATCAATAAAAGACACATTTCAATAGTCATATGCATGTTCCAGATTACATTTCTAAATTTGTAAATTAGACCGAATTCAAACAGTTCCATCAAAATTGGTGCCTAAGCAGTTAGACTAATCTGTATGCTTGTGGTATCCATTAGTTTATCTTCAGTCGGAAAGTGGTTGGCTAGGCATTTGATGTATACTTGTCATGAATAACCACTGAAATTTTAGGACGTACCTCCTTAGTTTTAAGTTCTTTCCAATGTTGTGAATAGCAAAATCGTAGAGCGAAATGGTAGAGCCCTTTGCACAAAAATTGTAAGATACATGATTTGAGTTTTGGCTTTAACTTTTAAAAAAACTATAATTGCCAAAAGTAATGCTAAATTATGAAAAGTTCAGAAAAATAAAAATGGTTACAGCTAAAACTTGCTTCAAGGCTGGCTTTGGTTAGATTTGATTATGCCAGTCATCTCACTTCAAGGATTCTCATGAAGCATAGACATAAGAAGTCCAAAGAGTCAAGACGAGATGAAATAACGCATAATATGTCTAGATATCAAAACAGATAATTACTAACATGTATAGAAAGCAATAACTTTGCATTAACAAGTTATAGAAAGGACAAAGTAAAAGAGGGGAATAAAATCAAGCTGAAGAAATACGGGTGGTTAAAGATATGAGGTTCAAAATAAATAATAAAAAAATCAGAATAGTTATATCACCTCAGCACTTTATTTGACATATAATGCAAATACAAAAGACAAGATTGAAACAATAACATACTATCAGCACTTAATTATAAACATACCGGCCCAGCAGAAGTACGGTCCAGTGTGATGGCAAAATACATCTCATTTACAAGCGACAGCTTTTCACACAAATATACCTGCAAAAAGGAGTATAAGGCAGCAATTCAATAGATAGGCATATGAACAAGAACAAGTCTAACAAATTTTCACATACCATAAAAGCAATTTCTTGAACAAAACATAAAAGAAATGCATGCCAACGTCCAAGTCAGCTGATAAAAGTATGCATTAGCATGTAAGCTTAGCTTCTCTAAGTAAGCATAGTCATATTCTCAATCGTGTATTCATGATTCATAATAGCATATATTCAGTTAGCAACTTGGCTTTCAAAGAGAACATATAACAGCAATCTTCTCATAAAAACTTAAGACCTAAGGTTGCCTGTAACTATTTTTTTTATTTTTTTCTAATAAAAACTTAAGACACTGATTAGCAGCACAAATAAGAGATTTTGGGCCTCACATCCAAGCTCTTGCATGACCCATGGAGCTTAAAAGCTCTGGGAAGATTTTTCTTCTAAAAAAATTCAGCTAAATTATGATGTTGATAAGATAATTTAGAGACTTGGACTGTTAACCTGAGTAGTTTTAGCCATTAGCAGTTAAAATGAGTCAGAGATTTCGACCGAGATTAACACTTAAGCATTATGAACAAAAAGCTAGTAGCAACTATAATATATGGCACCAATTGGATCCATAAAAGTTGGCAGGGCTCTTTTTATGTGCGACTTAGTTTAGTGTGTTCACTACAGTGAAGTACATTCACTGAACCAGACCATCTAGTTCTTCTAAGGAGATCAACATCGTCTACCCATTTATTCTCAACAAAGTTGATCTTCTTCACTATAATTTTTTTGATCAACAGTATTTATTATTGTTTTTAAATGAATGGGGGACTTTCTCCCGAATAAATTTTAGGTAGTGCATCCATCAATGCTTTCTGTCCTCGGTAAAAATATTTTTGCATGGTCCAACAAATATGCATGAGCACTTAGTAACTTGTTTGTTAAGAATGAGATTAGCTATCTCTAGTTGAACAAATACACTCTTGCAAAAATAGAAATACATTAACAAAAGGAAAATAATTAAAAAGAAGAAGAAAATGTGAATCATTTATCAGAAAGCATTATAAACAAGCGAGGTGACACAATCTTGTGTCACTAAACTTTGCAAGACTTATTGTGATAATTGGAACATCAAACATGAATATACACAAAAAATAAAATTGTAGAGGAGAAGAGCAAAATCCTTGACCTTGTTCACAATCTTTCCTTGAGGACCAGTTTGTTTGGTGACAAGAATCTGGCCAAGCATTTTTCCTGAAAAAAAAATGGAAGTAGGTTCAAATTATATAGGAGAAAGAATCTATAATGAGCATTTCACAAAAGTGTTTATTAATTCTTTGAAGATGAAAATTCAGAACTGTGTTCATTTGAATATAAAACTCTAGTAGCACAAAAGCACAATTTTCAAATGCATGACCAAATAGAAAGATTGATACAGAAACAAATGATAACAAAATGAAGGTGTAATGCTTTACCAGCAATATCTTCCACCTCCTCAGTTTTAACAATATGTACTCCACCCTTAAGTCCACTTTTGAATGTTCCCAAACCTCTACCACCCGCAAGAATTTGGCTTTTGACAACAATCTGGAGAAAGAAAAAAATAAAGATGATATTGTAAGTTTTTAAAATTATTACATTTCAACTGTGTTCAGTAAAAACATGGAGAATGAAAATTTTCTTTAATATGCAATATCATACAAGGTATAAAATCTTTACATCCAAGGGTACATCCTTGTACATTCACAATATTTTATACAAATGCCTTCTTATCACAAAAGGGCCAACGTATGGACTCTTGGGTCAAGAATTCTTGTACCTATACTTGGCAACGAAAATATGAACCTGATCATAATCTGTTCTGTTGAGTGACATAATTTCTAAAATATATGCATAATGGGTTAACTTGTCTAACTATTATTTATCGAACTATTGCAAATTATTATGAAATTGATTCAACCTTACGTCTAAATAACCATCAACGAACATTCATGCAAGCAGTTAGTTTTAAGTATATTTATCTACGAGCTACCAAATTTGATCTGACAGAACAAATATGCTGACGAATATTCGTGAAACCAAATCCAACAAATAAATGCTAGCTTCAGAAAAGAAACACTGCTAGCTCACTATCGGGTCCAATTTTTCCTATTACAGTAACATTTTTGCCAGAATTATTACATCTATTTATTATTCTTTGCTATCATCACAAAAGAAAACCCTAAGATAGACCATTTCCATATGAAATTTAGACGAAATTACCTCCTTTTCACCAGGGAAAACATCTTTGATCGCCTTTCTCACCTCCTCGGTTGATGAGACAGCAACCCCCCTTGGGACATTAATCCCATGCTTGCTCATCAAATCCGCACCCTGCCGCAAAATTAAAATGGATCGTTAAACAAGAGATCAATCAGATCGATCAGATGTTAACGAATCAAAACGAGATAGCAGCAGTAATCAGAAAAAGAAAAACCCTAGGTTTGGGACCTGGTACTCGTGGATGTTGAGGCGACGGAGCTGCTGCTGCTGCCATTTTCCGGCGATGGAGAGGGATCGAGACGCGAGCTTTCCGAGCAATCCCCTCACCATTTTCCTTTTCCCTTGGATCTGATCGGTAACAAACCCTAGATTTTGATGGAAAATGGAAACCCTAGCTCTCGATGAAGGCGAAGAGGAGTCTGAATTCAACCTTCTCCTTTTCTTTTTTTCTTTCTTTCTTGGATTTGCTTGAAAAATAGAAATGGGATCGGTTCGGGGTCAGGAGCAGACAACAATGGGCCGGTTCATGCTACCACTAACTGGACTAAACTTGGACCGGGTACAAATTTTGGGGACTTAAATTTCGGCCGGGTTTGAACTGTTTCGAAAATTAGCTGTTTCCTTGATCGCATGTGTTTTCTTCAAAATTAGCTGTATTTTTTTAATAACTAAAGAAGAAGGCTTCATATTTTCATATGAGCATGATGACATATATATTTATATTTATATAATATAAAGACTTAATATAGAAAGCGCTAATAGAGGTAGAAAATAAAGTAAAGAATATACTACCAAATACAAGATTATATGCCATCTAAAATGAGGAGATAGGATATCAAGAGAATATATGTTGCTATCTTTGACACCTCCCGTCAAACTCATGTTGGATTGAGAACCAAGGGTTTGGATGAGATGAGCCGAAAGTGATGACAGTGAGCAACGAGCACAAGTAATTGAGGAGATGGCGGTGTTGCGACGGTGATGGGAGGTCACACAAGGCGGTCGCGCGAGGAGGTGTGGTGACCAGATCCACGCTGTCGGTGAGTGGAGAGCAGAATCTGACAGCGGTGATCGAAGGTTACACATGGTGGTCGCTAAAGGGCAGAGCTTGCGGTCACACAAGGGGGGGGGCAATGACCGGATCTAGACCATCAGTAAATGGTGAGTCTACACATTGTGATGTAGGGTTGTCGACAGTGGTGTTGCAACGGTGATCGGAGGTTTACAAATAGAGGGGATGTGTTCCTCACCGTAGATCCGGCAGGAGTGCTTGGCGAGGATGATGATGATGAGGAGTTGATGTTGTAGAAGTCCGTGTCTAAGCTGCCGAGGGGAAGCACGAAGAAACCCCTCAGTGGTCCCAAGATCGAGAAAGAAGTTAAGAGGTCTTTCTAGGATGAAGAAGATCACCTTGATACCATGATAAGTATAGAGAGATTTTGAGAGAACTTGATATTTCATATATGCATGATGACATGCATTTATGTGATACAAAGACTTAATATAGAACGTGCCAATAAAGGTAGAAAATAAAATAGAATATACTACCTAATATAAGATTATATGCTATCTAAATGAGAAGATATGATATCAAGATAATATATGTCACTATTTTTTAACACTATTCAAGTTATCAAGGTATTCAAGGTAGAAAATAAAATCGCATTCCATTTTTAATTTATGTATAACCTATTTTTAAATAATTTTAACCTAATGATTTTTTGTTACAATTAACCACATGGACTCACTTTTAATCATGTTTTTCTGATTTTTCTATGATAATTAGAGTTTTAGATCGTCAAACTTGATCTTAACCATCAATATGTTGTCAAAGTAATATCAACATTCTAATTAAACATCTTTCCCTCATTCTGTATATAAATCCATCCATATATTTAAGGAAAAAGTGTGTAAATGCCCCAAATTTGTAAAGTTCATGCGGCCTAGCACCCTGTATTATTTTATTGTGTACAAATCCTAAATACATTGTATAAATATGTTTCAGGCCCTAACACCATGCCAACTCAGAAGAGAGAGAAAAAGCCCAAAAAATCCCCAAATACCCCTCATAGTTATAATCACCCTCTCTCTTGTCTCTCTTCTCTCTAATGGAGTTCACAACCATAGTGGAGTTTTCATATCTCTTCCCCCTCCCAATTCACCCCTCTCCCTCTCTCGCCCTCAGACCCCTCTCCCTGTCACCCCCCTCTCTCTCTCTCCTTACTGCTCTCCCCCCAACTTAAAAATCTCAAGTAAACTCTTGCACAAAAAAAAAATCTCTCATTTAAATTTTCCAAAGCCTAAACCCATTGAAAAAAATCATCAGATCCATCAACGACCCAAAACTCATCTCCAATCGTATCACTGCCATCGCCACCTCCCGCTGTACTCTCGAACACCACCTTGCCGCCACCACCACCATCATATTTGTGAGGATTATAGAGTTGGTGGTTTTTGAGAGGGGAGAAGAGAAGAAGTTGATTTTAGTTTTGATAATGAGGAGTGATGATGATGATAATGATAATGGAGGCTTGAGAGGGTGGGAGGGAGGGAGGGAGGGAGGGAGGGAGGGAGAGAGAG
>JBAKGM010000200.1:1400324-1415043 GCA_037177215.1 Asparagus racemosus | reverse complement strand
GATCATCAGATCTTTCAATCTTTGGCCAATACCTACACATAAGAACACAAACCACAGCAGTATCCTCGATCTATACATGAAATTTGCATTAAACACCCGTAAATCATGCTTGAAACACACTAAGATAATGCATATTTACGTGTTTATCAACTTTTCTCATAGCACCAAATTGTTTTGAATGAGAAGTCCATGTCTTAATTTTTTTTCCTCCAAAGTTGATGATTTAAGGTTAGTTCTACAAAGACTAAGATTTGAGGTAGTTTTGCAAATGCACATGCTTTAAGGGCTATATATATGTACAAAGAACCCTTCCTATTATTATATCAAAAAATGAGAATTCCGTATCTGTAAAACCTCTTTGACTTTATCTAGCTTTGTTGTTCTTATGTACCTTTATTTGTTTTTCCTTTATAATTGAATGTAAAATATTGTTCTCCTAGCAAAAGATTACTTACTTATCATGTTACATCTGTCTTTATTCTCTATCTTAATACTACAGTTTCAGATCAATTTGAAAATTGAAAAAATGGTGTCAATGGAGGCAACAAGCTCAGACACAATTCGACACATCAAAACCAAGCTTTCTGCAAAGGAAGGACTGTCACTGAACGATCAAGAGTTATTCTTTGAAGGCAATCACCTGAAATACAACAACAAGACACTAGCTGCCTACAATATCCCCCCAAATTCCATGATCAACCTTTTAATTGGAGGCATTATGCATATATCTGTAAAGATCCTTTCAACTGGGAAAATGGTGAAGCTCGAAGTGAATGACAAAGATACCATCAAAAACGTAAAGGCTAGGATTGAAGGTATGGAGAAACTTTCTCAGAATCGTCAAGGACTCATCTACATGGGAAAATTGCTTGAAGATAGCCATTCATTAATTGATTGTGATATCAGAAACGGCTCAACCCTTCAGATGATACTAAGTCCGGAATATAAGCTTCATATCTCGATCTGCACAATGAACACAAAACGGATAAGACTTGAAGCAAGATCTTGGTATACAATTCGAGATATTAAGCAGATATTTGAGGGTTTGAGCGCTAGTAAGGCAATAAACAGAAGCTTTTTTACAATGGCAAGGAGTTAGAAGACAATCTAACTCTTTCTGAATGCAAAATCTCTGATCAATCCATTCTTCAATTGCGAGTTGGGATTCAGATATTCGTCAAGATTTGGGATGGGAAGAGTATCATAGTAACGATCGATAAATATGATTTGGTTGATTTGGTCATCCGCAAAATTGAAGAGAAAATGAGTGTGAATTTGCACCGATCAACTCTATCATATGCTGGAAGGTATCTAAAGAGAGAGCAAGCTCTAGCTGATTACAAAATTGAGAGTGAGTCAACAGTTCATCTCCATATGAGAAGCTGTGGAGAATGTAGGGGCAAAACATTGTAGGATGAGATCAACTAGTTTAAACTTTTGGTGACATTTGTTCTGGTCTTTGGTAGGTAATAACAGGTAGGGATGTTTTTAAGTTGTTGATAATAACTAGTTTAAACTTTTGGTGACATTTGTTCTGGTCTTTGGTAGGTAATAACTAGTTTAAAATTGTCTTTTCTTTTATGTGCTTAAAACCTTTTGAGGATGAGTGAGTTTGTGGAAATCTAGGCTAATGCTTTTGTAGGTTACTGGTTGATTTATGTAGTTTATTTACTGTGTTTCTCTGTTCAGTTTGGCCATGGGATATCTCAATCTCAATTTTAAGCTTGTGTTTAGCTCCAAAGCTGCTTCCTTCTTCATATATAGGTTTTAAACACAAATGTAATTAGTAGATTTATAACTGCTTCACATGAAAGTTGGTTTTTTGATTGCTTACATATGACTGTTCTCAATAAATTATCCAGTGAAGACATACTAGAAATTCTTTTCTTCTCTCTTCTTTTTCTTCTTTTCATTTTTGCTAAATAATAACAAGCTTTTTCTTAGTTGCCTTTGTTTTTTTCTTTGTATATAGTGCGCTTTTAGTACTATCTTATGTTGATGTAATTCATGCTCATCAACTTACATAAAAAGAATGGAATTTTATCGATGATCTTTTCCAGAAGAAATGCTGCATTATGACTCATTTTATGCCAGTAATCAATTCATTGGATATAGAAGAATGTTTATCTAGTAACTTAATTGCATTACTGTTGATAATTAGCAAACTATTTAGTCAAAGTTTTGATTTATTAGGATCTGCTTTTACACCCTTAGATACTGTGATATTGATGAAAACTATGAACATATCCATCGAGATTTAAAATTTAAGCGTTTGATTGTGAATTTGAGAAAAGAACAATCATTTTGTTTTGCATGAGTTTTCATGCCTTGCTTTTTTCATGTTTATCTTGACAGCAAAGATCTGATTCGTTAAAACAAACATATTCAATTTGCTTGCAAGTAAGAATTAAATTTTTTGCATTTCTTTCTTGAAAATATTAGCGATGAGTTCTTTCCTGCAATATTTTGTCAATTCAGAATTACACGTGTAAAATTTATAATTCACTATTTCTAAAGATTAATATTTTGTTAAGTATCTATGACCCTTAGTGAAAAATGTTCCCACTCAACTTTAGCTAGCTTGCTTCAATATTTTCAAAAATTTTTAGGGTTCTTATAGTACTACCTTATGTTGATGATATTCATGCTCATCTATCTACATAACAAGAATGGAATTCAATCAATGATCTTTTCCATGAAAGAATGCTGCAGTTATGACTCATTTTTTGCTAGTAGTTCAATTCATCAGGTAGTATAATGTTCATTGCAACGTTGATCGCTAGAACCATTGCGAAGTTGTGATGATAAGTTTGTGAAGAATTACAGGTGACATTGTTTGCTGTCTTTTCACGGTAATTACATTTTGGGTTGCTTTTGAGTCTTTAAAACAGTAAACTTCTGTTTTCTTTAAAAATGTGCTAAAAGCTTTTGAGCATGAGAGAGTTTATGGTAATCTATGCTAATGCTTTTGTGGGTTCTTTTGTTGCCATATTTGCTGTGTTTCGCTGTTCAGTTTGGCCATGGATATATTAAGTTTCAAGGAAAAAGCTTATGTTTTAGCTTCAACATTGCTTCCTTTTGTCAGCTATATTGTTTGTTGTTTGCACATAGTGTTGGTAGTACTATCTCATTTTGATGACATTCATGCTCATGAAGGTACATAACAATAAGGAATTGAATCAATGGTGTTTTCCTTGAAGGAGTGCTGCACTGTATATGAGTCATTTTATGCCAGTAATATATAGTAGAATGTTTATATAGTTACGTAGTTGCATTGGATATATAGTAGAATGCTTGTCTAGTTACGTAATTGTAACGTCGTTTACAGCGAACCAATTAGTCGAAGTTTGGGTTAAAATTCTGCATAGCTCGCCCATATATACCTTGGGATTTATGAAGACTGAAAAGGGCATTAAAGTTGGATGAAAAGGACTTCAGAGAATTTTTGCTAGGAAAAGGACTTTAGAGAAAGCTATCAGATTCAAGAAGCTTAAACTTATTTTGATCTTATTTGTTCTCTGTCTCTCTCTCACACATAAAGATTGCGACGTAAAGTCTTTTTTTTTTTTTTTTGGCGGGGGGATTGTTGAAGATTGTTGGGTTACTTCAAAATAAAACTTGATTTTGAAGATCATGTCGTATTTTCATAATATGAATTTACTGGGTTCCTTTAAAATTAAAAATGAATTTAATGGGTAAAGAACAAATTGTCAAAACTCAAAAGACGTGTTTTGGTTGTTAAGGATCACTGTGGCATTCTCCTAAAAATTAGGGCAGGAATGATTCTAGCCCACGTTATATCTAGACTAGTTCTAAACTGATACACAGGAGGGTTGGATAAAAAATGAATCAGTTTAAGGGCTTTTTTGTCTAGAAAAAACTGGTCCAACTCTAGCCTTGTTTTATCCAAATAAGATTCTTTCCAAAATAGGACCAAGATCAAAACCAATCCCATTTTAGGAGATTGCCAAACAGATCATAAAGCTTTCAAGTGCTGTTGCACAAATTTATAAAAAATAAACAGAAAACTGTGCAATGTTCCTTTTTTGCTTTCATTCATGAAAATGTAAAAAATACCAAAAGTACATATACATTAATGGCATTCTCCTTTTCAAGTGTATCGATCTTATTTGTTAAACTTTGAAAGAGTACATAGCTAGTGTAATACGCAAACTTTGAAGGGGCTTCGAATGTATTACTTTCAAGTGTATTGATCTTATCTGTTAAACTTTGCCCAGTCTAAAATCCAGGATACGGAAGCGACACCTGCAGAACGACATACACTTGTTTTTTATGGAAGAGTACTTGAAGAAGACAATTATCTTCAGGCTTACAACATCAAGATGAATTCCACACTTCATCTGTTGTTGGAGAAAAATCAGAAGATACAGATATACGTGAAGACGAGAAAAGGCGGGGTTTTAGAATTTAATGTTAGAGCATTATTTACTATATGGGATTTGAAGACCATGATCTACTATGGAAAGCAATTAATTAAGGATTACCGCACTCCAGCCTCCTACAAGATTCAAAGCAAATGTATTCTTGATTTGAGCTACCCTACGATGAAAATATCTGTTTGGGACCCAACTGACAAATACAATATATCACTCGAAATGCATCGAGCTGATAAGGTGGCTGATGTGACGAAAAGAATTACGCAGAAATTTTTGAAGGATGATGGTGAATATCGCTTCATGTTTTATGAAAAAAGTAATGCAAGCCGACTGGAGTCTTGAAGATTATGGTGTTAAAAGGAATTCTTTCACCATATATAGTGCAATTGTTTTCCATCCCAAGGAAGGAAAAACTAGAATCAGACAGTTTTCCTGTCAAACATTAGGTGTGTATTCTTCACTTTTTGTGTCTTGTTATCTTCTCAATTGTTCTGCTAAGAAAAACCTTTGTAAGACATCTAAATCATTCTGCAACTAATATTAACAAAAAAGGAAAAACAAGTTAATAAGTTTACAACAAGATTTGGGAGTGCCTTGTATAATTGGCTCGGACGAGTAGATCAAATAAGAATGACAGGTTGGAGATGAATATCAATTAACTTAGGTTCTTGCACGTCATTATGGGTAAATTTTCCGAAAACTTTTTAATGAAACAAATTGGATATGATTTGAATGACTATGTTAGAAGATACTAACAATTAAGGCGCTTTAGAAGTTGTACAGGCCACAAACTCAGATCAAGTGAGGATCTTTTTGATTCATCTCAAGTATTTAGAGTTGTTTTTGCTATAAAAACAAAGACATGAGCATCATAACGCATGATTAGATACACGATATGCAGTGATTAAAGAGATTAAGATAAACCAGGATTAGTGTAGTAGTTACACTCAGTAAGGTGTATAACTCCCACGTAAAAATTATTGGATATCACATTCAATGCATTTTCACCATGTTATATTAATTATAATTTTTTTAATATTAATAATATTAAAACATTTAATATCAAGAAGCTTTAGACTCTGTTGATCTTATTTATCCAGTTTTTCTCAGAAACATTGCAATGTTGTTTGTGGCAAAGCATCAGCCATGCGCTACACTCGAACTCTGACCGTCATGATCATCTACATACCAAATGAACAAGATATTGTATAATAAGTATCATGTTTACATCCTTATAGGCTAACAATCACAATTACAACATTAAATTCATCAAAGAGTAAAAAACAGTTATTTACCTGCTTTTTCCCTCCAAAGACTCCACAATCCCTTTGGAGATGCAGTAAGCAACAGACTGTATAGTGATCATAGGATTCACTCCAACTGCAGTAGGAAGCACGCTCCCATCACACACGAACAACCCCTCAGCCTCCCAACTCTCCCCCCTCTCATCAACCCCACTCTCCTCCTCGCTCACCCCCATCCTACAACTCCCCATTTGATGTGCTGAACCATACATATTCCATAACTCCTCCCTCGCCTTCGGCCCTTCTGCAATCCCCACATTATCCAAGAACTCCTCCAAATCCTCATCGTTGGTCCCTGTGCACCTCATCCTTTGCCCGTCGCTCCTGTGGGTCCCTACCTCTGTCGCCCCCGCCGCTATCAGAATCCTCAGCGCTCGCCTCAACCCCTCGCGCAAATTTTCCTTGTCTAATTCACCCATTCTATATATCACTCTCCCTTCGCCTTGCACTGTGCCTGATCCCAGATCTCTAACAAGGGCAAAGAGATGCACGGTTCGACTGTATTTTAGCATTCTATCTTTCATGTCTTTTCCCGATACCCATGGAGTGAATGACGCGAATGAGGCGGGGCCCATAGCTGGTGCTTCGATGATTGCTCGATTATCAGAATTCGAATCCTTGATTTTGTGGATGGAAGTGATAATCCCTCCCAAGAATTTCTTGCCTTTGAGGTCTGATACTGATTCTGGAAAGTATCCCCACGCTACGGCACAAGGGTGGAGGTGCAGGTGTTTCCCTATGTTGGGATTCTTTAGTCCACTGGCGAGCATCAGAGGGGGAGTCGAGAGGGCTCCACATGCTGAAATAGACACCCTAGCTTTGATCTGTATTTTCTTCGTCACGTTTTTGCTTAAAATCTTTCCTATTACTCCAATACACTTCTTGGATTTCTTGCCAGCATGGTTCTCTTTCAACAAGAATCTCTCGGCTTTACATCCGGTCAGAATAATTGCACCAGCGTTAACTGCGTCAACCAACCAAGTAGTATCGGTTCCTTTCTTGTCTCCTGTTGGACATCCATAACAGCAACTCCCACAAAAATGAGACTCCGAGCAATTTCTCGCAACAAAACCAACATCAAGACCGAGTTTTTTACACCCTTTTCGAAGAACTTGATTCTGCAGTCCTTCCTCTGTGCAGGTTTCAGTGACTCCAATCCTTTCGCAGACTTTGTTCATTGCCGATATGTACTCTTGATTCTTAAAAAGATTCAGTTTTTTTTCCTCTGCCCATTCTTTGACAACATTATCGGGTGTCTTTATGCAAGCTGACCAGTTGACAGCTGAACCTCCTCCAACCATTGACCCTGCAAAGAGCATTATGTTACAGTCAAGAGTACTAAGAATTCCCCCAGATTCATACATCTGGTCCATTGACGGAGCTTCAATGGATGTATAGTCTTGTGAGGTAAAGTAATTTCCTTTCTCAATGACGATAACCTTGTAGCCTGACCTCGAAAGGATAGAAGCTGCAACTCCACCGCCACAGCCTGAGCCAATAATAACAGCATCACATTCAATGGTGTAAGTGTCCTTTTGATTTGGATCTTCTATCACCTTTAGGCCCTTTTGGGTCAGAGATTTTAGAAGGGATGAGTCGATAGTTTGATCAGTTGTTTCTATGATGCCTCTTTCAAGAGGCCTCTCCGTTTGTGGTTTTAAAGGATTTTCTCGAGTTGGTATCTTATATCCAATTGCATTCCATGTCGGGTTTTCTGAATTTTCATTAATCTGTAAGGAAACGAGGACATTGGTATCAGACCGTGTATTAGTTTCTTCAGAAGTCAAGTTCAGATTCAAAATTTTAACAAACCAAAAAAGAATAGCCGCAGCCATAAGTACTTTTGATCGTTTACAGACTTCGTAGCTCGAGATCAACAATATAAGAAATGAACATGGGGATCCCTAGGTTTTGTTTCTTTTTGTAGCTTTCTAATTGTACTAACTACAGGAATCAAACCAACGTCTTACATCTGTATTAATAATTATCAACCACATAGGCCCATGTCAATCTACATCATAACATTGGGTATGAAACTGACCACATTTAACTATAAATGATTAAGTACTCAATAGTCCACATCAATTATGTCACTAATCTGCTAAATTATGAACAGGACATGAAAATGTATAATATTCATATGGTCCTATATCATATGGTAGATGATAACAATGATACAAGAACTTAATCAGACTAAAACCTAAGTTAAGAAGCTCCTCCTTTCTTGTTTTACATGTCATTCTATATAGATGCTGTCTCCTAACAGACAAAACAGACCATTTAGCATATCCACAATACTCATAGTTGATATTGTCAAAGACAATTGATGGTTCTTATGTGGTTAACAAGATTGGGACGCCATATTGCTGTCAAGAATAGATGAGTTGTTGATAAGCTCAACTATTCTAGCATAATTACATCGCCAACAGGTATCTTATCAATCCACAATATGACATAATTAAACATAATTCTCTATGTTATCTATGTACAATGTTTTAAGCTTTGTTAGTAGCCAGCTGCCGCGTTGTTCCTAAAACTGGATTGAGTTGTGTAATAGATGTATGGTCTGAAGAGGTTAACAATTAAATGTGATGTGCTTTTTCGCTTGTTTTACATAGAAAACTGGCCATGTTGCAGAACATTAGAGACTCAACCTGCAAGCCATAAAATGTTTCTGAAATCAAGCAATCACAAGGATTAATTTCATATTTATGAAATTTCAGTTTTGCCAATTTAATTTACCTAAAAATATCTCTTACCTTCTATAAACAAGACATGTCACCACTTCCATTTCCTTCAAATGGGAGCATAAAGTAACTAATGAAGGAAAAAATAGGCTGAAATTACTTCTACTGTCCTATCCATCAATTTGCTTCTTTGCATAAAACAGCACTTAAAAACCAAATCAAAAGCTTGTATTTCTAGAACATATACTGAAAATTAAAGGGACCCTAGCCCTTAGTCGCTCTATGCCCAAACGGAGTTTTCTCAGCATTATCCATACTTGTCACATGTGACGTCAACATGTTTCACAAAAATCTTCAGGTATTTCGTGTATTGCAGAGAGACCCCTTATTCCATATAGGACAAACACAGATGACTAATATATAAATTCGTGCTAATAAAAGAATTTAGAGGTAATTACTGACTATTTTCCTATAGTACATGGGTTGTGTCTATAATTACCCCGAAATCAAAATTTGTTGACTCAACTTTAATAAAAAAAATGAATTTGTGCTTTTGAGTTTAAAAATTACCATTGAGTAGAAGACAAACAAGCAGAAGGACTTGACCATGAGAAATGCCAACCTTAAAAATACAAAATACTTCTCCCTGTTCCATCTCTTTAGAATTGCTTCTCTCTTATCCACTGTCATCTCGGAGAACTTGTTAATGAATGGGAACTCTCTGCTAAGGCTGAGGGAGGACCCGCAAAGGAGGAGGGTCCCCAGCCTTGTGCCAAGCAACCACAGAATCAGTCTCACCAAGAAAATACCCTCCTTTGTTCCCCTTTTCACCAAGAGCTCTGCAACCTGCAAACATTAGAAGTAAATGCTTTCATCATCACTCAATTTGGCATGAAGTAGAGCTATTACAAAAGGGCAGCCGTTTTTTTTAAAAAAAGCAATAATGTGCATCGATTAAATTAGAGAGGAATTTTTTTTTAATGTGATTATTAAACAACAATTTTGGAAGCATAATCATAAAAGCCCAGATTTTGGCACTCCCAATTTACTGAAAGGAAATGCAATATTAAGTAGAGGAACAACTAAATCTTTCTTTCCCTTCTTGTTTATGATGATGGTGAGTGGGATTGAAGAGAACATCAATTAATCATAGAATTTTCTACAAATTATAAAAAGTATGCAGATGATTGCTGCATCAAGAATTATAAAATTATGATCAACCAGCTAGTACCAATTGAGAAAACAAGGTACTGACTTGTTTTCATGAAGAAATTAAGCCCAAAATATACATACCCATGCAGAATTAATGTTGCCCACTTTATTATTTGCATTAAATGAAGTCTCCGTGGAGTTAAAAACATAATAAAGCTACAGGGTAAAACAAACATGCTCCAAATGTCAACTTTATGATATTAGCTTCATCTGAGATGGGACTAATCTCATACTTATCAATGATAAAAAATGAAAATAAGAAGGGAAAAAAAAAAACCCCCCGATGACATACATTGAAACAACAATGCGCACCAAAGCAGACCTAGATCACTAATATTCAGAAAAGGAAAAGGATGCATAAAAATGGACCTCGTCAGGGATGGGGGCTTCAGAGGCAGAGGCAAGGTAAAAGGATTGAAGGGTCTTGCTTGGTGGGTCCCCCTTTCCAGTGCTGATGTGGACGTCTTCCACAGGGAGAGGGGGTATGAGGGCTTCACACATGGCAGCCATTGATGTGATCTGTGACCTTGAAAACCTATGGCTGTACTTGTATCCTTCCCCTCTCTTTCTTCCTCTGAGAAGAGGGTGGCCTTCCATTTTATATTGTCCTTCTTTTGCAAATATGAAAAAGATAGTGGGGGATCTGATTACTTAGAGTTTAGAGAGGTTTCAAGCAATGAACTATCGGGGATTGGGATTTGGAGATCATAATGGGTGTACTTATAGATAGACAAACTTTAGATTTGGATTTGGGGTCCTTGGGGAGTCACTTAATCCTTGTTGGAAAATTTACTTTAACCCCTAAACTTTTAAATCTATTTGGAAAAAAAAACCTCTGACAAGAAGATTCTTTTCCCAGTCAATCACGATGCAGTACTTCTTATTTAATTCTCCTCGTGGAAATGGTTAACAGGAAAACCTCTAAATCCCTGTCTGCTTCATTGAACTGTCCTAAGTCAAACTAAGTTTTCCAATATATTTATGTTCGTGAAAATGGAATGATCTTGGTTGATACTCAACATTCTTTAATCGACAATCATTAAACTGCTTCCAGTTGATTAAGACTTAATCCATAAAACTCAACTAATACTTAACAATCATAGAAAAACCGCATTGTGAGGGAATGAAAGTAGGATGTCAAATTTCGTAGTATGAGAAAATTCTCTATGATTTCTAATGATAGTGATATAAATTGTTGGTAATGTCTTAGCTTGGATTTTTGAATTGTAACTGAGATTGCCGAATACCATTTCCATTTATTTAATTAACAATATATGTTTTACAGAGTGACATCAGTTTTTTTTATTTTAATTTGAAGACTTTCTTTATCACGAGAAACTAGATTGATGAAGGGTTTTTTAATTGGAAAATAGAAGTGTTCAATCCTCCTGCCTTCTATTTTATCTTTTTTGTTTCTAATTTTTATTAGAGGATAATCATTCTGAATCTTTTTATTTGTAAGTCTGAAACTCTCATACATTAATCAAGGTAAATGTGATAACAGACATTACCATCACACCACATAATTAGATATGATATACAATGAATTAAGAGATTAAGATAAACATGATTAGGATATTTATTAGAGACCACATTCATGGAAGTGTTTCTGCTAAGTGCTTAATTAATCTAGTGAAATATAATACCGAACACCATACTAAAACATGTATAATAAAATATGTCAATTAAAAATGTCACAATAATAGAAAAAATAATAAAATCTCAAACAAGGAACAATACCAAGGAAGAAAAATGGATCTCTTTGCCTAAATCCAAACCTGAAACTCTTCTACATCAATCAAGATTCAAATGGATAAAATCTACTCAAAGAGGAAAAAGGTTTGATCTTGGTGAAGATATCCACAAGTTCTTCATAACCAATCAGTAAAAAAATCACAATGAATATGAAAATCCAGTAAATGCGAGAGGAAAGCTTATCAAATAGCACCCCAATGTCCAATTTCTTCCCATCCTGCAACAAAAACGTCAAGAGGCCACAATAATTAAAAACCTAATAAAATCAGTCGAAGCGCAACAAAACAAAGGAAGAAAGATACTTGACACTGAGATTTGAAATTCTTCTTGCCATTACAAAAGGGAAAACCTAAATTGGGAAGAGAACTGATCTCGGGTGAAGATATCTGCAAGTTATTCACAATCAATTAATAAAAATTCCACAATAACTAACAAAATTTCCGTAAATAGGAGAGAAAAAACTTACCAAATGTCACCGCTTTGTCCAATTTTTCTCACCGTGTCTCGTCTTTGCCATCATTGAAACACCGTGGTGGATTCCAAATAAAAAACCTATTCAAATCAGTCAAAACGAAAGAAATCAAAGGAAGAAAGAAGCAATTTTGGGGTAGAATACAAGGGCGCTCAATTCGATCATCCATTCTTGCTCTCCGCCAAAACCCAAATTTATAAGAATTCACATTAATGGAGAATAATTCTATCAATAAGAGCCAGATAGCGAGAGAAAAGAAGAAGAAAGAAATGAACTTGGCAAAAATTCCTGAAAACCCTAAATTTGAAGTTTCATCTAGCCATTGAAAAGGAGAAAACCCTAAATTTTGAAGAGGGACTCTTGAGATTTGAAAGGGGAAAGCGAGGGAGAATTTATAGTGAATATTTTAGAGTCACACTGACGCCACGCGTAAAAATATGGGTTAATTTCTCGTAACCCCCTGAGCTTTGGGGCGTGTTGCACATAACTCCCCTAAAGTTTGTTTATCTCACATAACTATCCTAAACTATGGGGTGTCTCACAAAATCCCCCCATCTTTACCTTACCTCAACTAAAACCTGTATATAATTTGTAAATAACTAAAATGTTTTGAATAAAAAAAGTTTGTCATTTGTCATTTACAAGCAACATACACTCTTCCTTAATTTTTAAGTTTTTCCTCTCAAGAAAATTTTTATTATTTGCAAATTTCATGTAGAGGGGTCTAATGAGAAAAGTTTAAAGTTATAGGAGTTTTGTGAGACATCCCAAAGATCAGAGGATTATGTGAGATAAATAAAGTTTAGGGGGTTATCGCAATAACCCCAAAGTTTAGGCGGGTTTTGTCAAATTAACCCTAAACATATCCGTGTGAAGATGACCTGGTCCTAAATCTCTTAACGGGCAAGGTTTTTAATGAACCGACCCGTTTGGGCCGAATTGTAACAGTTTGTTCCCTAAAACTGAGGATTACACAGAGGAGGCTTCTTATTTTTATTTTTCGTTTTTCCATATCAGTTCCTTAAATCTTTAAATTATTCCCTCAAATCACTGAAATTGCTATATTGGTACCCCACCCTTACATTATTTCAAAACTAGTCCCTCAAAACATTGAAATTGTTATTATGTCCCCCAATTCTCAATTTATCCTAGATTAGTCTCTCCAATCAAATATTATTCTCTAAGAACACCTCTATAGAATAGGTGGATCTAATTATATACTATTCATGGGTGGTTAGAGAATTAGTTTGAAAATTTTAGTTAGTCTATCTACGTTAAAAACCACCCTATTTTTACAGTGGTTTTGAGAGGATCCCCATTCGAACAGAAGTAACAATTATTCAGCTAGCCGAAGACCAGGAGAGAGAGGAGATTAATAGTAGTCTTTAGTTAATTAACAATTATTTTTTTACTAATATTTAATAAATTGTCAACAGCCCATTTACTTATCTTTAGCTTTGGCTATATCTATTCCCGTAGAGCGCGCATAAGAGAAAATCAATTTAGTTCGCAATAAAGGAAATGAATAATGATGATTGAAGTTAGTATTAAAGTGGACTTTTACACTCTAGGTTGTGTCTACAATGAGATTTATTATTTGGTTTTGAAAGGCCAAAGTGTTTAAGATGGTACGCGTACAAAAGCTGTTTATTTTCTTAGAAATCAAGAGAGTCACCGTGTGCACAGGAGGGCGGTTTTGTTCGTTAACCAATAATTTTGGCATCCCATCTCCTGAGCTTATTATTGATTGAAAGATAATTAAGTTTCTGATAGTAAATAATAACAATTTTACCTTAAATTACAAGCAAGTTGGTTTTGAATCTCTCTATTGTCAAATTAAAATAGTATCCATTCATGTTCAATACACAGTGTGGTACACGTGCCCACTGAATTATTTATTTAGGATGGGGGAGGGTATATCGTGGTCTATTTTGGAATACTTCTTTCAATACCATCTAACAATAGGGAAATCAAGTCGACTCGTGTATACATAAATTATAAATGTTGGAGCTAGCACCTCAATCTAAATAGAGACAAGCACGGTGCAAATCCATTATTAGTGACCGGGACCACTCGATAAACTGTAGAAACTAGAAGAAATGGATCCAGATCCACTCGTAAGATTGCTAATCCCCTGCTGGAGGTCAAAGGTTGTGTTTGACAAACTATATAAAACTGAGTCAACACCAGTCCTGACCTAGTTTTATGCTAAACCAGTTTTAGTACCAATTTTTGGGCTAAAAAATTGGGCCAGATCTAGCCCGAAAATTTGCCAAACAAGAAACAGCTTAAAGTCCTCGCCCAATTTTACAAAGTTGCCAAACACGCCCATAATATATGGGAATGAATGGATATAGAGGAATGCAGAGAGCATTAAGTGCAAAGGTGCAACGTTCCTTTCATCTCCTTAACCTGTTTCTATCATTTTGTTGTTTTTTATGATTGCTTTCATCTCCTTAACCTGTTTCTATCACTTTATTGTTTTTTATGATTGCAGATTGCCACGGAGAAACCGCCCTTCTTTCTTTTTACCGAGCTGGGGAGGGATGTATGCCGTAAACGTGTTTGTGGTAGCCTGAGACCTGGGTTTTGGATTCGGTGGTTGGACGAGTGTCACCAACTTTGTCGATAGCTTCTTCGGGCTGTTTGCAAAGTGCTACCAATGTGCTAAGCCCCCGGTAGCACCTGCACCTTTACCTCACCATCGCTGAACCCTCAATTTAAACAAAATGCAAGACAGTTGCACCGCATTTTAACTTCATTCTTCATATGAGGGGATTCCCTCATATACAATGATATGGCACAATCTCCACCAAGACTTGGTGGAGGTTGTACCACATCATTGTATATGAGAGAATCCCCTCATATGACATATGATACCCATTAATCTCT
>JBAKGM010000200.1:1374723-1394763 GCA_037177215.1 Asparagus racemosus | reverse complement strand
TATATAATAATAATAATTAAAAAATTCCTTGCCGTATCCCCGTATCCTATTTTTTTGGATTTTGCCGTATCCCGTATACATGTCCGTGTCGTATCCGTGTCCCGTATCCGTATCCGTGCTTCATAGCTTATAGGAGCAGCAAAAACAAGCAAAACTACCAATTCCAATAATGGAAGACAACTGCAAAAGTAAATTGGCATGAATGCGAAGTCAATCACGCTCTTATCAACTCATACACAACTTTCTCTCACATATACGATATCATTCCTAAGCCTCCACCCCTCAAAACTACCCAAAAAAAAGGCAGATTTCATGAGTAACTGAAGTGGAGTTCATTAAAATGATTTATGCAACCCCCCCCCAAAAGGGGGGGCCCACCCACTAGCCCAAACAAACAGTATCTATTAGTTAAAACAGACTGTGACCCACAAGTTTGTCAATCATGATAAGTCAAACTTATATTTTACCAATCTCAACTCGATCACTTGCATTTAGTTCACAGGATGTGACATATGTTGTGCTCATTTAGAACAGCATGTATAATAGTGTATGAAACCTTTATTTGCATATTTGATTAACATACACTACGCTAGGTTCAGATCACTAGACAAGGTATACATCATGAAGACAAATTATACACATTTTTTTAATTACAAACTGTAATTGGATTGGAGCTCTAATATAAGAAAAAGACCCTGAAGGATGGCAAGGTATAAACAACTTTACAAGACTTTAACCAAACATCTGGACGCAGACTGAAGGATTTCACAACTCTATTTTTCACAAAACGAAGCCAGTATATTTAGCAAGGACTACTCAAAGAGCTTTTCTCTAAATTAGATCAAAAGAATTATACCACAATTCCCAGTTTCTAATCCACTAAGAAAAAAACAAACTTTTAAAGTTATGGCATGCCCGACAAGGAAAGTGATCAACAAAGAATTGATTGGCTATTTTAGTGTGACGGGAAGTTTGAGCCGACCTCTTGCTGATGAGTTTCAATCAATTCTAGCTGCTTCTCTAAGAAAGCTTGAGTCTCGACAACTTTTGCCACCTCAGCCTGCACATAAGTTGGCAACCTTGAAATAAGAATTTATGATGCCAAGACGAGGCACTTTACTAAAAATGCAAGAAAAGAATGTTATCTATAAGAAACCACTGTAAAAAATAGTCTTATGGGCCTGGCAGAGATTTACAAAACAAATATTCAGCTTTATCCTAATGTTACTACTCTTCCTAACAAGAGTCTAAGAGGCGACTACTCTTCCCAAAAAGGCGACTACTCTTCCCATGAAGCCCATAAATCAACAAAGTGACGGAGGAAATAGAACTGTAAGGTGGTTTCATGAGCAAAAGCACAAGCAACACCTGAATTCGCTATGTAATTTCATAATCATTAAAGATTAAAATTGATGCAATAAATATAGTCAAGACATATCATATATGTGACAAAAACAAGAAATAATCCTCTCTGGGACATTTCCTGTCAGCATGCAATCCGCTACATAGTTCAGCTCCGTATTGAGAAGACCCCAAAATAACTTTATATCATCCCTGAAGCTGATGCCAATTTCCTGGCCAAGGAAGTAACGCCCAACATGGGGGATTGGCATCAAACATACTCGGTCAACTGCAACATATAACCCCCTTCAACTAAACATCACCCCCTTCAACTACACATCCATCCTTTGGCACCTGACACTCATCAACTCATTTGCCAAGATGAATAGTGTGCATGTCAAGTGTTTTTTTACGACAATTGCCAGATGTCAAATGAAACACATAGGTGGGGCAAAAGGCATTGAAATTTTTTAGACGATTGATGACTGTGTTTGAAAGAAGCAGCGTAAGAACTCAATCGCATATATCACAGTAAAGTTTATGCAAATGATACATAATTAGTATGGAGAATAGAGTATCAATGAAGTGGCAAAGGAGGGTACGCCCCCTTAAGTCCATATCCCACTAGGACAATTTCTCACCATGCAGGATCATTAGTCATGGCCCCAAAATGTAGAAAACACACCTCAAGCCTGAGAAGCACATCTCGATTGTGCAAGATCCTCCTATCCCATTCAGCTATTGCAATAGCATGCTTCCGGAACTTGGCAGTGCGTTCCTGAAGCTCAGAATTCCAGTCCTTTATTATCTGCCATGCACACACATAATTACATTAGCCAAGATGTCTTACCATATTCATAACTTACTCAGCAATGACAGCATTTAAGCACCAAAAAAACTAATTATGGAGATCCATAGTATTAATGCAGGTGTAGATTTGTGAAGCAATAAAAAACTAGAGCAGAGACCAACAAAATCCATTTTAAATGAATATCTTATAGCTTATTACCTCCTCGACATTTTTCCCAACAATCTCCGATGGAAACTTAGGTGACTGTGATGTTGTTGAACTGATGGAAGCTGATGTTCTGGAACGATTCAATACAAACAAAAACAATGAAGATAATCATAACTCCCTGATTATTTCTTCTTTTTTTTCTCTTAGGAGAGAAAATCAAACAACAACCAAGTAGGAATATATCTCATCTAAATATCCACCAGAAGATAACACAAAGAAAAATACCCGCTACTGCTAGCAGCAACAGTGGAAGATAATGTCTGACTTGTAGTTGAGCTGGAGGCTGAAGTGCTTGCAGAAATCAATGAAGAAGTGCCTAGAAAATAGCATCATACAAATCAAGAGTCACAATACAAAAGGCTCATATGCATGCTTATCTTCACTCACTATTGACAGGGAAGATGAAAAGTTGAGTTGCATGGGCAACTATCAATGAGAACAAAAAAGAGTGAAAAACTCTAGAAACAGAAAGTTATTGATTCTAAGCAAGCAAAACTATATATATTCTTCAAGAAATGAAAGGGACATACTGAAGATGATATTAGACTCTGCCCAATAACTGGTCGCATTGACCTTTCATGACAAGAATCACTATGAACATTCACTAATACTGGTGAGATTAATAAATCAAACCTTGGAAATAAGCAAGGAATAGAAATGCAGGGAACAGAAGTAATGGCTTTTTTATATGTCACTAACAAGTCTCATGATTTGATATTAGTTCCACAAAACTTTCATAATTGACATGAATCGAAGACAAAAAAACACTAAATCGAATGCGTGCATTTCCAAATGGCTATACAGTAAAACTATCCATGAACTTTCAAAGATTTGACTAGAAGATACAGTTAACCTCAAAGCAAACAGAACATTTGAAGCTTTTAGTAGCTCATGCAGTAAGGTAAATTATTTACAAGAGCAACGTTACTGACTGTTGATTGTTGGAAAGGTCTTGAAACATCTTAATTGAGAATTTGAAGAAGAACTAAGTCAAATAATTATAGCAAAGAACATTGCATAACCACAGTCCATTCACTTGAGAACTACATAGCACTGGCACTTCAAAGGAGAAGATATACTCTTATTGAATATTGTATCTGTTGAGCGGTGTCCTGATACTTGATGGATATGAGTCAGTATTCATTTTGATGTAGCTTAAAAGTTGCAACATGTTCTAGACGTATCAACCACGTATAATAGACGAAAAAGACGCTAAAAAGTCAATAATTTGAATATTGAATGATAGGGTTCACAATTGTATTTGGTTTGAAGATGCATTCCATTTATATAATTTCCCCAGGTTCTTAATAATAATAATAATAATAATAACATACAGAGTACAATTTTAATGATGTATCCACAACATATAAGTAACCTAAACTTTTAGTATTGGATTTATCTGTGTAACCATAAATGCTGCATATGTATGAGCTTATATCCATACATGATTGTGTTTATAAATAATTTATGTCATATTCAGCCCTACCCATGCCCTAGTTTGTTGAAAATATCGTGCATGTAATCATATAGCATCTGTAACATGTGTCAGCTTCCAATGTTTCACAGCTTGATAAAAGGTTGCATTCAGGTGATGCATATCTCTAGACCCATAATGACATAGGCATACGAAACAAGATTCTAATAGACAAAGGCATCAAACCATCTCTGTAGAATGAGTAATTTGTGAGTGCTCTTATCTAAAACTAGGACAGTAAGAGGAAATCAATTTAATGAAAAGGGGAGGACAAGGAATCGGGAAACCTAAAGCTTTTTCAAGGCAAGTATTGTTCGCTTCATATCACAAACTATTTTCTACGTTAGTGAACAATAATTATGTAACTCGGCTAAATGATTGCATTTTATTTTTCTTGATAATTTGGTTTAAACCAAGTTTTCCATGAAATCTGTTCCCATCGATACATAGAAATAACTGCAATGTTCATATCACCAACTGCTTTCTAGTAACATATCATCCATAGCTCATTGGAAAGTCACAAGGTCCTGCTAAAGCATGTTATGGGCATACAGATCACCTTCTTAGCATCTTAAAGATATGTTTGAAATGGTACTTCTAACACTATCACATGTTTCTGATGTTTATATTGTCTTTGTTAAGATAGACATGGATCTATGGAAATACTTAGCTTTTTCCATAGTGCAATGATAAGGGCATCATGATTAAAAACTGAATATCCGACAGAGATAGATGCGCATTTGCAGCATGCCAAAGTTATGTACCTGATAGAGTTTGAATCAGTGGAAGAACTTTGTAAACTCAGACAACTGAATAGCATGATTCGACAGAGTGAAGCAAAATTGAAAGGCTTTAGGGGTCTGAACACATGACTAGAGTTCCATAGCATGTAACAGAACAGATACTTGACACTAAAACTGTGGTCAAATTTAGATGTTGGGGCAGCAAAACAATTCAATTGCGTTGTTATATCACCCGATGCTCATGACTAATGAAGTAGTATAGATGCTAACACGAGCCATGAAATTGTGCACAGGAATTTAACATTGGAGACGATAACACGTATACCATTGAGCTTACCAAACAAAAGAGAAGCTGATGAAGTGCTGGTGGTGGCGGCCGCCGGAGTAGATGCGGACGGCAATGCAAACCCCGAGGAGGCAGCGGCAGGTGAAGTAGTGGGCGTTGAAGCGGCAGACGGAGCAGCGACAGCAGGCGCAGTGGCTGGTGTTATTGAGGGCGGAGCAGAAGTAAAGAAAGAAGAGGGGGTGGTCGCAGCGGGAAGAGAAGGGGTTGTGGCAGAAGTAGTAGTAGAAGGAGCTGCGGGGGGGCTGAATAGGGATGAAGTGGGTTTTGCTGAGGATGGAGGTGCAGCCGCGTTGGTGAAACTGAATGCAGGCTGAGAGGCCTGAAAGGAGGAAGAAGGGCTCGACGAGGTTGTTGCTGCTGTCGTCGAAGGGGTAATGGTTGAGAACAATGAGGTGGTGGTGGTGGTGGTGCTGCTGCTGCTGCTGGTGCTTGCAAAAGAGAAAGAGAAAGAAGGGGTTGATGAAGAAGAGGCGGATGGGAGAGAGAAGGAGGGGAAAGATGGAGCGGACGCTGCTGAAGAAGCTGAGATGGCGAATGGCGAGGAGGACGTTGAGAAGGAGGGGGTCGAGGCTGAAGAAGAAGAAGAAGAAGCAAACAATGACGAAGTTTGGAAGGACGGAGGTAAAGCGGCGGCTGAGGGAGAAGAAGAAGAAGAAGAAGAAGAAGCAGCAAAGAGTTGGGGGGAGGAAGGGGCCGCGGGAGGCGTTAACGATCCGAAAGCAGCAAAGGCAGAAGCAGCTGCTGCGGATCCAAAACTAGGGATCGAAGCGGCGGAGGAGGAAGTTGAAGCAGCGGCGGCCGCAGCGGAAGAGGAGGAACCGAAAGTGGAAGTGAAAGACGGTGCTGCCGCTGCTGGTGAGGATGTGGTGGCGGCGGGGACGGAGGAGAAGGAAGGCAAGGAGAAGGGAGAGGAAGAGCCGAAGGAGAAGCTGCTAGGGTTTGATGACGACGACGACGACGACGAGGAGGTGAAGAGGGAAGAAGGGGAGGAGGAGGAGGAGAAGCTGCTAGGGTTTCCGAAAGAGAGGCCGGTGGCGGATGGAGTCGGAGTCGAACCGAATAAGGGTTTCGATCCGAAAGAAAAAGCCGATGACGATGACGAAGATGATGATGATGATGAGAATGGCGTCTGAGAGAAGGAGAACCCCCGCGTCTGCGATTGAGTTGAAGCCGAAGTTGAAGATGACGACGACGACGACGACAATCCCGACGGCGTCCCGAATGAGAATCCCGACGCCATCTCCAGCCTTTTACTCGGGCTTTTAGATCTGCAGCATATACGTGAATCATTTACCCAAAAAAAAAATAATAAGAAAATTTATAAACAACAAAAATATTTGAGATTGGAAGAGAGAGAGAGAGGAATTACTCA
Source organism: Asparagus racemosus (assembly GCA_037177215.1). Taxonomy (NCBI): domain Eukaryota; kingdom Viridiplantae; phylum Streptophyta; class Magnoliopsida; order Asparagales; family Asparagaceae; genus Asparagus; species Asparagus racemosus. The sequence goes on along the minus strand of JBAKGM010000200.1, from coordinate 1,388,469 downwards.
GTTCCGATGGAAGGAAACGGGCACCAGTGACCTCTGCTCAGCTGCTCTCGGATCTCGCCGTCTCACCTCTCAGAGCGGGGAACCGAGGCAAAACCCTAGCCTCACGTGCACGGCGCGTGTTCCGTGTATCGGGCTGTCTTATGGGCTGCATTATTATGACCCCATATTATATGGGCTGGGCTGTTCAATTTTTTATTGCATTGACTACTATTAATTGCTCCGAGCAAAACTGTAAGAAATGTTGGCCCCACGCCAGAGGGAGCCCGTCACCTCTCTTGACCAAAATTTGAATCTTTTTAGATTCTCCCGGGTTTTGAGAGAGGGAGAGAGACTGTGTTATATCGGCCGTTGGATCTCAAATATGGCGGCGGCGATCGGGTTTCTTTCCTCTATTTTGTTTATTTTCTAGGATTTTCTCACTGATTTATTGGTTTTCGGTGTGATTCTTGTTTGAATTCATCAGAGAAAGAGGCTATGTTTAATTGGAGACAATGTGATTCAGATTTCAATATTTAAAATAGCACCCCCCCCCCTCCCCCTCCCTCTATTATTGTTCTAATTAGAACAATCTAATGTGATCGAGACATCTAATTAGGGATTTACGCTATTATTTTTCTATGAATTTACATTGGTTTAATGTATGGGTTTAGCGTAATAGTTGTACTGGTCCTTGGCTTGTCTTTAATGCTAGCGCTAGATCGCTCAAAATATAAGACAAGGTTCTTGACTTGTCTTTAGGGGCTTGTTTGGATTGAGGAAAATAAGGGTGAATGAAAGTTAGAGGAACCATTGATTTTTGATTTAGGCGTTGATGACTCGACTGGAGAATACAATGTCGTTAGAGTTTGCCGAAGAAATTTGTGGGATGATTACCGCTGTGAAATACTCACTGTGGGCAGCGCGCGACGGAGGAGCCTTGGTCAAGTTCCTTATAGCCGCATATGTGATGACTCTGCTGTTTTCTTAAAAGGATCTCTGCACTGGATAGCTGAGCGGCCCGAACTTGATGATTTTACTGAGATTCTCACGTTTTGATGTATATATATCAAAGAAGAGACGTTAGGATCACCAAGATCAATTCCTCGGTCTCTCGGAGATTTATCTCCGAGTTTGACGAAGGTCGGAGAACATGCAACTCCGCACTATGGTCGAGAAGAATACTTACGAAGATCCGTTCCGAGTGTGGATGGTAGGGGATATCTCGGAATACTCTGCAAAGTTCAAGAAGTCACGTAGAATTATCGGACATGATGAGCATACATTGTTGTGATCCACACGACAAAACTCTGCACAATCTCTTCTCCGGTGTAACAGAGAGGGATTTAGCTCATTATCAGGAAAGGAGGGGGGAAGACATTGGAAGGAAGGTTAACTCGCAATTGAACTTCAACCTCAAGCTTCCTTCACAGTGTAGACGAGCCCCTTGGAAATATTTTCTTGAGCTCTTCCAAAATATTTTGCCTGCTTCCTTCTTAGCGCATGTTTTCTATGTTGAGCGGTGACACAAGTGACTAGGGTGTTCGTACGTCACTCTGGAGAACTATGGTTTCTCCCCCCTGATATGCTTTCAACAATTGATCATGACCATGAAAGTAAATTTCTTGATAAATGTGGGATGTATTATGAGGCGAGTGCAAATCTCTTTTCTTCAAAAACGTAGATGAGCAAGCGCCAAAGTAACGTGAGAAATGAGATTGAATATTTCATCAGAAGATTGTTTTTTGTGGAAAATAATACACTCTTCTTTTAAATTGATTAAAATCAAAACTAATCATTTCAAGAGAAATGTTCCAATTTTATTTCCTAATGATAAATTTGAGGGATGGCTACAAATAACGGATGTTTCACTTTTTAAAGTGAGTTATGGTTAGGATTACTAGAACTATTGGCGAGTTACTCTTTACCTCATTAATATGTTTTTTTTAACAAATTTTTTGAGTAACAATCTTTTGTAAATTCTTTTCCTTTAAAAAAAATTATAATGCAGGTGAGTTATGAACCTTATATGGAGCATGTTTGTAACATGTATATGAATTTCTCGTGTTCTCTTTAGTACTGCAAGAAACCAAGAAACCTAAGATTAATCCTCATTTTTCCCCCCTCCCCTTCTCTTTTTGACACGTCTGCACGCAAACCTTTTTTGTTTTCCCCATTTTCTCCATGTGCTGTATACTATGAATATGTTACATCTTCACCTATTGCTGCTGCAAAACATATTAAAAGGGGTTTAATTGCAGATAGACCCCTTATTATCGACAAATTGAACTTACTCGTTGCTTATAGAGAAAAATATTACAATATTCAGGAATAAGTCATCTGAAGCTCATAGTAATAATAATAATAATAATAATAAAGGTTTCCTACGCATACTCCTGAAGCAAGAAAAATGTTCCAAATATTGGCTGAACTCGCATGGCAATTTGACATTTCAACAAGCTAATTGGTTAGTCTCAATACATGTGGGGCAGTAGTTCTTCAAAATGCAGTTAGGAGCCCAAACAATCAACGAATACCGACAATATACCCTGCTAGAGAAATAAATAGGGTCATGAAATCGACCACATTGTAAAGAACCACTATATACCCTGCTCGATACAAACCCCTTGATGTAAGTTACACAATAACTGTAGTAAAACGCCAAGAAATGTAGTATATGCCCTACCCTTATTTCCAATATTTGCCTCAAATTCAGTGAACAATGCGGCCGCTGTAGTATTCTTTCACGCTAGGGCAAAATATTAACACCGCCTTCACTTTATCCACCAAGAAAAGCAGTAAACTGCGAGTTGCTAGTAACTATCAGGTGAAAACACAAAGCTCCTATAAATTATAATGGGGCATTCATATATATAACAATCAACACAGGCAAAAAGGGGGACAAAAGGCAGACCATTCCAACTCACTTGAAGGATTAAACATACCGTGGGAAGAAAACTGTGATGATATTTATGGTAAATGAGATGTTCAAAACACACGCATACAAAGTTTCAAAGTCATATGACATCAAGAAAGTAAATATATCTGCTGTAAGAATTGCTTTTAGTTATAAGACGAATACACAAACCCACGAACATGCATCTCCTTTGAAAGAAAACATAGTTTCAGCTCTCGTACATTTCTCTTTTTTATCGTTTCTTGCCTCCCTCGTATAGACATGGATCGCTCAAGCTGAGACTCTGCTTCAACAAACTCAAAAAGCTGCCCACCCTGACGCTGTGGTCTTGGTTGACCTCGACCCAGTTGTAGAAGGCAGGCTTCTCTGCAGATCAATCACAAGTAAATGTCATAACATCAACAAATCCTTTATCCCAATTTTGTGGGGGGGGGGGGGGGGGGGGTCAGCACATAAATCCTATCCTCCACTTTTTTCTTCTGAGAGCTGTCTACTCCACTTATAGCAAATCTTCATCACATACTACTTAACAGCTTCTAACCAAGTTCTCTTAGCACTGCCTCTCGTTTTTCATCACAGCAAAATTTAATTTACCAAAATTTATAACTCAGTTAAAAAATAGATGCTTAAAAACTAATCCTGATCAAGCAAACATCTATAGATGCGGGATGATAACTTTTTGATGTCCCTATCTTAGGTATTCATCACCGATTCATTATTATCTCTAAAATATAAGTAAATTAACAGATTTCAAGTACAATGCCCTTGGACCTAGTCCAAGTGCTGCAATAATAGAACCAGAGCCATATAGGGTTTAACTCTCTGAACAAGAAACTTCGTAGTATATAAAGTATACTTCATAATGATTCACTAAAAAATTCAGTTAAAGTTGTGAAAAGTTGAATGATCAAATTCCAGATACGACCTTTAGAGAACAAATGGTTGTTCATCTATGGTTGGATCAAAACAGGAAGATAGAAACATGAACGAAATCTGTGACCTATCCCCTAGTAGCTAAAAGGTGGGAAACTCTTAAGTCTTAACAGTAACCACAACAAAAGAGTCTGAAATAAAAAAATCTAGCTCTCAATATGACAATGTCAATCATCAGAAAATTTCTTATGTAAACACTCACCTCGCAAAATAATGGTCATTTAAAAAAATGAGATGGGGGTACTGATCTCGATGTCAGGTCCACTCTGATAAAAAAAAAGTAGCACCAAACCAACTCGTGTCAGTTACCTTATATATTAAGTTTGAGTTCTGATCTTTAAATCGTTCCATCTACATCTGACACAACTACTTCCCTATGTATGATCAAGTGACAAATGGTGTTCTCTCAACACTACACTTAGTATATAAGCATGGACGGAGCTAGAAAGGTTTCAAGATCGGGCAAGCGGCTTACCTCAATTATTAAAGTTTTAATATCTGTGTCTAATTCTTGTGCTAATGTTACAAAGCTTTAGTTGTCTATTCTCCATTTTCAACTATCTAAAATTTCCATATATGTTAGTATAAAAAAATCAACTAGAAAAGATTTACAAATTTCAGTTTTATTGTTTTACTGATTATTTATTTCCTTGTGAAAACTGTAACCACTTAGTAATATTTTTATCATTTTTCTTTTTTACTGTCATCCAAATTGCCCCTTATCTGGTTGAGTTTCTTGCCCATCCCGGTACATAAGAAAACATTAGAATCAAACTTGCCAACTACTATATATAATAGAAAATGCCTACCTGAATCTGGGAAAGATCTGATAAAGGATCAACTGATCGCCTTGCAGGTTCTGTGGAATCCTTGACATCAGCACCATGACCTGACTTCATCCGAGCAATAGCAGGGTCATTAGGTGGAGGCGGAAGAGGAGACCTAATCTTCCCAGTGGTAGCAGGTGGGGGCGAAAGAAGCAGTCCTGGTTTTTTTGCACCAGAGCCTCCTGCAGATAAGCCAGCAGCTGAAAGCATGCCAGTTCCAGCAGTTGGCTTACTTTTCACATTTATCCTGATAGTTTCACCTTCCTAAATAACATTAAATTCCACCAAATCAATTGTTAAACAACTGGAAAAAAAAAGGTTAACCAAGCAGCATATTTTGTGAGTAAGATTTTTTAAGACAAGTACAAAATTAGCAGCCAACAGAAGAGGAAGAAAAGGATCTGTCAGGTGGAAAAAGGACAGATGAGACAATTAGCCTCACTGTGGACTGTACATCACATGCAATCATGCTAACAAGCTGCCCGTGGCTGCAATAGCATTCTGGATCATAGTTTCTGGAGGGAACAAAGAGACACAAGAAATTATGTATCAAATATATGTCTGCTACTGAAGACTTCCTCCTGATTTTTTGGTCTGTTTTTTGGTTTTATATTTTGCCTTCTGGCTTGTATGCTGCTCTAGAGATGAATGCAGTCACTTATAGCAAACATGAACGTATACTTGCTTAACTAGATTAGGAGCACGAAATATCCGGAAATTCACTCAGGTTAGATAGGCTTATAAATTGCATAGCTATTTGCTAGGTAGTTTCACTGCCCATAAGAGCCTTCCACGTTTCAAAGGCTGAAAGCCGTAGCTACCTATTTACTTCTAATTCTTAATTGGTTTTTTGGTAGGATTTTTTTTTTTTTGGGGAACCACCCCTAACTTAGGTCCTGTTTCACATTACCACCTTTAATTACTCAAATTTCAGAAAACCACCCCTATCTACCATTCTGTTAACATAGAACCACTCGTGACCATTTTGATCCAATTTTCCATCCAAAAAAGGTATAGTTTGACTGATACACTCCTACATAGGTTTAATTTTGGACTTAGGGTTATCAAAGTTAAATTTTGTTGAACTTTGAGGTAATTTTAGGGCAAAAGAAAACTTTGGGATATTAAAGTGAAAAATGAATCAACTTTGCGGTATTTTTGGGCAAAAAAACTTTGGGGTATCAAATTTAAGATGGGAAATAATTTGGAGCGTTTAACTTTGATCCCAAAGTTCAATAAAATTAAACTCATTTGGGGTAAAACTGTCAAACTATAACTTTTTTGGATGCAAAATTGGATGGAAAAGAGCATGAGGTGGTTCTATGTTAACGGAATGGTAGATAGAAGTGGTTTTTGGATATTCCAGTAATTAAGGGTGGTAACGTGAAATAGATCCTAAGTTAGGGGTGGTTCCCTAAAGAAACCCTTTTTTATGTCATGACGATGGCTACTTATTTAAACCTTCGTACATCATAATGATGTCCTTAAAAGAAGTGAACTCAATGAATCATAGCTTACTACTAAATTGCTTGAGAACACTTGGATAATATCGAGCATTTACAGTCTTATTATACAATGGCACTCTAGGACTAGATTTTTGAACACTAATCCTAACTATCCAAATTTTATGCACTAAGTGGTAAGGAACTCACAGCAGTGCCTCCAAAGCAGATAAGGAATGATAATGTCCTTGCAGCAATTCCTACCTTTATACGAAAAGGAAGTTCTATATCACGTCTTAAATTAATGATAACTAGAGTGATATAAATCACAAGAGAAAATATTATCAATTGTCTGCATGTCCATATGAATACCATGAGAAAAAGAAACATAAAATTTATTTGCATTCTTATAATTAGAAAAAGTATACAAATTGCTAATGAGATTTGTAGCATCACAGAAGGGTTAGAAGAGCCCAGATTTTTTTTGGGGGGGGGGGGGGGGGGGTGTTTGGGTCGGTTGCGATGCTAATAGGTAGACTCAATTTCTTGTATATTGAGCCCTTAAATAAGCATATTTCAAATTTTGACCAAAAACCATATACTATATATGATGTTATACATGAGGTATATATAGTAGACCAAAAACTTAATGTATAGCTATATATACAGTACGTAGAGCAAGAATGAGTTGATGCATCGGTTTTATTTCTTCTTTTCTGATTTAACAATGAGAGCAATCAGACCTCTACATTGTCTTTCATAGTTGGGAGCATTTCACTAATCATGCACCTTGGGAGACTTGTCCACACATATTAGAATCCAATAGGATGCCATATGAGCTAATATAAGTAATGTGGCTGTATATATAACAAAGACAATGCAGTCAGGTCTTGTAAAGTGAGAAACTTAAGCATCTGAAGTTGGTTATGATCTTCATTACTACTTGACGACCAAAATCACATGTCACTAAGATCAGTAGATCACAAATTCAATTTATTATAAAAAATTAAAACCAGCAGGTTTCCTGTCTGTCTGGGCTATGGGTTCAGTCTGGATTTCACCCTCAAGATAAGACTGGCTTTAAGTCGGTCTGGTTGCAAAACTGCCCAGACTTACAGGGCCGGTCCCATACAGCCCAGAACGAACCTGTCTAGTCCGGTTCTGACACGATTGGTGCACTCGCCGCCCCTAGGACAACCTCCGGTCAGAGATTTTAGAAAACATCCAACAAAGTTTCATTCAAATTGTTAAACTAAATGAATATATAAGTGATCTAAAACAAAGGCCAAGACTAAAGCACTAAGGAAAGGATGATTAATAATAAAAAAATTCAATCCTGCAATTCGCAACTGTCAACTTTAATTCCAACAATAAGATATTGCCACTGGTGCACATTAATAATAGATGGAAATAAGTTAAAGTGAGATAAAGTGAAGCCACTTCGAATTGACGGGAACCAATGTACTAAAGAGCCTCCGCTTAGCCCGCCTAGGCGTACGCCTAGTCCTAGGTGGTACCTAGGCTGCCTGCCTACTGCCTAGGTGGTGCCTAGGCTACCCATTTAGGTTTTGGGAGCACCTAGGAGAGTGTGGTCTACCTATGTTGATTGCACCCTTTAGTCATTGATCGTGATTCCACCGTTGTAGCCTTCACGTCCTCAAACCTCCTCCAAACTCCTCCAACCTCCAACTATCAACACCCCCTTTACCTCCAACAAAACCTCCTCCACCACCAGTCAAACGAAGAAAGAAATCCACCTAGGCGCTAGTCCAACACCTAAGCTTTCTATAACATTGGCATTTATTATTAATTATTGTAACTAAACAACAACAAAAATAGGAAACCCGCCAAGGCTCTAGGCGTCAGGTGCAATGCCTAGGCCGCCTAGCGCTTTTTGTAACCTTGACAGGAACCAGATCATACTCATAAATATGTGTGCAACTAAAACTGTCGACCTGCATAAGTTATGGTGACTAAGTAATAAGTATGCTGACACAGATAACCATAGACATATATAACCAATGCTGTATGAAGGTGATTGTACATTATGAGAAGGTTAATAATTAAATTACTATACAGTGAGATATAACTAGCTAATTCTTATCCAAATGAAGAGAACTTGTCATGAAGCTACTGGTAACTGCCAACTAGCCTTAAAGATTTACTGCTATATATCTCAAAGTAACTTGACAACTTTTCTAGACTAGTAATAGAAGGTCCAACATTAAGATGTTTTCCTATCATAAAATTTCCAAATGTGTCAAACAAAAAATCATACTTTGATGAATATTGATCCATGTAAATGTTGTCATATGGTGAAAAGTTTCCATACTAAGTGGAGGTAAAAGTTCAAGAGATGACTGGCATCCTGGCAATACTTGGGTAGCAGGAGATAGTGGGGCTTCAAGGATCATCCATTTTTTAATGGGTTATTTGCATATACACCCCTTAAATCATGGATATTTGCACAAATACCCTCCACATCTCAATATTTGCAAAACTACCCTTCAAATCACCAATTTAGGAAAAAAATTGCCCTCAAAGCAATTAATCATCAACTTTGATAAGCTAATTTATAATTGCAATTTAAAAATTATCAACAAAATAGTCAAAATTTTATCACCAAGTTGATGATTTGTTGATTTTAGGGGGACTTTTCCCCAAAGTTGATGATTGAGGGGTAGTTTTGCAAATACTAAGATTTGGGGGGCATTTTTGCAAATAACCGTGATTTAGGGGGTGTATATGCAAATCACCATTTTTCAACATGAACCCATTAAGTGACCTGACGCGTTAATGAATTGGCTAAAATGACCAGGCTTAAAAGGTTTATTTATAAATGTCAAGTCATTTCAAATCTGATGGCTCAAGGAAAGAAGATAATCCTTAATATTATGTGCAGATAATATATTATAACTTCGCAGTATGTCAGATGCTGATATAATAATAGGCGCTACACGACATCCTAATTAGTTAACTGGCAAGGCCCCCATACTTAATCTAGGCATAAAATTGAGTGCATACAAGAGCAAGCAAGTTCTGAAGCTCAATTTACATTGAAGGCATAAAGAACCTACAGCACTCTTCTTATCAGCTAGACAGCTAGCCTTCTAGTTTTGCAAAACATTGCCTTGCGAACCATATGACACCAAATACCATAAGTAAAAGAGCAAAGTTGCCAACTAGCTATCAATGTTAACTTGATCCTTTAACATAATGCTGAATTCATATCAAATCTTCGACAAAGAAAATTATAAATCGTGATAATGAAGAGGAACTTCTTCACATTCTCAGGAAGAGGTGTAATTGTAAAAAAAGCCAATCTTGATCAAGCCTAGATATGTGCAAGCTTGCGTGCAAATTCTCTGAGCTATTTCAAGTTGAGTGATCTGTATTATATATCCAAACTCAGCCTTAGGTTGAAAATAGGCATGAGCTAACCATTAGCATCTCAATATAATTATTGATCTACCTATCCCTTGTAGAATAAGCCAGACCAAATGAGGAAAGTTAATTCCTAATTATGGTCATTCCATATTCTCCTCTATCTATGATAAAACATGAAACAAAAACTTCCATTCTGAGTTGTCCCGGATCCTAGCACGAATCAGCTAACAACCTTAAACACAACCACTCGCTCTTTGTGCTAGTAATCTCACCAATTAGTTAAATCGTACCTCCAACTAGTCCATACATAGAAGGAATGATCAATATATTTTCAGCAAACTCTAAATCTTGGATATTCAACACTTTGAAAGTTCTTCCTTTCAAATTAATGAATTATAAAAATAAAAAAATTCTACTTAAATTCTATACAAGCATTGCTCTATATCAGGAAACTGAGTGCACATGTATCACATCAAGACTACTGAAGTTTACTGAAACAGATTAGCCACAGAAGCTGATCTTTGGAGACTTAAATACAAGCCCTATACATAGAAACTTATCCTTATCCTCTCTTTTCTCTCGGTTAACACCTGAATACTACTCTGAAGCTAAATACCAAAGCTTTAAAACTAAAAAACCACACAAACTATAATGTAATCAACATAAGCCCTGATGCAAATATGTCAAGTATGTTGTTGGTCGATCATCAGAACACGATTATATTTTCTCGGTTTAATGGTTGGTTATTGTAGATTGTGATGTACATGGAACCTATCAGCTCAATACTCATCTAGAGAGATGCTTCATAGGGCAGATTTTGGAGTGTTTGAAGAGTGGTTGGTTACACATGCAGCTATGCTGCTCTCTAATTGCCAGCACTATTAAAAATGGTTAACTGCATATATACCTCGGACTTATACTTCCCTTGCAACTTATCACACTTCATTTTAGCATTAACAAGTAAATGTCTAATTAACACTGTTAAAACTTCCTACTCCCTCTCCACTCTACTGTTATATCCAAGACGAAAGATAATTAAATTGCAATCTAACTATGGTATGGGGAGCCCATCTAGAATTAACCCTAACAAAGACTTTCTAGAAGCTACACAAATCAACATCCACTTAGAAAATATCTAGACATATACACCTATTCTCTTCCTCTCCTGTTCTATCAGTCAGCACGCAGTAGAACACTAATGTGAGTTCGAGCACCAAAGTCCTTGAAACTTGAGTAACACTAAAAATTCAACCGCCCCAAAGTGAAATTCCAGCGATAGAACCAGTATAGCAATGAATCATGCTAATCACTACTTAATTCCAAATCCCATTGCATCTAACCTAACAGTTCCATCACAAGATCAGACTTAAGACTTAGAACCAAGCATACTAGAACAGTAATATGATCGGTCATCATAAATCCTAACGCAAAAATCGGGCAGCAAACTCTACACAAATCGGCATCAAATTCCATAGCACAACTTTGGACTGTCATCATAGTGTTTAGCTGCAAAATCGAATGCGAAACTCAAATCAAGAACCAAAATCCAAATACCTTCAGGCGATGATTGACGGCGGGATGAATATCAATCTTCCCACCGTCCTCCCTCTCCTCCCCTCCCTCCCCCTCGCCCTCCCTCCTCACATGCTTCTCATGATCCGACAACGCCACATTGAAGTCAAACGCCTCGTTCCTCTCCCCAAACCCTAGCCCTACGAACGCGTGCTTCCCCCTCCCATCCTCGATCTTGAGCACGAAATACCTCGACGAATCGAGCACAGTCTCCACCGAGCTCTCCCTTTGTCCTGGGAGCACGAAGCATGCGGCGAAGAGATCGCCGGAGTTGGGATCCTCGAGCCTGATCTCGCAGCGGTGGTGGCAGGAGACGACGCGGAGGCGGCCGGTCCAGATCTTGTCGGATTGGAGCCACTCGCCGCACTTGTAACCGCCGCTGCTCGATCGAGGCGGGATCTTGAAGACTGAGACCTCGCGGACCACCAGCAGAGTGTGCTCGAAGGATTCGTCGTCTTGGTCGAATGAAGACGATGACGACATGGCGTTCGAGATTTGGACTGAGAGAAATTTGGAGAAGATTTGATTCTTTTTTTGTTGAGGAAAAAGGTTTAGAGATAGATATCGGTCACCAACATTATTAAAATATTTATATTTGTGAATTGTCTAGTAAAGATTAAATTCATTATTTGCAGGAATAAAAAGAAAAGATGTGAACATTGTTCTCAAAGTTCAAAAATGTTACTTCATATTGAATAGGGCATAAATGGCTAAAAAATCCACTGTAGCATTTAAGCACGTTTAAGTTCCAACTTTCACACTATACGCGAACAATACTTATGAGGGAAAAGCATTACAACGTGAACAATATGACTAAGGCTGACAGTTTTACTGCTGGATGAACAATAATTTTAATACAATGAATCGTGCAATAGCAAGAATAGTATTTTTTGTAGTATAAATAGTAATTTTAAGATTTTACTTTTGAGTCAGAAGTAATATATGACATGTAATCAATTACATTTTAGCCTTAATTGGTTGGAAATTTTCTATTATTCAAAATTGCTTGCTTTCTCACAGTGGATGGGGAAATTTTCTGCTAATGAACAAAATGAAAAATCTTGAATCACCACATTGGTACTTCTAGTAGGCCCATATTTACAATGTGGTATTTTTTTCACTAGCAGCATTATGATATTAATGTTGACTTTTGACATTAATTTAGCAGTATTTTACATTAAAAAAATAACAAGATTGGTAATTTTTTATTGAGAAAAAAAAATCAAATTAGTATTAAATTCTATATTAATACTATAATATAGCTAGTGAAAATAAAAAAAACATATTGTAAACAAGGTTCTACTAATTCCAATTTGGTATTTTAGGAGTTGCTAATAAAAAAATATTTCTTTTGCAGCCCAATTGGTTAGTGCAAAGCCGCGTCGCTCCCCGTGGTTTGGGGGGGCCGTGCTTTGATTCTCATGTGTGCTAAAGGCGCAGTAGTTATAATTGTGGGTGTTGTTTATGCACACCAAATACACATTTTCCGTAAGAAAATGAAAAATATTTCTTAACATTAAGTTTGGGTATTTTCATTTAATATTGTACTATTTGAGAGTAAATTAGTAAATATGTAGATTTTGAGGATAAATTTGCAAATATGATTAATTTAATGACCCAGCAGGCCAGCACCGAGCAGGAGTGGGAAGAACGTGGCCTTAATAGCAAGAGAGAGTATTTTTTATTTCCCTTTTGTTGTGGATTTTATAAGTTTAGGCCGTTGGAACGACAAAATGCCGAAAGATTTCGTAAAGATCGCTCGACAGCTAACCCCTGCTTTCAGGGGCCCAGTCTTCGTGAGGCCCACACAATGGGTTTGGCAACGGGCCGATGTCAAACCGCGTACGTGTACATTAGCACGTGTGGCTGAGAGAGACCGCGTTGACTGTACGTAGACAAGTACACGTAAGTTTACGCGTATTTCCCCTTCTTTAATTGTTTTTACCATTTTACCCCTTTCCTTTTTTACGCGTTGCTGAGGATGAACGCGACCTTTCCAAATAGCGGAGGATGAACGCTACCACAAAAAAAATTTTAAAAAAAATCAAATAAATTAAAATCAGGCTCGGCTTCGTCTATAAATACAGCTCTCATCCTCTTTCTTCCCTCTCCATCTCCTTTCAAAAACTCAACAGACCGATGATGCTCAGTCTAGGGTTAAATTAGGGCTTCGAATCAGTGACTTGCAGTCCAAGCGAAGATCAAAGTTCATTGAAGGACAATGAATGGTCTAGGGTTTTTTGAGGAGTTTTGATAGAAAAGAGGTATTTCTTTCTCCCTCTTAACTCTCTTCTCTTGTTCAAATTGGGTTGAGAGAGAGAGAGAGAGTAATGGCTAAAACTGTTGGGCAATTGGGTGATTTTTTGGTAATGTTCTTCTTAATTTACCTGAAATTTTGAGCCAACACTGAAATTATGCTGATATATTATTTTCCTTCTTCTCTTCTTCTTCTTCTGTTGAGGATTTTGTTCTAGCTGATTGATCAGTATGTGTTTGTTGCAGAAAGGAACAATCTTGGATTTAGGAGGAAGCTAAAGATGCTCCTTCATACAGGCCAGCACTTCTGCCAATCCCTTCCTTATTTTTTTTTTTCATGTTAATAAATTTTGGGATACTAGTTGCTGAAGGAAGATGCTAAAGACCTTGCCACCAGAGGCTTGGGAGAAATGGCGCTGATGAAAAATAAAGCCCC
>JBAKGM010000200.1:1352901-1366177 GCA_037177215.1 Asparagus racemosus | reverse complement strand
TCAGGATCAGGATTGCTCGGTGGTCCACGGACGTAAAAGAAGTCCCCGGCACAGGCAAAGAACCCACGCAAGCGAGGATCCCATAAAATAGAGATCCCCGCGTTTGTTCAAAAGGGAAAAAATAAAAGAAGTTGTAATTTTTTTGTTTTGACATTTTCTCGTTGTAAAAGTCTTATAAAAAGGCGTGCTGTAATTTTGAATTTGTTGTAAAAGATAAATTTGTAACAGGTTCTTTTTACAGATCAATGAGAATGTCATCCGCAACTATTTTCCCCGCGAACAGTTTGATGTTCTTATTATGACTATTTATATAAATGATGAATTATTGTTTTGTTTTTCTTTCATCCACTTCCCCAAGTACGGGAACACTTCCTCTAAAATTTGAGGGTTTTGTGAATCTAACTGCGGAAACTTTTCAAATCTGAATGAAACCCAAGGATATAATGACAGTGGCGGGCCCTACAAGCTGACGGACAATTGCGCTCACAACAGTATGGCTGGCAACACATGCAAAAGAACAGAAGAACACTGGTAACTAACTGCCACCTACGCCATTTTACACCATCTTCTTAACGGTACTGGTTATTTTTTTTTTTATAATACTTGGGCATGATTGTTTAATAACTTTTGCTGATTGAGCTTATCAGTAATGCTATATTAATGGATACACTTCTAAAAACTTTTCATGCGTATATGTGGGGGGGCGCGCGCGCATGCGTGGTGTGTGATTCAGAGACGTTATCAGGTTGAGTATAGTTGCCTTGTTTCCAATTATTACAGGTCCACTCCACTATTGACACACCTGAGAATATTGCTTCTGAAGTTCTATTGAAGAAGCGTTATGGGATGGAATGTGATAGGTAAATGTTATCCGTGGGGATTCCTATTCAGTACCGGTTAGTGCATATTTATATATTTAAATTGTTTCTGGATTAAGAGGTCATTTGACGCTATTATGTATGAAATGTTTGTGGGTTATCCTCCATTTTATCCGATGAACCATTAGCAATATATAGGAAAGTAATTGTGAACCATAGTTGTCGAATATTGATCTTTTTATTTAGCTACTAAGTAAACTATACCTATCAAATAAGTTATATTCCCAATATTCACTTTAGTGCTTAATTTGAAGGTTTTTCTCTTTTCATGCACTTTGTTCATGATACAGTAATTTAAGTTACTTTTACAAGATTATAGCAGATTGCGTGTCCACTTGACAATTTACACTGAACTTCTGGCATCCTTCGACCAGCTTTAGATATGATTATTTAGATTGAAGTTATCTCAACTAACAACCCTGTAAAAGGTCATTAAAAGTAGTAATAAAACTGCTGGAAGAGATTACAATTAGTAGTTAGTTGAGTAAACTAAAGGGATAAGAGATGTACGGAGCACATTTTACTACATCACAATAAATCTAGTCATGTTCATTTTATGGGCTTAGTGGTTTATAAATATTTGCGTCAAATTATAGAGGTAACAATCTAGATTCCTGTGGTACTTCAAATAATATAAGCATAACAGAGCATAAAATGCAACTGTACCTCTAGGTAAAATCATGCAGCTACATGAAGAGGTTCTTGCATTTTCCTCAATCTACAACCTCATGGCAATTGGTGTTCTGGTCAAATAATTTATCATTGACTGCATATCATTATCATCTTTTTCTTTGACGACATCATCCCTGCCTATTTTTTATTCTTTTCAACCTCACTTAGGAAGATGGGGGCTTTATGCTGGTGGAAAGTATCATAGAGGTAGATAATGGAAGAAGGTGACATGAGGTTAGAGATGTAAGGGTTTGCAATTCATGCAGATCTCCTTGAAAGATTATTATTGTTCTTTTATGCTTACTATAATAAATACACTGACAGATTTACCTCGCAGGGAAATACGGAGCACAGCGTGGATATTTTGGGTAGACATAAGAGAAATGAAAGAGGACTGAGATTGAGGAAGATGGGGTTGTCGTCTTCACCTAATTTTACCAGCGCAGCATATGTCGAACCTTTTAGACTTTATAATAATGTAACTTTCTACTGTAGTTCAAAATTTTAAAACATAAACAAATCTAACATAAATCATCTTGTTGGGGTTGAGGACGGAAGTCAGAGACACTTGATGAGTTGAAGAGGAACAAGTAGATGTTGGGCTGAGAAATAGCATATAACCATAGGTATGAATCTGAGGAAGACAGAGAGGAGACTATCTTCTCTAAAACCTTACAAAGGCATTTCACATCAAAGTTTTTTAACCTCTAAATATTAAGGACTTTCTAGCCGAGGATCTGATGCCGAAGATAGAAAGACGTTATCTCTCATTCTTACCCAGACAGTTTATAGTCACGACCAGTAACTATTGCGTACTTAACTTCCACGTAATACATTTTTCATTTATTTATTATCTTGTTAGGATTTAATTGGGTTAGGTTGGGTCTGCCTAGTTGCATAAGCATATGACCATAGGTATGAATCTGAGGAAGACTGAGAAAAGATTATATTCTCTAAACCTTACGAAGGCATTTTACATAAAAGTTTTTAAACCTCTAAATGGTAAGGACTTTCTAGCTGAGGATCTGATGCCGAAGATGGAAAGACGTTATCTCTCAATCTTACCCAGACATTTTATAGTCAAAATGTTCAGACCAGTAACTATTGGGTACTGAACTTCCATGTAGTACATTTTTCATTTATTTATTATCTTGTTAGGGTTTAATTGGGTCAGGTTGGGTCTGCCTAGTTGCATAGCGTCTAGCCAGCCCATACGCAAAATTGGTGGGTATGCTAAATTTGTTGGCAGAGATGTAACCTAGTCTTTGTAGCCACGTGAAAACTCCCAACAACTTTCAGAATCTCTTCGTCATGGTGCTTTCTTTGCAGATAGCTGAGTATCGGTGCATCAACCATGCCATCTCAGGACATGCTCGTGTCTTAAACCTTGTACGTTATGATTTTCCTGTGAAACTGCACTAATGTTTTAATATAAGATTGAATCGAGTACCTGAAAAAAAATGGCAAATGGACTGAATAAGTTTCTGTTTCTTCTTTTTTCGTTGGGGACGTGAAAATCTAGGGGAGAACTCACCGGATGCATGTTTTAGTGAGAAAAAACTAGTATTTCTCTTACGGTCTTATGACAACGATTGCATATGATACTGGGTGGCATTTTTCTGTAAGGACAAGATATATTAGCACATAGAGTCCATCCAGATCGTGTCCTGACAATGATATGTGTTGTCGAATTCTTATGTTTAATGCCCATTTGTGGTTAATATAGGTAGTAACCTTGCATTCACTCATCCAACCAACCTGCACCCCATTGAGTAAGGCCAATAAGCGTGCACATTGCAAACTGCAAATAGAAATTACCACGGTCCTACGTTGGCACTTGCTTTTCTAGGAAACTAGGTGTAGTTAGATATTTCACTATTTCAAGATGAAAGTGCACCCTGGGCTGTATCTGTATCCTTGTTGAGTTGTTTATATATGGTTCACAGCTCTATATTGAGTTGAGGCATGTATCTAATCTGGTGAGCATTGGTTGGCAAACTTGTAGATTCCTCATATGATGTTTTTTCCCCATCAGAATCAAATAATTAGTTTCCAAACCACATTGCTTAAAGATATCAATAATTCTTGAAAACATTCAATATTATCATATATTGTAAATTAATAAAGATTGCATCAATGAAAAATTGCAATTTTAAGAACGGGCCATGTATTGCACTAAACACCTTAGCTTTCAGTAATAGAAAGTAGTACACACCATTAATGCCTCCAGTGTATGAATAATGTTTTACAGATTATGTTTGTAAAAAAATTGTCTGCTTATAATTATTAATTCCTTTCAGTCAATTTGTTGCTGAGATTCTTTCTAATTGATTCATACCAATGTTGAAAATAGTCATAATGCATAACGTAACGCTCTACCTCATGTTAAAGGTTATAGAAAAAAGCGTAAAAAATGTAACGCATAACGTAGGTTATTTAGTTTATTAATTATTTAGATATTTTATAAATACAAACAATTAACAAGGACTTTAATAAATAGAATTATCAAGTATTTTCAAACACAACATGACAATAATCAAATTTAGAAACATAGTATCACCATTTCTTAACAAAAGATTCATATATGACTAATAACCATGCCATAAAACATCATCACATGATGAAATCATCAAATACGTCAAGGTTAAATCAATCTAACAAGTCTTCACGAAATCAAGCACATCCAAGTCTGAAGCTTTGCTAAATCCTACAAAATAAAGTCATCGTCCTCTAGATCGATATCTCAAAAAGCAACCAAGTCATCTGCATCTAGAATACAGTTTACATCCTCGGGATCCACTTCATCTTCGGTGGCGATCCCTTTTCCTTTCTGCATTGAGGATGCTGTAGAAATAATTCAATAAAAAACCCACATATTCATTCTAGTAAACATAACTTTGAAAGATAATAAGAAAGTTTACAAGAACTGTCAACTCTTTGTTTCTTTGCCGTTGGAGCACCTTCCTTATCTTCTTCCACAGTAGCTATACTGTTAATTGCCGCAACATTAAGATACCCTTTATTCCCGCCATCAACATCTAGCCAACTCGGGTCGTTTGGAAGACAAGGATTTTCCTCCTCGACTATCCGCCCATTATAGAGAGATACCTCATGGTCCTCGTCTGACGAAATCGGATCCATCTTTCGCATCCTTCTCCGCATGTTTCTTTCTCTTAGCTTGATATCATACATGACATAAACAAGAGAGTTCGGGAGCTCTTGTTCCACATGGTATCTCTTTTTCGAGTGGACCTTCATGAGAGGATAATTAACTTTATAAGATTTTGAGATGAAAAGATATTAAGCTGCATTTTAGGAAAAAAAATTTCATACATGTTCAAAAGTGCTCCAGTTGTGCTCGCATCCGGATGCACTAGTAGTTAGGAAGAGAACACGAACTGCAAATCGCTTTAGTGTAGGAGTCTCATCGCCAAATCTCTTCCATTAGAAGCTATGCATTCAAACATCGAAAATCAATATAATATACCACCATTATAATTGTATGAAAATTGATGAAACTGTTAAATTAATACGTGGACTACGATGAGTAAGAGTCTTTTGAGTCATGGATGTCCTAAATTCTTCTCTCTTTTCCTTGTAAGCATCCAGCTCACAATCAGCTATTGTTCTCTCATCTTCATTTGGGATCATGCGACTCATGCACATGCCAAGTCCTTTCTTCACCTCTAAATCATCATTGGATCTGTCCCCATAGAAATATTTCGGATTAAGGTAGTAAGTGGTGGCATGGATAGGTTAATGCAGCGTATTTGTCTATTTAGAATCAATAAGCTTCCAAGAAGGCATGTATACCCTCTTCTTTCCACTACATGCATCAGCGATCATCTCTTTCGCATTGTCCATCATCTCATACAAAAAAGACATAGAGGATCTCACATCAAAATCCACTTCCCGGAGGACATGAACTAGCGGAAGTGTAGCTGTGTAGCAGAAAAAGATTTTTCCCCAAAATGTTCTTGTGTAAAGAACCTTCTCCTTTGCCTTCACTCCTTTCGGCTTTTTCGCCCAGCTGCTTCTCTGGAACTTCTTAGAAGAGAACATGTTCTTTAAAGGATCTTTTTTTTTAAAAACAGCATCTGTAGTGTCAAGAAGGATGTGCCAAAGTGAGTAATGGCCGGCCTCAATAGCTCCTTTTCACCCGTGTACTTTCTCATCAAGCTCAAAACTCATTAATGGTTGCAGATAAATTGTATTATTCCCTTTGCATCATCAAGAGTCTCCTAGTAGATCTTCATTTTCCCGATGTCCTCCAGCATAAGGTCAATGCAATGTGCCTCACACGGTGACCAATAAAGTGACTTCCTTTTTTCCATCAGCTTCTTTCCAGCAAGCACATAAGAGGAATGATTATATGTGATGACTTGTTGACTTGGAGAACATTATTCTCCCTAATCACCTCCACCATATGATCAAGGCACTGAAAAAGATACTCCCCGTCCTTAATCGTCATCGATACATCAATGGACTTGTAGAAAAAAGTCCCCTCCGGTGAGTTCACGAGGAAGTTGATCAAACTCCTACTCTTTTTGTCCGACCATCCATTAGACCGACCATCCATCGAACATAAGAGTGCACCCATATTTTTCCCAAGCCTTATATGTTGTTTTATGGCATCTATATTCTCCACCTCATTTTAGCACCAGCGTTCTAATCTCATAAGGAGTAGGAAGCTTCAACCCAAGCCTGAACTTCCTAATTGACTCTGCCGTCTCCCTCCAATACGGACTGTTCAAGATGTTGAATGACAACTCATTAGCAAAGGTGTATCGGCTGATCTTCTGTACCACATGCATCCCTTTCTTCTTTTTTGACTCTACTCTCTATTGTTGTTTGGCAGCCTTAGATATTAACAAATTGGTCTAATGGACCAAATGTTCTGGATTGCTGGACCTGACTGCTGTCTGCTGCTACCATGTCGGCTTTGTACCCCTAAGCTATCAATCTCCTGTTGGGTTGAATCTTCTTCCATCCTTGCAATTGATTGAATCAATGCCGCCTTTCTTTCTCTTCCAGATTCCATTCCTTTGAGAAGTTCCACACATTGCTTTTTCACTGCTTCTGGGACTTTGTTACCCTTTCTTATTACCGGCTGAGTGATGTTTCAACCGTGTTACACCCGTCGTGATATGGTGATTGCAATACTTACAATACATATTTTGATAGGATCCCCCCTCTTTGAAAATATTATTCTCTCTCACGGGATCCAAACTCTTAGACATTGTTCAATATCCTATATTACTGCACATATTAAAAAACAAATCCACAAATCAAATTATCAAATTACAAATAGACTACATCAATTCATAACAATCTCAACCAAATTGAAACAACCATCCTACTGGTTCATCTCTAACCGGACATCAAACAATCATTTATTGTGTTTATAAAACAAAATTACTAAAGAAAAACACCATTTAATTCCTACGGTTTCATCTTTATTCATAGTTTGTCATACATCAAAGTCAAGCTATAAGTTTACAAACCAAGTTACTAAAGCAAACTATCAAATTATCAATTTGTAAACTAAATACTCCAATTTTGCCTACTGTTACTGTAATTCAAACTAAACTTAACAACAATTCATTGTAGTTAACTGTGGTTAGAACTATAATTCAATGAAAAATTGTTAAAATTTTAGAAAAGTTGTTACCTCTGTCAATCCTCAGCGGGGAGATGTTGGAGATGAAGTTGGAGATGGATGAGATTGAGGAGCCTTCGTCTTTTTTGTCGACAAGGATTAGGGGAGGAGGGGAGTTCGTCATTGGAGGTGGAGGAGGGGGAGAAGAGGAGGCGGCGAAGAACTGGAGATTGTCCACTTTAGAGATTTGTTATAAAAGATTCACCATTCACTGTTCTCAATATGGCTTCATACGTTTGAGTTTTGCAGTCTGATAATCATGTTCAAACTCTGTCGACATCAGGTCCTTGTGAAAAGGTAATACGTCAGTTTCATTGAACTTGGCGTATTTCTTCTTCCTGCTCTCGAAATAACTTTACACTGTTTCCTAGTTCTTTTATATTTATTCATGTTTCAAACCAATTAACTTTTAGATTCTTGGGGAGATATATAGTAGCCCCTATGCAAGCCTAACCTACTTGTCTATCTGATAAATATTTTATTCATTTCAACAAGATGTTAGAATGCAGTTCTTTCATCCAAGTTGCATTCATTCTTTAAGAACACTGCATAGATCCCTCCATCTTGCTAATAAGTTTATAGTCATACAATAAAGCAGTGCTTATTGTTTGAGTCGAAGCTTAACATGATCATTAAGTGATGATTGTGCTGTTTCAATTTAACTTTCATTCAAGGGGGGAGTTTCCTTTGAAATATGACGATCGTGCCTTCAACTTGTGATTACACCTAGAGGTCCACAACTAGCAGGACTTGCTACAATTATTTAGTTTCTTTTTCATGTTGATTACAAGCAAATGTTAAGTTCGCTGAATATTCACTCTGGTTATGTTTTGGCTGATTTTTCTGTTGATTGTCCACTTTAGAGATTTGTTATAGTCCACTCCACTGGTTTGAAAGCCTGCCTTATTCTTAAATTCTCCCTTGGTTTTAAACTTGTGTCTTCTGCTCAATTGACTAGGTCAAAGATTTAAATCACCCAATTGGTACTCGTGGCCAAATTCCCTTTTGTGCCGATAATATATCTAATATGTTGTGTGTAAAGTATTCAAACGATCAATTGCTTTATCATCTCTTCTTTCCTTTGCTGGGGTATGTTTTTACTACATGTTTACCGTTCATTATGAATCCATATTTATTGGGGGATTCCCTCGTTATACCCCGCTTAATAAACCTAAAACCATCTACTATCTTATACCTCCTTCGCCTTTAGATCATAATAGCTCATAAGAACCTTCCCTTTTAGTGTATGTTTACCTATTTCTCTACTAGAATCAATGTATCAATAACCCTTGCGAAGCAGTATAATCAGATAACCATGTGCACAAATCATGAATATAATTTTACCGTTATCTGGATCTTTACATAGTAGTTAGGTGTGGTATGTGGAGGAACTTCTGGATTTTTCAAAACAAACTGAGGACCATTACAAAACTGAATGAAAGATAAGGATTTGTGTACCTGACGTCAAAATTCGGGGTAAAGGCTTTGTTGTTCTTTATTCTTTTAGCTAAACAGTTATTGACATTGTTTTGAACTAGTCACATACATGTAGCCTTAAGATATGCTGGCCAGTATCTTTTGAAGCAAAACTGAGAAACAAGTTCTCGACCAATGTTATTTCTATGTGATGATTAATACGTGGATATTCCGTTTCTCGTGCTACTTCCTTTTTAACAAAGTTCAGATGAGATTCTGGTATTATGAAACCCTTGAAGCTATATTTGCCTTTTAATCGTCATTGCTTTTCGTAACATTTTTGGCTGTTACCTTGGTAAGTTCCTAATGAAGTGTCTTCTCTTTTGCTTCTCCAGATGTTTTCCTCAGAGGATCAAATTCTTGTGGTCTGTACATGTAAGAACTTCAAAATTGTTAATGTCAAAATTGTTAATGATCCTGAAGTGCCTGTCATGGTAAATATTTCTTGTTAAGGATCCTGAAGTGCCTGCGATGGTAAATATTCTGTCAATAAGAACCTCACTTTGTTGTTTTGATATTTACTTGCTGCCTTTCTTTTAAATGTGTTTCCAATTCCATACTGCAGTCAAATCAAGGTTTCATGCTCAAATTAACTATAAACTTTTGTCAGTGTCCTTATTGCTGATCCTTTTCTTACGAGCCAAGTTAGAAAGGAAAGATGACCGACTACAAGACAATCCATCAAGTCTTTCTGATCTAGCAAACTTTAAAATTTGCCAGATGAATTGATGAGCTTGTCGTCTTAGGGTCTGTTTGTCAAATCATAAAACTAGACCAGGTTCAACATAAAACTGGACCAGGTTCAAACCTGGTCCAGGTTTGGTATGGTTTTGTGTATGGGAAAAGTTGGGTCAGAGCGCTCTGACCCAACTTATTCTACTTTATTTTTCAGCCTCTTAACCAGACTAGAATTGAACCATCTTCTACCTGGTTTAAATTTAGTTAAAAAATAAAACTGGTCGGGCCTGCTTTCTGTGAGGTTGCCAAACAGGCCCTTAGATTCAAATCAATTGTCTTTATGTTTTACATCGGGCTTGACTCTTACTGTGTCATATTACTCTGTTACTGAGTATAATATTATCACTGGCATGCATCCAGGATATAGACATGAATGTCAAATGTGCACGAAGTTTATCTATTGTCTCGTCTCCAGTTGCTAGATTAATTAAGCGAATCTTCTAGAGACGCAAAGGTCCTTATGGAAATTAACCTGTAGTTTAATCGCCAATCATGTTTTGATGAATGGTGATGCGTCACGATCCATGCAAACCACTTGGTATAGCTTAGGCGCAGCAATCTGGCGTGTATCTTGGCCCAATTTTGGAGCATCATGGGCATCATGATCTATGTGAACCACTTTCTTATGATGGAAAGTAAACTATTTGAACCTTTACTATGCCAGTATTTTTTTTTAATGGGTTAGTTGCAGCTAAGCCCCTCTAGCATCTTTGTTTTGAACTTACTACCCCTCTAATCTTAGTTTTGCAGATGGACTCCCTGAATCAGTTTTTTTAAAACTCTTTCACCCTCAGATAGAAATATTTTCTTGACAAATAAACCCCTCTAATCTAATTTTTTAACGCTTTTTTCCATCAATCCACCCATATTTATATGTCAACAACCTTAGTTCAAGTATCATATACAGCCTTGTTTTATTTGTTTCATCCCACATTTTTAAAATCATGAATCCGGCCTACATTTATTACAACCTTGGTTCGAATATTTATATAGCTGAGCAGCGCCACAACCCCATTCACTTATCAACGTAGTCTTTATTTGACATTTTTGGGTCATCACTCCAACCACATTTACGTATCAACACTCGTGCAATTACATATAAGCCCAGCCCACTCAGAGCCGAACGACTTTTGTAATTGATTTGCCACGCACATTTTTTGAATGTAGCCCAGCCTTTGCGCCCCTTGAAGCCAAACATTAACGACAGCCCATATTCAACAAAGTATTCACACCAGTCTTGGAAGTGAAAGCCCACCCCACATCTTATTCAAGGATTCTAAAAGTTAGTATCTTCGGGGTACGAAGTGAAGAATACCTGATGATACGTAGGTCTGTTCTTAATTTGGAGCTTGCCTTTGAAATTCGATGCGATTAAAACACAAAGTGTTAATCGGTGATATACCTAGGGATTTTTCGGTAAGCCAATCCGAAATCGAACCCAGACCGTGAAAACCGCATTGAAACCTTCCCAACCATTTGGAACCATTCGGATCATCGTGGCCCACAATGAGTGATATACCTATAGGGCATTACTACTTATTACGACGAAGGCGTCTCACGTTCTCATGCTCAATGCCGAACACAACCTGAAAACACAAATAATATCATACCACGGCCTAACTCTGTACATTGAGGTTTGGATCTTAGGATGGTTTCATCTCCAATAGGTGATAAATGCCACGCAGTTGAAATCATTACTGAAAAAGTCCCAATAGAGGAGTGCAAAAAATTGAGATAATCATAGTCTTGCTCTCGTACCTACTCGAAAGCAGTACTGTATTTCTTCTATGGTAAGACCTGATGGTACGTACAATTCTCAGAAAGTTAGTAAATTATTTAAATTGTACATTTGAATGTTATTTTGAGGTATAATTAACCTTGCTACAGTCCTATTACCTCTACATATTCATGTTCAGAGCTACCAAAATAAACAGTTCGCCTCGATACATTCGATATATTCCATATCAGGGGAGTAGTAACATCAATTGGTTTATACCTAGTATAATGATCTGCAAAAATCTATACGATCAACAATTTCCTGCGAAACCAATAAATAGGACAACCAATGGTGGATGCTTTTTGGTAAGCTGTTTTCAGCGACATATATACGTAGCTCCAGCATTTACTATGTTACCTTTTGTAGCGAATAAATTTCCAATTCGAGTTTGCTTCATGATTTATGTTATCTAGTGTATATTGAGCAACTGTTTACTAGCTACATTAATTGTAAAGAGAACTTCATTTGTGCGGCTAAACAGCTGCGGCATTGTGTATCAAATGCTATGATGTAGCATGAGATAGATTCTTACAAATAATGCACTCAACCTCCAGTTTAGGAACATGATTTCAGAAAATAGGTTTTCTGAGCTTACCTTGATCCGCAATGCAATATTGACACGTTGACCTCGCTCTTTGGCGACCAAAGATGTTTCATTCACTCCAGCACATCCAACTGCATCGTAGTCGAGAGAATCCATCGGATCCTTGCTCCGCTCTTTACCTAGCACCATTCTGAAGTACCTCTTTCCTCAAGCTATCCCAGTCACAGTTCTCTTTCTCGATATTGACTTTAGCCTTGCTCCTTTTTGATATATCATTCAAGATTTCATCTGTATGGTGCAAGGCTTCATCTCTATCACTGATTTGCTCAGTTTCACTGATCTCGAATAGTCTATTTCTCACTTTCGCCTTAGTAGTCTCATTGTCTCCGTTCGACTTGAGAGGAAATCTTGCAGCAAGGCTCATATAAGCTGAGCTGTCATGATCAAACCAGTGACCATAAGCTGATTAGAAGTGAAAATGGGTAGTACTGATGATTCCCGTTCAATATGGAGAGAACCAACAAATTAGCAGGCATTCTTACATATCCTGAATCGTTTTAAAATGATCTAAGAAACGAATTTTACCTTGAGAGATGGTAAGCAGTATTGAGTATAGTAGGAATAGGAATACTATAACCATTGATAGAATAGTCACAATTCCCAAACTAACCTTCTACCCACCTGTGAACCCGTGAATTAATGGTATAGAAAATCCCATTCTATGAGGTGTTCTGATAGAATCTTTACTCTTTTGAGTTAGGAAGACACCAATTACTGAATCTAGAACTGACCCATTCCATCCAGAGAATATTCTCCTATCACCTGATAGAAAAATTTTAAAGCTAAAACCATACTCAAACGGAGCCGCTTACAAGTTATAATACACAAAAAAATATAATATGGTACAGATATGTTAATTTGTTCCAGTTTAATCATCTCTATGCATTATAAAACTTGTATAGTCTACGCACAGCATTGAAGATTTTGTTTAAGATGTAGCATGTTACTTCTTCAGCTATTCAAGTCAATTCAATTGTTTACTTTAGCTTATCAATTGGTAGCATAGCAGTAATTTCCACAAGAAAAATAATAACAAAGCTAATAGAAATTTTTTTTTAAAAACATTCAAATGCATATTAGCATAAAGATATATTCGGGGGGGAAATCTAACATAAAAATTAAACAAATAATAGTAGTACCAAGGGTTAGATGCGTCATCATTCATAGGGTTTTTTTTTTCCGAATAATTTTTCAATCCACTGGAATTTGATGCCTGCTTCGTCATCCTATTTCTTGTTCTTCTTTTTCCTCTTCGGCTTCTTCGATCTCGGAGTCTTCATCTTGATTTTCTCTTTTTGTTCTAAATTTTCCATGATTTTAATCATGGGTTTAGCATTCCATCGCCTTGTAACCTAATTGAAGCTGGAAATTTATGGAAGTTTAGAACTTTAGATGTCGGTAGTAAACGTCTGGACTTCTGTGCATGCATGAGACTGTCAAGTTTTATGAGGGTTTTTGAGAAGTTATAAAAG
>JBAKGM010000200.1:1312292-1335740 GCA_037177215.1 Asparagus racemosus | reverse complement strand
ACACTTGGTGGAGATTGTGCCACATCATTGTATATGAGGGAATCCCCTCATATGACATATGATACCCATTAATCTCTCTCTCTCTATATATATATATATAACAATCAAAGTACCACAACATCCACTCTCAGTTGAAAGCCAGTAAATTCAAGGCATATTAAAACAGTTACTGAAAATAAGCAAAGAAGAAAGGATACAAGGGGGAAAAAACTAAGATGACCTCTGCTTCTTGAGTTTGCCAAGCTCTTGTTTGATATCATTTTCCCTCTGGTAAAGAAAGGAAAACAAAAAACAAAAAGACAATCAATCAAGTGCCAACAAGAGATCAGAGAAACTAATAAGAGAAAATAAATGTAGATTATAAAGATGAAAAACAACGTTAGAAAATAGATGACGGCGTATTATATTGTGTAAAAAACCTTAGCTTTGGCCAACGAGAAACCCATTAGAACACAAAACTATAATGTCCAGCTTTAACCGTAATTTTAGAGTTCTGATGCAATAGGAATTACTTTAAGAATAATAATTGTTTCCAAATAAAAGACTCGACAAATATTGCCTTTAATTGCTCAGGCTTTGTTAACTACATTAGGAGTCCTGGTAACTTTAGGAAGTCCTATGCGTATGCATATAGACGCAGGAGGACGGAGAGAACTAATTATCAATCAATTATTTCCTAGCTTCTCTCTCAAAGTCGATCAATGGAGCAAATCCCTGAAGAATTGCTTCTTGAAGTCCTCTCCAGAACCCCGACCAAGTCTCTCCTTCGTTCCGCCTGCGTTTCAAAGGCATGGCGAGATACTATACACAAGGACCATCATCTCCGAAGCCTGCATTGCGACCACCTGCCCTCTGACAATCCTACGCCTCTCTTCTTCTCCACCCGAAGGAGCGGAAACCTCTCCATCATGGACATCTCCCTGGCCCAAGACTACGTCGCGGGGAAGTCCAAGCCTAAGATATGGCACATCCTCAAAAGACAGTCATCAGCGATGTGGAATAACGATACATGGGACGAAGACTACGCGCTTGCCAACACCTGCAACGGGTTCCTCTGTTTTAGGCCTAACGATTGCCGACAGCCCATTGAGCTCTGCAATCCCCTCGGTGCTGAATACAGCACGCTTCCTGCTTATCCGATGCAGGATATTTTCAGTTGCTCAGTCGGGCTGGGTTTCAGCCCCCCGACGAAAGAGTACAAACTAGTCGCGATTGCTAAAGACCGCGGCTACAACTTTTCTCTCCCGGAAGAAGGGTCTCCAGGTAAGCTATCCATATGCACTCTAGGCTCCGAAGAGTCATGGAGAGATGTCGGAGATATTTATTTCAACACACGCCAGGGTCCTATTTATGTCAACGGGAAGATACACTGGACAATCTCCTACGCCAATTCGTCGACAGAGTTGCACCTACTATCCATCAACCTCGAAACTGAGCAGTGTAAGGTAATAGACAATGTTCCGAACAACAACGGGCACCTGCAGCTCACAGAGCTCAAAGGGAGCATCACTGCTATCATTACTTCAGAGTCAGACATCAAGATATGGGCCCTCAAGGAATACTCCGGCAGAAGCTTCTGGGAAAGAACTCATATCATCGAGCTCCCCTGCGCACCGACAGGGACACCTTGCAGGTTTCCGAGACTCGTTGGCATGTGGCGACGCGAAGATGCTTTACAGATTTGGTTACACGATGTGATGATCTTGTACGATGAAGCAAAGGATTCTGAAGAAAGATGCAAGATGTACGAGGAACCTGCGGTTTCAAGTTCTTGGCATCTTCACACAAGTTACAAGCCGAGCCTCGTGCCGCTAAAACAACTAGGTTGTGAAAGCAAGGAAGTATTTGCTGATCAGAATCATTTGATTCAACACGAGGAACTACCACCTAACTGTACTCCTAAAAGGGTAGTCATTGAATTAAATCTTTAGATTTTCTTCATTCTTGTATTCATTAGAGAGAATAGCTTTATGGACTTGACATGTATATGATTCAGTAAAAAAGCCAGTGCGATCATAGTAGTTGGGGGCTTTTTTTTTTTTCCACCTTTAAAGAGAAGGCTCATTCCTTTTGCATTCTGGTGCTCTCTGGACAAAAATAAGTCTATTCTCAAATGAACGTCCAAAGAAAAGAACCACAGATGGTCAATTCATAGCCAACTTTGGCCTTTCTTATTCAATCGATGGTTCTTTTTAGAAAAGTCGATTTTATGTAGATTTGCAATGTGATGTTATGAAGTAACAAAAAATATGAGATTCCTAAAAATAATTCAGAAAGTTAAAACACTTATATATGTTTAGTTGGATCACAACTAGGTTGGGTAAATATTTTGACTGAGAGCATAATGATGGAGGAGGAATAGAAGGAGAAGATCATATAGTTTATTAGCCCGCACTAAAGAAATATTGCCTATGCTTAGTATAATAATCATCCAACAAATACATAAAGTTCTTTAGGCTTTTAACTCATACAACCTTAATGTGATGTTACCATTATTCCTTATTTACAAACTGTGTTGACGTTGTCAATTGTCATATAACTAAGAGAAATTAAGATAAGGACAAAGAGTCTGTTTATTCTGTCGAGACTAAGATTTTTATCTCGTAGAATTTATGGCTAGCAATAACTCTTATCTTAAGTCTCTATAAATATGACAGAACCTTTTTGATGAGAAACAACCAAACCTAAGGTCGTAGCATGAAGGGAAAGGTGAATAGTTCTTTATTAAGACTTCAGACAATCGATCCACCCGACGGTAGCAGTAAGTATTGAGACGGGCTCTATAGGCTGAAGCAATAGATTCAGGAGGTTTTTAATTTGGCTCTCTATTTGGTTGACTCGATAAGTGTTAGGGATTGTTAGAGAGGCTAGTGTTTTCTGGGTTGTGATTTAGGATTGAGTGATTGAGATATTTCCACATTATATTCCTCACAATTAAGTAAAATTATTCTCCTTCTCCATCCATGGTTGTAGATTACAAGTCGAACCACGTATATTTATGTGTTTTTTGTGTTCTTGATATTTTTCTGTGCTTTTCGTGTGATTGATATTAGTTTATTCATGTGTATTTTCTCATAACAAATTGGTATCAGAGTCACAGCTATCGATCGGACGAAAAGATGACGACAACCACTACAAAGTAGGATATTGAGAAGTGTAAAGGCAATATCAATTTCAGCCTTTAGTAAGTGAGGATGATCGACGTATTGCCACAGAATGGATTTCAGGAAGGATTTATTCGGAAAGTCGAAGAAATTGGCTACCATGTGTAAGAATGATTGGAAGGAGTTAGAAATTCATGGCTCAGCTCTTCAGCAAGATAAGATTATGGGAGTTCAGAGGTCAGATCCTGTTCAAGTAGAAGATCCACCTTACGACCAGCAGAAAGAGCAGGAAAACAATATTGCTATAGATAAGTCTGGATGATATATTTGCCCATAGCGGAGGTATGAAGATACAGTAGCTTATGCATTCTCAATTAATGATTATGTACCATCGTGCTATTAAGGAATTACTTCAGGTGATGGCTTTGCGGAGTGGTTAGTTATTCATGCCGATATGCTGTCGATATGTTGCCGAAGTCTCTTTCAGTTGGCGAGTCTAAGAGGTGCTTGGATTTGATCAGTATGTGCCGCACCTATTGCCGGGTAGGGCTACTAGAGAAGGTGGAGTTTATAAATTAGCTTAATTTGGAGTGAGGAATTTTCTTAGTATTTGAATCAATGTGGAGATTTGTTACAGGTGATTCAAATCCAAATCGTTGAATAAGCTATGCCAATTAGAGTTCCTATTAGCTATGTCTAGTATTAAAATAAGGACAAAAGAATTTATTTATTCTATTGAGATTAAGATTCTTATCTTGTAGAATTTGTGGCTAGCAACACCTCTTATCCTTAGTCTCTACAAATATGATAGAAGCTCTTTGATGTTAAACCACCCAACCTAGGGTTGTAGCATTAAGGGAAAGGACCGATAGCTCTTTATTAACGCTGCAAACAATTGATCCACCCAATGGCAGCAGTAAGCATTGAAACAGGATCTGCGGGATGAAGCAGTAGATTCAAGAGATTTTTGATTTGGCTCTCCATGGCTCTTTAGGTGTTAGAGATAGTTAGGGAGATTAAGTATTTTCTAGAGTGTGATTTAAGATTGAGTGATTGAGATTAGATCTCCATGTTGTATTCCACACAATTTAGTAAAACTATTCTCCTCCTTTTCCGGTGGACATAGGCTACAAGCCAAACCACGTATATCCGTACGTTATTTGTGTTCTTGATTTTTTTTCGTGTAATTGATATTAGTTTATTCCTAAAGATTTGTCATAACAATTTTTTTTGAATGAAATGGAGATTAAAATGAGACAATTAGCACACTATTTAGTCACTGTCTAACAATGAAGCCTAGCTAGTTTTAAGGGTAGGGTTTTTGTCATATTAGAATCCCAAAGCTTTGGTAATTCTGAATTAAACCTTCAGATCTTCATATTTCTAAATTAGACCTTCAAGTCATTTTTATTAGAAACGATGGTCCTAGTTAAAACAATTTACTAGATTTTGGAGTCTTATTTAAATTAACTTAATATATTTGTAGTCTTATTCGAAACAACTTAACAGTTTGGAGAAGTCTAAATTTAGAAATATAAAGATTTAAGGACCTTACTTGGAGCAGTTTAAGAGATTTAAAGTGTCCTATTCAAAACAACTTATGCGTTGAGAGTCATATTTAGAAACATGAAGAATTGAGGCCTAATATAGAATAAACGAGGATGTTCGGGTCTGATGTAATAAAAATCTAACTAGGTGATCTTTTCTCGAAACATCTTGGGGAATTTGTATTTTATTTATTTATTTATTTTTTTTTGAAGATAAAAAAAAGCGAGAAGCACTATTCAAAACATATTAATATAAACCAACTTAACAAGGACAGCCGTCGTAATGAAGTCTAATCTTCATTAAAGATTAAGTTTTAATAACATCCGTAACTTGAGTGATACAAACCCTTGAACGGAGTTTTGTACAAAACCCCAAAAAAGGTCGAGGGAGGGCTTTGTGAATATGTAGCTCTTTGTTATTGATCATGTAACTTTTTGACTTGTTTGGCAACTTTGCCCATCACATTGCAAAGCCATATAAATTCAGAATTCTTTTCCGTTTGACTTTGGTTATAAGGACCAGTTGACTATGAAAAATGCAAAACCTTGTTTCTTTGCATATCTGAGAATGAACGTGTTTCTTTTTAGATTGCTGGTGAATTTTTCCCCCCTTACGTAAGCCTGGAAATATTTTTGCTGCATAATACACTAGGATATTGCAAGACGTACGCATGAGCCCTTTGTTTGAAAAATATAAGAAATCATATTTCTTGTATTTTACATTCAAATGACATGAATAAAGAGTCATGTTTTTCATATGACACTTTACTAAAGAAAACTTTCATTGCCTTACTTTAGTTTTACTGTTATCAAATTAAGGATATCTTGGTACTATTCAAGTTTATAGTTATGTGCGCAACTGAGATATTGAAGAAAACCAACATCCCAATGATGATTATGCCTTCAGATTTGACAAGGAAGAGAAAAATTACACTTGTAACGGAATTATTAAGTAGCCGGCATTTTCAAAGAGTTGGCACCTCTATCAATATTACAACTTGAGCGTATTGTGTCCATTGTTTTTTGCATAATTAATTTGATTGATACGTATGAGAATATCTCGATGAGTTTGGGTAATAGACAATGAAACATAATATGACTGTACTAACACAAAAAAGAAATGTTGAATCTACTAAATCTAGCAAAAGTAAATCGAAACAAAATCTCCTACAAGCACTATGAAGGAAACCCCTAATTTCATGCTGAATTTCATACAAACTTTCTTTTACAGAGCAATCTTGTAGTTGTCGGACTAAACCCTTGACATATTTCATGACAGTTCTTCTTCATATTTATTTTTATCATAACTAAAACACACGTAATTTTTTTCCTTTTTTTTGAATATATATTTTGGGCGCGCGCGCTCTCTCTCTCTCTCCATCTAAAATAGACAAGATTGAGCCTAACGAATGTTTTATCGGTCCATGTCGTATTGGGCCGATCACGGGCTCACATTCTTTTGTCAACGCTTGCCTGGCCAGCCTTAATGAACATCAGGGCCCCCTCGATGAACACGAATACAAGTAGCAGTCAAACTAAAACCAACAAACGTTTTGAAATTGAAGATTTTCTTCCCTGACCAAGATTTGGTTGCACGTGTATATTCTAAATATTAAAAAAACCATGTATATTCAGCTGTATCAATGCAAGGAGATATACACCAGTAATCTGTACCGATGTTTTAATTTAGGAGACATAGGATCCAAATGTACGCTATACATCGATTAGGTACAATATATGTGGTAAAAGCTTAGGTATTTACTTTCGTTGATGTCAGAAGTTAAATAGTGGGATTTAGGATAGATTTTGAAGAAGTTAGGATCCCTTAATCTTCTTTAATGGCTGCTTGCTGAGCTAGAGAGAGTCCTGCACATATGCAACACGTTAGAGGATCAGAGCCGAATTTTGCGTACCTTCATACAGTAGATAACATGCTTAGTTATACTAGATCTAGAAAGGCATTGACGTAACTTTGGCCAAGTCCACGCAGTCGACTTGGTCAGCTGATACTTTACAGGTGTCGGCAGGGGGTGATCCGAGTGATCCTTGTATTTATTATGGCGACGACAGAGGGTCTGCGGAGCTAGCGTGGTCCAATGAGTCATTATGACTCCAGGGGAGGTGCAATGATGGCTTTGACTATGCATTTAATGAGAAAGCAACTGACTATCGTCGCTGAGTTCAAGAGGAGACACATTTCATCTCGATCCTTCAAAAGAGGTCTAGTGAAGACGCCTTTTGACTCGGCCTACTGAGTGAGGACGCCTCGGATATCTGAGATGGCTCGATTGAGGACATCTTTCACCTCACTCCTTCTGAACCAGAATAAGTGAAGACGTCTTTCGAGTCAGCCTTCATAAGACTAGGGTCGAGTTGTTATCTAGTTAATTGAGACATGTGTCGCTTTTTAGAACGAGGTTTATACTCAGCAATTTCTGTGATACAGCAACTTTATTAAGTACAATAAGTTTCCCTTAAATATAGCATGATTTGTTAAAAAAAATTTTATTTTGTTTTAAAGATAACATCTTTTTTTCGCTCGTTGTAACTAATTGTGAGCTGTGAGAGCGTCAATAATAAGTTTTATTCAAATGTAGCATACTAATTACATTTCTTGATGACCTACATAAATTTAATTGGAGGAAAATCCCATGTGTAAACTAGAAGTTATTTTTTAAAATTTATTATTTATTATTATTCAAATTTGTAAATGCTAAAGTAAAATTTGCAGGAGTGGTAATAGACCAATTTTTCATATACTATTTATTTTCTAAAACACAAAAATATATGCATGATCCAATAATAAAAAATGTTCTGAATTAGAGGAAAATCCACGTGTAAAATAGAAGGTATTTTTTGTAGATATTTCAATAGTAAATGCCAAGCTAAGCGCCGGCAGTAAGCATGGTTTCAGGTGCATCATTTGCGAGAAAGGGCTTTGCTACTGTTTTGCACGGTGATACTGAGGGAATGTGTGTTTGTCTATACCTACAAAGAGGGAACCTTTGGGGTTGTTTGGTTCACAAGTTATAAAAAAATTTTAAGAGAAATGGCAAATTCGTACAATTTTTTTTATGACACGCCCACTGCTGTTAGTAACCTTGTTTACAGCGATCAAATTGGTGTAACACTCCCCTGTCGTGTTAGCTCGATACCCGTAATGGCCCATTAATATCCAAAATTATATATTACCCAATTATAGTAGTATATTTACTTTCTAAAGTCGTATATTCTTTTTATGCATAATAATTACAAAATCATTATAATTAAAATAATTGTCTGTACTTTGTCTCATCGTTTGGATTTTTTTTTATTGACTCGAAGGGTTCATGCATGCGCCAAAAATTTTCTCATTTTGCCATAGCAATCATTAAGTCCACATGACTTAGGTAGTCATAATTTAAATAAATTACTACTTTGTTTTGGTTAGTATGTAAGAAGCAATCTAAAACAAAGTGGACTGAGCTTCAAAAAGTTCGGTAAAGTCCATTCATGATGCATACAATACTAACTTGAAGACGAAAAGTTTGGCAAAGTCTATTCATTATGCATATAATACCAACTTGAAGACAAAGGTGTAAGGACAATGAATGAACTACCACCAAAGAAATTGGGTCCTAAATAAATTAAGCGGACAGCTTCGGCACTTTAAAAATTAATTTTGCGATGGCATCTATGTTAATTAATTCCGTTTTTTTTTTCTCTCACCATAGATTTGACATATAACAGAAAAATCTTTTTTGTACCACTGCCATTGTTGTAAATAAAACAAAAGCTAATGCCTAATTTTGAGCCTTAGATTGCTCTCCCGCATAACTCCGTCATATTCATCACTATTACAAATCTCTAAATGGAATCTGTTCAAAGAAAAAACTTTTGTCTTTATCTTTTTTCCTCCCATTACTAAGTTAATTGATTCTTGTTTTAAAGTATATATGTGAATCCTCTTTTTTCCTTTTTATTTGAGGAACTGATTAATTTCGATACGAATTCCTTTTGTTCTTAGTTCTCTATTATTTTTGAACAGTTTACCCTGAATTGGAATGCCTTTGTAGAAGTCTGGAAATTTTTTGATTTTTTAGATTATTGCTTTTATTTTACATAATAATTATTTTTTTGTTAGGAGCAACAAAGCATTAGTCCAGTTTTAATTGTAGTGTGAAATAATTTTTAGGATTTCATAGTTTTTTTATTTTTATAAAGACGATTTCATATGTTTTTTTAAAATTCCTTAGATTTAAATTCTTTATAATTTTCTAATTACAAAAAACTCATAAATGGCGAGAGAAGGGGAAGATGCTGACAGATACAAGGTGGAGCAGGAAACGGTTTGGGAAAATATAAATTGAAAAATAAGTTTTGGGTAAAAGTACCAAAATTTCCTTCTCGATTTTCATCCATTTTTTTTCTTTTATACAAATTAAAAAATGAATAAAAAGTAATATTATCAGAGTACCAAAGCGAAGCTCATAAAGTAATAATTAATTTCGATTAGAGATTAACGTGTCTCAACACTCTAAATAGAGTTAGATTAGCTACAGATTAGACTAAGTTTTACTTAATCCTCTCCTTATTCTTTTGCTTGTCAACAAACCCAACGACTTACTTGTTTAATTATTATAGATAGAGGTGGAAATAATATAAGACCTATTGCCAATGAACATTTATTTACAAGTTTTAAGTTTTCGAATAAGACATTTTCCATACTGTATAAAAAGCATCAGTTTTAAGAATTTTCAAGTTGGAATCTCATTGTTGTCAAATTTCGGGTGATATTTATTAGCATTTGAAAAAATTTCCAAGTTGAGAATATTGAAAATTTAATCAGTTTTCCGACCACATAAAATTTAATCAGTTTTCTGACCGCATAAAATTAAAGGAGATTATTGAAAATTCAATTTCAAACACAACTCTTATAGAGTCATTCCTCGTGCATGCCAATCAAAGGGGGAAGTGAGAACTGTGATTTATTTATATTAATGTCTGCATCATTATTTGATTATTATATGATACTAAAATATTAAGATCTTAGACTAATGATTTGTGCTCTGATATTGATATTGACATAGTCCTAAAATTTCAATTTGTTTGGTCTTTAAGCTGTCGCTCTCATGTCACTGAATGCTGATCTAATTTTCCTTGAGAGCTTAGTTTAATTAGAATTATTATGACCGACATGTAAAAGTCCTAAAGAGAAAAGGGACATTGAAGTTTGTAGCATTTTAAATCTAAAAGATGGTATTAATCGTCTATGAATCTGATCGCAATTATGACTTTAACTAATTAATAATTAAATATATGCATAAACACGCTTATACAAATTTATTGTCTATTAGGAATAAATATTTTCGTATTTATTATAGTTTTCAATTAATTGTTTCATTCATCAGTAAATTCATAAACAAAATTAATTAATGAATGGATGACTATTCAAAAGACGTAAAAATGAGTCAAAATATTACAAGCATCAGTTTCGACAAAACCGGTTTAATTTTTGAACGGTGAAGGTGGAGGAGCAAAACAATGGAAGTTTAAGGCCAAAATTTGACCTAACAAAGCAAGTTAAGTCCTAGTCGAGCATTTTATCAAACTAAGTTTAATGCTAGATTAATTTCTTTTTTGGGCAAATGGAACTTAAGTTACTTAACTATCCTATTGTTTCACCATTTATATGCTTAAATATTCAAAGTTGTAAAAAATAGCACTTTAATATTCTAGGATTATTTGGTACATGGGTAAAGGGGGATAAAGTTTACCTTGTTAGACATTGTCCTATCTTTATCCATGTTTATTATCCTTCTGAAATTTCACCAAAGACAAAACTCAACCGATATGAGAATAAACTTTTAACTAAACCAGGGGTAGGAGAAAAAATGGTGAAAATTTAAGATTTAATTCATTTAAACATGTAGAATTACAAAATTCTTCTTAACAAATTCTAAAACTTAGAACAAGCCCCCATAAATCTTGAAAATTGACAAGATCCATGGTGAAGTAAAGAACTACAAACAACCCCCCGAACAATTATAAAATAAAAAAATACTCTCAATAAAGTAAAATTCATTAAAAATCACAAAAAATTTTGAAAAACTCTAAACCTAAAAAACATTAAAAAGTTTAAAAGATACAGACAACCCCCAACCAAACTTAAAATTTGCAGAAAACACTTGAACATTTTTTAAATTGTAGAAAACATCCTTAAAATTTTGAAATTTACAAAAAATTCATTAAATTTGCAAAACATGAAAACAATATATTGAAATTCTAAGAACTCTAAACAACCTCCTAAAAAAATCAGAATTTGTTTAAAAAACTCCCTAAAAGTTTTGTAAATTGCAATAAACACCCTCAAATTTTAATTTAAAAAAAACTTTAGACTTTCAATCCTATGAACAGTACACTAAAAATATAGAAATTGTGAACA
The DNA here is from genome assembly GCA_037177215.1 of Asparagus racemosus. Lineage (NCBI taxonomy): Eukaryota > Viridiplantae > Streptophyta > Magnoliopsida > Asparagales > Asparagaceae > Asparagus > Asparagus racemosus. The sequence goes on along the minus strand of JBAKGM010000200.1, from coordinate 1,324,665 downwards.
GACCCTAAAAATTTTAGAATTTGTAAAAAAGCAACCTTAAACTTTTGAAACTTGCAAAAAACACCCACATACTTCAAATTTTAACAAAATCACCTTAGAAAATTCAAACCTATAAATAATATATGACAATATAGGATTGTAAACTACCCCCTAAAATTACAGAAAACATCGCAAAAATTTTAAAATTTGCAATAAATACCCTCAAAATTAAAAATTTACAAACAGATGCCTTAAAAATTTCAAATATACTAGTAGTAAAATTAAAATTTCATAAATTTGAAATTTGCAAAAAAACCCTAAAACTTTAAAAATTGCTACCCCAAAAGTTTAGAAAATTGCCAAAAACACCCGAAAAATAAAGATTAGCAAAAGTACTTGTTTGTAAGTTTTGATCTTGTCAGGGTGTTTTTCATAAATTTTGAATCTTTGAGGGTTTTTCTCAAGTTTTGAAACTTCTAGGGTGCTTTTTACAAATTCTAAAGCTTTCAGGATGATGTTTATAATCCTATATTTTCAATGTACTTTTTATCGTTCTTAATTTTTTGGTGTTTCGTAATTTTTGAATTTTTGAGGTTGTTTTTTAATAAATTTTAAAATAACTAAGGTTTTCTACAAAATTTTAATTTTGTATGAGGCTTTTTATAATTGTCATATTTTTGAGGAGGTTGTTTATAAGTTTAACACTTTGAAGGGGCGTTTTGTAATTTATGCATTTTGAGTTGAGCGCGATAAAGATCCTTTTGTGTTAAATTTTATACTAAATACAAGGGTGTTTTCCCCGATAAATGTTCTAGGGTAATAATTACCATGATAAAGTTTAACACGGATTGCTTTAACCTCGTACCAAATGAGCCCTGAGTTGTAAAATAGTAGCAGCTTGATACTTTAATGTAAAAAAATGGCACGTTAGTGCGTTTTGTTAGTTGCATGGAATATTCTTGCGTGATTAGCACATTATATTTTTGTAATTGTATTGACCCCATTTATTGTCATATTTACCACTATGTCTATCCTCCATCTCTCTAGTAACTTTTATATGGAGGGGTATTTTTATCATAACCGGTTTTTAAACAGTATTTATCATATTTTAACAGTAGACAACTTAGGATTTTTTTGTGCGCTACTTTTTATAACTTTGGGCATTTAAATATAAATATGGTTAAACAATAGGACATTTAAGTGTGATTTAGCTTTCTTTTGTTATTATTATTATTATTATTATTGTTATTATTTATTTTTATTTTTGGCCGATGAAACTGGTTTAAAGGAAGTTGCCGAACTAGACCCACATTCTTTGCACGACTAGGCCGACTCGTTGTTCAGTGATCTGACAACTTGAAATGTACATTTCATATGGAAGCGAAACAGAAAGTCTTACGGCTGCTTGGAAGTATAAATCTGAACGCTGCCAAACAAATTGGAATGATATTATGAATTCAGAACGCGTTGCATTTTGTGTAATAAGCACTAGTTAAGCCATCCCTCGAGTTGGCACAGGTTTGGCTATTTTTGAATGTTCAATTGGGGCTTATAAGCGCAGCCGTATTTGATGATTGTTATATATATATATGTTAGTTCATTTTGTTTGCAGATATAAATATAATTTCTTTTGTGATTCATATGGATTGGTCTAGTCTATATCTGTACTCAACTTTTTATTGATGCAATATAATCAAAACTTTCGATTCCTAAAAAATATAAAAAACATAAGCCAGCACATCTTGATCATTGTCTATCCCACATTTAACGTGAAAATTGATGTGGGGTTTTCATGGTTTTGATCATTGTCTATCCCACATTTAATGTGAAAATTGATGCGGGGTTTTCATGGTTTTAATTAAAACCAAGGTTGCAAACCGTGGAAATTCCCTCATGAGGTGAAGTGCTTGATGTGGAGCTAGCTGTGATGGTGAGAACTCTAATGCGCATTGATTTACGTGAAGGTTTGAAGCAGAGAGGAATACAATGAATCTTTGGACCCTGCGTCACCCAAATATTTTATGCACCCAAAGTGTGTCGAATAAAACAATTTGTACAAAGAGTAAAGCTTGTGCTCAAGCTCCGCTGGTCAGTATTCAACCCATAGAATGGAAACTCCTGTCGACAATCCAAGAAAAAGAAAATAACTATTATTGATTAGACGACACTTTAGTCTCTCAACGTCGTCGGATGACAGCTAACTATGTTGATATAATTTATAATATAGTTGAAAATACTCTTTCATTCAAATGCATTCCCTCTGTACTTCCAAATTATAAGAGTAAATAATAGTTACGAACTTTTTTCTGTCCTTGAAAATCTGAAGGTCATAAAATTAAAACCCCATGAAGTGATCGTTAGAATTAGGGTTAATTTTAGAAAAACCCCCTCAACTATGGTCTTTGTCTCACAAAACCTCCCCTCAACTATTTAAACTCTATAAAACCCTCCTCAAGTTTAAGTGTGTTGTAGGTAACCCCCCCCCCTCAACTTTTAAAAGTGACATTTAACCCCCTTTATTACTGTATCTATTGTGTTAAATGATGAAAGCTAGGGGGTTAAATGATACTTTTGAAAATTGAGGGGGGTTATCTACAACACCCTTAAAATTGAGAGGGGTTTTATGAAAATTAAATAGTTCTGGGGAGTTTTGTGAGACAAGAGCCATAGTTGAGGGGGGTTTTCTAAAATTAACCATGTTATGGTCATAACCACTAATAAGTGATTAAAGAGGAAAATAGAGCATCAATTCAAATGAACCCGTTCCCTCGCCAACTTAGGCCAGCACAAACCCCCATGTCCGGCTCGCGAAACGACCAACCCTTCACCCGACTCCCCCCTCTCGTCGCTCGTGGTCCTCCCACCTAAACGACGGCTATCTGAAGTCTACACCCGACAATCCATCACTATTGCATTAAATGTGCTGACACCCCCTTCACTCCTCCATCCCTCACGGTATTCAAGATACCTCGGACCCATGTTACTGCAGACGCCGCCAATCACATCCCATTAATGGCGAATAGACAACGCTAACTCTTGGTCCGCCCACAGTTTGACACCTGTGAAGGCATGCTACTGTGGCCGGCGCATAAAAGAGCTGGCCCAATCGTCTCCCAGCACGTGGAAGAGAGGGCTAACTCAGCAGCTGTCTCTTGAAAGACAAAAATGCCTTCCGAACCCTAGGTATAAATAGCAATAAGGACAGGAAACCAGGTAAGTGATATCATCTCAGTGAACTCTACTTCCACAAATTTACTTCTTCCTTTACTGACTTGATTGTCGGAGGGACCACCGAAGATCCCAACTCTACCCCTTCCACAGGTACCCCCTTATAGGCGAACCCTCCGACCGGAGCAACGTCACCGGGCATTAGAAGAAAAGGCGGACTCCGCTCTCTTAAAAGCTAAACTCACACCGAGCTTAGTGACTGTTCGATTACATACATCAACAAACCCTTAGAATTATAACACCTTCGTCATGTATCAATAAATTCTTCTAAATTTATGAGAATGATTGCCATCAGCCTTTGTTTATTTTATGATACACTTTATTAATTACTATATATATATATATATATCCTGATTTTCTTCTTATTTTAAAGAAGAGTTTTGTTAACGTGTGTCCCAAGGCATTGTTGAAGAGTAACACAACGCAGAAATTATACATCACAAAATTCATCAAGGATGTTCTTCAAATCAACAAAGAACTTCGAACTCGCGAAGAAAAAGAATATAACATGAATTTATTGATAAAAGTGATCTAACATAGAGCCTACAATTCATCTTCCTAAATAGAAAAATAAAGGCTACTCATAATAGGAATAGAATTCATAAAAGAAAAATAATAATTCAAAACTACCTAGGAGACTTGTTCTAATAGAGGAAACAAATCAGTTAAATTGAATTTGTTTCCTATTCTAAATAGACTTCAACTTTATTACTAAGAATATCCTCAAGGCTGATAATTATTTCATAAACTTATAAGGACACTTCCGCATGTCCTTAATGCGGATTAACACAATGAACACTCTTACAGGAAATCACGATTTTCCATTAAATAAACAAAATGCCTTTATTCCATCTTTCTTCAAAAGAAAAGTAAAAAAGAAATTTCACTTTAAATATAGAATAGCGTAATTTTAAGGGCCCACCAGTTTAAGTGCTGTTGATTTTCACGATTAGTTTTGACATAGATGTTAAAAGGCTAAAAGCACATGCCTTCAAATCATAATTTTCAACGTTAAGCATGTGATGAGACAGCAAATTAGTCATTAAAAAAAGCTCCAACACGCGAAAGAGGACTAAGATTAGTACTCATGATCACCTTTTCATAAAGTGGAAGGGAAAAAAAAAATTACTATTGTCTCAAATCCAAATACTGGAAAGTTTCAGGATTGTGTGTTGACTTGCTTTTCCCTAACGGGTCTCAAAAAAGGGTAAAGATTGTACTAATCGTGTACAAAGAATTATCAAAAGCTAGTATTTCATTCGTTTATTTATTTTATAAATATTTAAAGGTGATCTTGAGCAAAGAAAGCAACAGAGAGTTGAGGCTTTAAGCGTTGCCAAAATCTCGTGTTTAATTTCAAGATTAGTAAGTAATGATGACATGTGATCGTAGCATTAATTTAATGCAATGTGCAATCGTAATCTGCGCTCATTTCTTTCTTCATTTGATAAAAGAGGACCTTGTTATGAGTTGTGAGTCATGAGTATAACTATAACCCAAGCTAATATAAACAAATTTTGTTCTGCTTTCATCATACGTGCGTGTGTACATGTACACATATATAATGGGATGATGATTTCGAAAAATATTTATTATGGTAAAGTTGGAAATCGGAATTCTGATCCTCTTGAATTTACCTGCACTACATAGCCGTACAAAGCCTCCAAGATTGAAAATTTTAATTATAAAATAAAAATAGAATACAGGTCTGAGGTCAATCTTGTGTCTCCAACTGGCCTCCAATTAAGCTGAGGTTTAAACATCAAATGAGAATTGGATGCTGGACCTCAGAGACCCTACGGTTGGCTGCTTTACCTCCTATCTAATGCCTAGTTCATATTAACCAATGATTTCATTTTCTTTTGGATATTATAATCTTGAACATATATTTGTGTACTGTTCTGATGTCACTGGCAGGAAAAATTCTTATCTCTAAATTATTTTTTTATAATTAATTTAGCGAATCAGTTGTCACCTTATAGCTGTATTTGTTTATATGAGTAAATAGGGTTGACGTGTCTAATGCACCATGCATAATGTTGATGATGTAACGTAGATCAATACCACCGGAATCATAATAAAAATATTTGAATGTGCGCACGTCAGTAGCACGTTAGCCAAATAAATGGAGGTAGCATAATCCACCGTCCATTCATAATGCATCCCTTCATATTTTTGGGCTAGTATATTAATTAAGGTACAAATATCTAAATCACTAAAGCGTTTGATGAGTATGAAGTAGGGTGAGCAAACGATCGGTTAGTTCAGTTTCGACCAAAATTTTCCAAACCAAAACCAAACCGTTTACTTCCCGAAACTGAACCGAACCGAATTCAGTTCGGCTCGGTGAGATCGGTTTGCTCGATTTGAATTTGAATCAACCTAGGCATTTACCTTCTTGCTTCTACTATCCATAGATTTCGCAAAGAAACAATTGTCCATGGGTCCCAGTGCTAGAAACCGTATGTAAAGTTTGAATTATAGAAAGCTAAGTCCAATGTATAGTAAACATTAAACTTCTGCAAATATGAGTATGAACGTTTGTCTGACTGAAGCCACAGTAAAGTCAAGTTATAATCCAAATCAAGAAGGCTGCCAGAATTTTAATCAACAATATGCAGCACCTTAACACAGATAAAACAACACCAGAACAAAGATATTAGGTCACAAATGAACAAGTTGTCATTAACAATCCAGACCTATGTTCCTGCAGTCACACAAACAAAAAATGCAATCAAGTTTTGAATTGGTTTAGATTTTATAATTTTATAAACTGATGGAATTTAGTTGGATATGGATAGAAATGAGAATCACGGTGGGCTAGAGATAGGCATGGCTGTTGTGGGTCCAACTTAAACTTCAGCAACGTAATTTATTATTTTACAACAACGTGCGAGATTGCAACTACAGTAAAGTTTCGGTCGGTTCGGCTCTAAACCCAACGAACCTGTTAAGAATAGAGGTTTAGGGAAAAGAAGAGATTTATTTTATTCATGGTATTGAACTGTTTAAATACAAGAGTAAGAAGAGAGGTCCTAGAATTCTAATCGATGTGTGACTAAGATAAAGGAAAGTAGATAGCCTAACACTACTATATCTAACACTCCCCGTCAAACTCACGGTTGGTAGAGAACCATGAGTTTGGATAAGAAAAGTTAAATTTTGCATAGATGGTTGTTAGCATGGCTTGGCGAGAGGTAGTTGAATTGGAGCACATCGGTGACTGAAATTGCAGGCAGCGAGATCATGTTATCGCAGTGGTGATCGACAGTCATGCACTGCGGTTGTGAGAGGGCGGATCTGCAGTCGCGGGAGAAGGCGCGGTGACTGGATCCTGCAAGCGGCTAGGTATGATGTTGTAGTAGTGATCTGCGGTCACGCACGGTGGTCACGAGAGGGCGAACTATGGTCGCGAGAAGCGGCACGGTGACCGGATCTTGCAAGTATCGGTGAGTGAAAAGCGCTTGGCTAGAGAGAGCTTGGCCTGAGGTTGGCCAAGAAGTGAGAAATCTTGCTAAGGCAATTTGTCGAACACCTTGTGTGCATGCGATAAAGAAAATGAACGGTAAGATCAGGTCGGACCCGAGGTTGCGGACAAGCAGCGGTGTCAATGAGTGACAGTGTTGTCAAGCAGCCGAGCATCGATGTCGGGATCAGTGAGGTCATCACCAGCATGGAGGGGTGACGGGGTGGATCTGTGTCAAGATTGAATTGGGCGTCGAGGCCGCTAAGAGGAAGTGCGGAGCTTTCAGCAAAACCCCCTCGACGGCTAGATGTAGAGGAAGAAGAAAGAGGTCTCTCTGCGATTAAGAGGATGGCTCTGATACCATGTTAAAAATGGAGCTTTAGGGAAGAGAAGTGATTTATTTTATTTATTGTATTGAACTCTTTAAATACAAGAGTAAGAAGAGAGGTTCTAGAATCTTAATCAGTGAGGGGCTAAAATAAAAAAGAAAGATATCCTAATACTATTATATCTAACAGAACCGATTTGATTTTGAAACTGGACCAAACTGCTGAACTTCGGTTGATTTGATCAGTAGATTCAGTTTGGACCCTTTTTGGTCACTGGGGACCCTTTTTTGCTCACCCTAGGCCGAGCATGAAGCAAATGATATTTATTCATTTATTATTATTATTATTATTTGAATATTCAAATTATACGGAACGATCGTCAAAGTGAAAACGCACAGACGTGAGCACACGCTCTGTCGACCGCTTGTCTGCTTTGTCTTCAAGTGATCTTTTTTTTTATTTTTTATATTGGACTTTTTCAAGTGAGGGCTATACTTTGATTTTTCTCTTTTCTTTTTTGGAAAAATATTAGTAAGTGCTTGTCGCATTATATTTATGCCTCTTTCTTTGGGCCCACCCACTAAGATGGGCCTCGCAGTTTACTAGTATGAACGTACTAAGTCATAGCTTACTCGTACGCGAGCAGATATTATTTATTTATTTATTTATGAAAAAATGACCTAATTTTTTGGTCAAAAAGAATAAAACATGTATGATAAGTACTAGTTTATGGCCCACCCACATTTTGCTGAACATTAATATGACCATGACGTCATCTGTGAATTTATACAACTATGCGACCAAAAAATGAATCGGAGATAAATGAAGAGTGTCAATTTATTCTCTTTAGAAAAGTTTTTTAATACCTTTTTTTTTTCACAACTCTGATGTCATGTTAAACTAAGAAAAAATTTACTTTTATTTTTATATCTTAGTTTAATGGTCTCATTTAGATATAATTTGAAGTTGTAGCCTCCATGACCTATTAGACGAAACACAAACCGGTGAAAAAGTCGATCATTTATAAAAAATCATATAGAGCATGAGGAATTATATTTTTAAAATTTGGCTTTGTCAGTGTTTATCAACTACGAATTTTTTTGATTTGTGTTAGAAAATAAATGCCAAAATTTTCTTTGTACCTATATAATTTTCTCAAGAAGATGTTTAAAGATTTTTTTTCCCCTAACCAAACTGTTGATGTGTCATCTAAAACATGCGCATATGGACATACTTGTATCCAAAATAAAATCAGTTAAACAAACAAAAGTTTTTAATATTTCGAGTTTTTCATGGGGTGACAACTCCTCCTTGCTTGTTAATATACTTTACCGTTCATGATATCCTTTTTAAAATTAAACTTAAAGATACGGCTAAGTACTATCGCATCAAACCTATGAAGTTTCTATGAGGGTACTTATAGGATATTATTTATTTAAATAGTGCTTGATTAGAATTGAAACTTGATTATTTTGATATCACTTAAAGTCCCTACTACTATACTAAAACTCTGAAGTTACAACAACTAAATACATAAATGCCATATACTTTGAATGCATTTTTCTTTTCGTTTTACCTGTCTACAACTCATGATTGAAAGCTACCACTACTACCAAGTCTGAAATTATGATTCAAAAGTCTAATAAACAACAAATATTAGGTACATGCAAGTGCCTACATCTGAATAATTAAGCAGTAGAGACAAAATCAAAGCGGCGCCTAATCCACAACTTATAGGAAAAGAAATGTTCATACTTCATACCGAGTATTACCATGGAATAGTCTCCAACTTGAACGGCTGACGAAAAGTTGGCCCAAAAAAAAAAACACACATACATGTAAAGTATTTGGGAAATTTGTGTCAAGGCCCCAAAAGCATGAAGTTCATGTGACCCCTCTCCCCCCTATTTTTTCCCATGTGGATCAGCCCTAAATACACGCTGTACTTGCGTTTGGGCCCTAAACATGCTGAAATAGTGAAAAACCCACTTGAAGTTACAAAACTACCCTTTGATATGACTGAACTCGGTAACCGCGCCCTCTCCCACTCAAGTACTGCCTCTCCCAAACCTGCTGAAACAGTGCATGTTAAGTTTAGTAACAGTGCATGTTAGTTCTAGTTTCATGTTAAGTCTATTCCAGTTCTTGTTAATTTCGTGCAGTTCTTGTTTTGCCCGGCCCGGACTCAGTTTTCCGAGCCGGGCCAGGCCAGGCCGGCCCATTTGGACTATATGGATGAGAAACCATTTGGAACCTCTCTATTATAAAAAAAATAGTGGAGAAACTACTACTTTTAATCTCAATCGTTAATTATCTAGTGGATGGTTGTGATATATTCTAAATCTAATACTCACCGTATTCCCATGCATCGCACTCATTCATATTTTGCACTCAAACAAAAAATCACAACCATCCACTAAATAATTAATGGTTGTGATTAAATAGTCCCTCCAATACTTTTTTGATAGTGAAGAGGATTTGAATCCTATGAGAAACATCCACATCATTACGAAGCATCAATTTTGTACATGATACCAAGTATACTCTTTTTTTCTAAATAAAACCATATTGCTAATTCTTCACAAACTTGAGTGTTTCCATAATACATGAATAACGCCTGAATTATTTGATTGCAAATTGTTCCACTGATAAAAAAAGTTACGAAAAGATCAACTTTCTTGAAGTGAATTGGATTATCTAGCACTTTCACTTTTTACTGTCAAACAATTCAAGTTTGAATACATTTAAGAATAATTATAACTTTAATGATCATGATTTAAAAAACATACTGCCAAACAATAATAAAAGAGTTTTTTCGATATTAGTCTCATAAATGATAAATCTCTTATATTTTGAAATTAGTCCCTTCAATCGTTGGAATTGTTATTAGGCCTTCATAACTTATTGTTGTTTCAAATTAATTCTCTAATTTGCTACCATTTGACTTGGGTGGAATATTAATTTTAAGTTAGTTTTTTATATGAAGTGACATTTGTACTCTTGCGTTACCCATACTTATTTATGGAAGTCATTCACATCTCAAACCCATTTAAAACTCGTATATATTAAAGGGTTTTGTTTCCTATAAACCACCTAAAATATATGGTAATTATATGAAAATCATCTTTTAATTCAATTTATACAGAAACCACTTTTAAAGTAGGTTTCTATTGAAATCTCAATCAAAATTTTCACTAAAAATAAAAATAAGCTTAAAAAATTAATGTTCAATGTATGTGATTTGTATTCTAACAAGACCTAAACACTTAAAAAATAAGTCACGTAATTTTAATGTGAGTTTTAAAGCTCAATTTTGGATTTTAGTGAAAATTTTAACTAGGAAGTGTTTGATTGTAATAAAAACTCACTTTAAAAATAGTTTTTGTATAAAGTGCAATTAAAGGATAATTTTTGTATAATTATCCTATTTTTAAGGTGCCTACATTAAAAGATCTTTCTTTCATGACTCTCAGCCCCACCCTCTAACACATTCTACGATCGCTCTATCTTCTCACTTTTGAAGGTTACACATTTAAATAAAATGTTAAAATAATAAATAATAACTAGCCTACCAGAGTTAGCATGGAGGGAATAACGGATGAAAATAATTCTTTTTGGACCCAAATTATGGACACTTTGAGGGGACAGTAGAGGTGGAAATCCTTTTTCCATATTTTTTTTGTGCCCTTTTATATTCCTAGCTAGATGCACAAACATAATAAGTAGAGGTGGAAACCCTTTTATATTAGAGAGAGCGATTATTCAATCAATTCTATCCCCAAAATTTGTGGAACTGTTATTCAAAGATTAGAATCTGTCATGATCTTGCTCATCCTAACCATCGTCAGAGTTAATATGCCGCTGTCATCCCGAAATTTTGTAGATTCATCTTTCCGCATTGCTCGCCGAAATTCCTCAACCTCAAGCTATCCCAAAATCGTCGCCACTGATAAAAGGATTGTTGAGGTTTCATCCATCTTTAGCTGAGAACAGTCAAAAGAAAAAACTTTTCTGTTAAAAGTTCCTTTAAGGGTGTGTTTAGCTACTGGAAAATGGAAAATGGACCCAAAGTTGGAAAGTGGCTCCACTTTCCAATCTTTTCCCGTTTGGCATTTAGAAAGTGATTGGAAAATAAATGCTATCACATTGGCATTTTATCCTCTTTTATTTTATCCAAAAATTAGAGAAAGTGGATAGAAAGTGAGGAGAGAGAGGAGAGAGAGAAAATATTTTTAGATTTTTTTATGTATCATCTGAGTTTTACTTGTCCACTTTCTACTATTACTTTCCGTGATATCCAAACAGATTAAGAAGAAAGTAAATGCTACATCTTGCCACCTCAGTTTTTCTCTTTTTACTTTCTATCATCCAAACAAGATTTTACAAAATAGACAGTAATAAGAAAGTACCTTTTTGAGAAAGTAATTTCTCTTTTTTCACTTTTCATTTACTTTCCTCTCACCAAACATGCCGTAAGCTCAAGCAATTGATCGTAACAACAACCAGCTATAAATGACAGCTAAGCAATCCACCTTAGTTGTCCCCTAAATCTATCCTATTTTTAGGTCTCGCTAGTAGTGCTCTTAATTTAAGAACTCATTAACTTATAACATTTGGAGAAAGTATCAAATAATCATGGGTCGATAGCATTAACGCCTCATTTGGTACATGAAAATCGAGTGAAGTGAGAATGGAATGGACTAAGGAATGGAATATAATTAAAGTGAGAATGGAATGCTCATTTCCATTCTCACGTTTAGATGCAATTTACACCTCGTTTGATACATGGGAATCGGATCAAATGAGAATGGAATGAAATGAAATGAAATGGATGTGAGAATGGAATGCTCATTTCCATTCCCATGTTTGGGCGCAATTGATAATGATGTGAGAATAAAAAATTATTTTATTTTCAATATGGCTAATTAATAAGAAATCATGGCATATTTGGTATTTAATTTCATTTCTTCATTCACATTTAAGTGGGAATGCTCACTCCTTACCAACTCAATGAAAATGCCTATTCCCATAAAAAGTGTGAATGAAGCAGAAATGAGAATGAGTATTCTAGCTTCAAAAAAGTGTCATGCTTGGTATGCATGAATGAGAAGTGGAAATGCACATTCGATTCCCCCTCATTTTTGTGTACCAATGAGACCTTAGTTTTGTAAAAATATATATTTCATTGATCCCCGCTTAAATGGGAATGCTCATTTTCTACTATCTCATTAGATGCTCATCTATATCTGTACTACTATAAAAAGGGGATTTGGGTGTTAAAACTTTTAATTTCCTATTTTGCCCTCTCAAATTTTAATAAATTCTAACTATGCCATTATCTCTAATTAATCTTTCATTAAATAAATAAAAA
>JBAKGM010000200.1:1287164-1312192 GCA_037177215.1 Asparagus racemosus | reverse complement strand
GGGATGATTTTAACACAAACACTTGGGGCTATTTATAGATTTTCGTAGAAGCTACTGTAGCATAGTTACTGTAGCATAGTTACTGTAGTAGGTGGTTACTGTAGCTACTGTAACAGGTTACTGTAGCATTACGGCTAAGTAGGTGGAGGGTTTGGTGAGCTGCTGACTTTAACATCTTTTGATTGCCCTAATTGGTTGTAGGTTGATGAGGCTTTTGTACCCTTTTATTTTGTTTATTCTTGGTCTTTTGTCTGGTATCCAAGAATTGTATGAATCACAAGAATTTATTTATTATTATAATTATTTTGTTATGTCGAAATTGCTTTGGATACAAGCTTATGTCCTATTTTGTACATACTGCTACAATTTTCTTAGTAGTATATATGAACGGGGGTCTTTCCCTTGTTTTCTGCTTCAAAGGAAAAAAAAAAAAAAAAAACTGGTTTCTTTTGTCTAATTTTTATTCCTTTTTCCTTTCTGCTTGATGCCAAGAACACTGTTTAATTTGAAAAGTTACTTTGATGATAGTCCTGAGAAATCATATTATCACGTAAGCATCAAATTACTCCGTTGTTCACCTCAAAAACTAGGTTCTCTACTTAAAGAACAGATTCAAAACTGAAAACTCATGGGCCCATGCATTGAACATTTGTCGAATCAAAGGCTAGAATTATTTACCTCTCCGAGGCAAAACAAACTAAGAGGAGACTGGCTGTTTGTGTAATCTTATTGGGTTAAGTTTAACAAATAAGTGAATTTTAGGTTTGAGGTGTCTAACAATGGCATAACTGACCTTTATGGAAAAATGTAAAACCTAACGGAATATTTCCTAGCATTAATCACCCTAACTAACCACAGAGACTAATTTCAACACATTAATGCAATTTCGGGGGACTAATATCAAAATATGAAGATTTAGGGGACCAATATAAAAAATAGTGATGATGTAAGGGGCTAATATGACCATACGGGAAAACCCCTTTATGCATTGTTATCCTTATAAAAGGTTTGAAGTCACTTTGAAAGTGAAAAGGTAAAATAATTATTAGTGACAAAATAGTTTATTACTAACTTCATTTCTTTTCTTATTTGGGCTAAAGAAAAAAAAGTCTCGCACGTCCGAAATGAAAAATATTTATGTTACCATTAAGATTATATATTAATTGTATTAATGAAAATTAAGTACAAAAATTTAAATGCATAATAAATATACTATTTGAATTTATAAAATTTTGCATAAATGGATGATGAGAATATCATAGGCAGAGTATAGTAATTTTTTAGCTATAACATTTGCCTCGTGATTTGCAACCTTCGTTGTTGACTAGATCTTAGACTGATTATTGAATGGAAATAAGGCCGCGTAAATTTTTAGCGACATTTGGTTATAGTTATTTGAGGATGGAGAAAAACCTTGCGTCGCCACCAATACATATGAGTATAAAGAAAGATATGAGGTTGGGGGAAAAAGAAACTATAGCTTGCGGATGTGAGAAGGGGAGGCATTGATCACAATAGCTTTACGATCAAAGGTGGACCCAGAAACTTTATATTGGAGGTGAAGAACCAGAACAGATAGAATTTTTTATCATTATATATTTTATGGAGAAAAATTTAGTTCCTTAAATCTTTAATATGAAATTAGCCCCTCAATTCTTAAGTTATTACGAAATTAGTCCTTTTACGTCATCGAAGTTGTCATTAGGTCATTCAATTTTTGCGATTAATTTAAAACAACTCATGAGAATAAGGAGACTTTTTAATTGCAATTTCAATAATTTGAGGAATAGATTTTAAAATAACTTAAGTATTTTTTAGACATAACAACAATTTCAGTCATTGAGGGAGTAATTTCAACAGAGTAAAGACCTAAGAGACTAATATGGGCACAGCCCACAAGTAAGAAGAATAATTTTCTTGAGATGGTCAAGGCCCCTTACAATCATCAAGGTAGCTTTGCCCCTGTTTTCCCAAATACTCTACTATTGAAATTTAACTATAATCCACTAAAATTATCCAACAATATGGATTATAATCTATATAAACTATAATCCATAAATAAAATTATAATCCAAGTAGAATATAATCCAAAATTACCAAGCATGTTCTGAGCTCAAAGGACATTAGTTGGCTGCAAACATTAAACTTCGTGCTCATGAGTCGAGACAACAGTTGCATTAAACACTAAACATGATCTCTCCAACTAATGTATTAGCTAAGAGCTTGGCAGACTTGTCAAGATTGCTTGCATTTGGTCCACTGTTAATTCTTTGCATTCGAAACCAAGAAGCCTAATAAACATAAACATGACACGTAGAGGAGCACATCGATATAAACTATATACCTGCATAGACTAAAATCTTTTTTGGTAGGGAGTTTTTAGAGAATAAGGTGAAGTAGAGTAAAGTAAAGAGAGAGAAGATGCAAAAAGAGCTAGAAAGTGAAGAGAGAGAAAATCCCTCTAATTTGAAGGGACACAAGTGTGAGGAGGGAGAATATGTAAAATAAACAAAAAATATTATACCTCCTTTCACTCCGTCTCCAACCAAATAAGAACCTCATTAAACATTTCCTCGCCTTACATTCCCTTCTTATACCTGCTACCAAACTAAGCCTAAGTGGATGGCTACGTATATCGTCATTTTTTGCGAATGTCTCTCTCGATTTTTAAATATTGTTTTTCCTTTTCACGAGGATTAAGCAACTCTTCTAGAGCGCGTTTATGTTTTCTGATGGGAAATGTTGGGTGCTTGGAGGGGAACATTAGGTGGTGAATGAGCTGGAGACATCATTCAATTAATTCGATAACATTTTAGTCGGAAGTTCTCGTTTGACCAGCGGCGAACCTAAGTTGGAAGACCATGGGATTATATTGTTGATGTCTTAATTTTCACAGACACAACTAGTAAAACTAGACTACAATCTACAAATATGTTCCTTTACCAGTTGAGAAGTGGACAAATGCGATTTGTTTGCGATGAAAGCTACATGCAGGGTCCACTTAACTTTCAAAATTGGATAGAAAGTAAAGGGTTTGATGAACATGCTATTGGAGCCAGAGCAAACCCTTGTTCTTCAGCGAGTGATATTTTGGAAATTAGAGAATTATTATAAGATCTATTCTCACCTCTGTAATTTGATTGCGTGATTGTGGATCTCTCATTTCCTTTTTCACAATGGAATTAGGTCGTAGCGCTGAACCACGTAAATCTTAGTGTCTCTTATGTTCTGTTTGTGTTTTAGTATTTCCAATATGCTTCGTGTGCATTAATACCAACAGATTCCCTATATATTAAGGATGGACAGAAGTTACAAAAGTGATGATTGTTATATTGAAAAAGATGTATCTAATATTGTTACTAATGATGCATTATGTCTCATTCTTGTCTTTCAAAATATGAAACCCTTGTCAGGGATAATTTAATTATCGATTATGTGGTGACACATAATTATTTAACTAGTCTTTTAGCACGTGCTAAGCACGGTCTTATCACAATTCTTTTATAATTCGTTGTAATTTAATCAATCGCACCCAATATGTTAATTTCAGTACACATTAACCTAAATTTAAAAAAAATTATAATAGACTTGTTATTGTAAAAATATGTAGTATTTTATTTTATAGAAATGACAAAAAATTATAAATAATATATATTTTTTCCTTATTAAATATATATTTTTAAAATTACAAAAAAGGTAAAATATTTTCAAAATTATTATCAATAGACAAATCTCTACCTAACAACACTTTCAAAATTTAACCGAATATTACAATACCCAAATACTAAAATAGGAAAATAATGCTAAAATTTTAGATGCAAATTGAACGTTTGGTCTTAGATATTTGATTTATTTTTACCATCGATATACTTTTAAAATTTAATTTAGCTTATAAATTTTCCAATATTAACTAACCGAATATTTTTTTCAAACTACCTAATATTAGTTAACCAAATTAACTAACAAATTTATTTATAATGCCGCTGTAGAAATAGAACGTTCATTTCGTTAATAATATTAGTTAACCCACTTTTTCAGAATTGGTAATCGGTACTTATTTCTTTATGTTACAATATAAATTAAAACGTATCTCTATCTTCTTATCTTTTTTAAAGAAGTTTATCAATCATAATTAATTATTATTATGGAAGTTAAATGAAATAATAAATCATATCTTTAGTTACGGTTGAATAATATAAATAAACTTTTGACTTTGAATTTTTTAATCGGTATTTATAGATATTTTCTTTTAACAAATTAGTTAAATCGGATCTTTGAATTATTATCTTTCTTTAAGGATATATTTCGTGGAGAGCTATCTGATATATATACCTTCTTTATTATTTATAGTAGTTAAACAAAATCGTTATTCATATCTTTAAATAAGGTATAATATGAATAAATATTAAGGTATAGAATTTGAATTTAAAATTTTGGTAATTATATAAGTCAACTTATATATCCGAATTTAGTAATTTTTATTTATATGCAAATATTTGGGTATAATAAAGTCAGTTAAAATAATCCATTGTAATCATTAAAAAAAAAATGACTTCCCAAAACCCCTCTAAAATGTCTGTCATAATTAATTTCAAAGTCGTTGCATCCGCCAACAACTAATTTATTTGTTAATAATAATAATACGTAGTTATCGGTCAATTCCCCATTTTAAAGCCACCAAGAAAATTAGACTAATTAATCGAATGGACGCGCTTTCTCCCGATTAGGGTTTTCCTTCGTCGCCAAGGAAGACATTTCTCCATAATTTATCCAAAATTTTTATGAAATTTATATTCTAGGGTTTCCATTTTTCACCTAGAAAAGGTTAGAGCTCAGTGGGTGGAAAAAAGGTGAAATTTTGGGGGAGTTGGATATTTCAATTCTAGGGTATGTAAAATTCTTCGTTCGTCCTCAAGAATTACATTTTTGCCTCTCAATTCTTATCTAATTTCTGACTCGTTCGCTCCAATATTATTAAATTATTCAAGCTTTAAGAAATTTCGTGATTATCTAGGGTTTCGATTTCTTACCAAACCCTAGAAAAGGCTCAGCTCAGTGGAGAAAAATTCGGAATTTTGGGCGGAGTTTGATCATTTCTAGGGTTTGTGAGATTTTGCAAGAAGAACAATCGATCTTATTTGCGGATATTGGCAGTAGATGGGTGCTCATCAATCGAAGGAGGAGCTTGTGTATCAGCAGGTCAATTATGGAAACGTGGAGGGGATTAAGTCTCTTCATCGTGAAGGTGCAGGCCTTGAGGTGAGCAATTTTCAGGGAATTTTATTCCTTCTTTTTATTACCATGAATGGATAATTACAAATTGTTTGATATCTTGGATTTTTTCCATTAATGTCTAATTACGAATTGTTTGATATCTTGGATTTTTGCAGTGGATCGATAAAGAAGGGAAAACCCCTTTAATTTTGGCTTGCATGAGACCTGATCTCTTGAATGTTGCGAAAGTTTTGATTGAGTTGGGTGCCAATGTCAATGCTTATCGTCCTGGTAAATAATTCGACCTAACTGTTTCTGTATTGTTGTTTTGATATGTAATGCTTTGTTTAGGAATTGACTTCTTGAACTGGAAAGTCATAGTATTGTGTGCTTCTAAAATATCTAGATTTAAGGAAGAATGCCTCTTTTTTTTGGCATTTTCATTCAAGCTGTGCATAATTGGCTCCTTCAAATACCTTATAAGCTTTGATTTTCCTGTTTTGAAGTATTAAAACCTCGTGGAAATATTTGTTTCACCTGTGCTTTAAGCCAGAGATATCATAATTGCTGTATGCAGTTACAGTTAAAAATTGCATGTGCTATTATTTCCATCAGTTTATTCTGCCCAGAACTGGTGAGATTGTAGTATTATCTCGTGGCATCAGTTATGAGCTTCACTCTTTTTGAGCAGACAAAAAATGGTCAGGTTTGGAACCTTAAGGTAACTTTTTAAAATGATGCAACCTATATTGTCTGGCAACTGGTCTGAACTTGCATAAGGGATCAACAGTACATTTTTGTTTGACATATCATACTGTCAACTAATAAAGTGAACACTTTGGTGTGTTTAATGGTGGATTTATAGTGAGGAGTATAACGACAGTACATTTTCCTTGTCTTATCTTGCGCTGCTTCTTATCTGGCTTAGCCATCTGTATGTATTTGCATATGCAGTTGTGATTGGAAATGTCATGTTTCTTTGTATTATGTAGGGGGTCATGCTGGAACTCCTATGCATCATGCTGCAAAAAGAGGGCTTGATCAAACTGTAAATCTACTACTTTCCAATGGAGGTATATCTCCTTTTTTTCATCTCAAAGTTAACTGTCAGTCTTTATAATTCTAAAATTTTCCCTCAATTTATTTTCTTCCCTTAATTTCTGTCACGCCCCAGTTTCAAAACGTAAATATTTGGAACGTGACTCGGCCGGCAATGCAACCATTCGGTCACATTCACGCCTCTAGGTCATCCTATATAGAGATATATAACTACAGCTACATCATAGAGCATGTAACTAAGATAACACAGAAGATAGATAAAGAATCTCTGGAAAGATAAAGTTCTACTACAAGTCCATAACTATCCAAAATAGAAAAGAGGAAAATACATCATAGTCTAAAGAACCACATGTGACTCAAAGAAAAATCTGAATTTAAATCACTACCTAAACAACTGAGCTGGAAAAAAACTGATAGGATAGAAGGTGATCACTGCCACTGGGCCTGATCTTCAAAGTACTCTTGATCATGCGCAGAAAAAACAGTCCCCGAGTCTGGGGTGTGCAAATCTCAGGGGAGTCAGAAAACTCCCAACAAGCATGTAAACTGAAGAAATTGTGCTCGTGTAAGTGTATGTGGCAGATATAAAGAAAAGATAAAATCTCAATTACATGTGGTAAAGGAAATTCTAACTGAAGATGTCAATATAAAGTCTATCACACGGCACCTCAAGCACATTATTATTATTTTAGATGTTATTTGAATTAGAAGAGAATATTTTCATGTACATAAATCGGTTTCCCGTAAACCGTCTCGGGAACACGCCTTCAAGTCAAGTATTTGCCTTTCGCCCTTATATAAATAACTCAGGATATCAAGAATACGCATGAGCCCACTGATATGCACTTTATATTCTCCATCCAACTCTCCTTTATTAAACCCATATTTATCTGTTTATTTTAAGTGACTGTACATGAAATGTTATTCACTAACCACAGAGTTATCGTGGAACGACTTCCATAAAACTATGAAAAATAACCGTGACCAGAATATGTCCAATCAAGATGAGTGCATTGTCTAGTCAATGCTATTATAATAATAGTAATAATTAAGAAAAAAATCCTCACACCGGGATATCGATGTCAAGAGTATAGCCATGCTATGATAGCACGCTTATGAATCATATTTTTGACGAAAATCGTCTTCATGCACAGTCAACCCTATAAAATGTCACTAGGTGTTCAAACATATCATCAGGTGGTCCACCAAGCGTCAAGTGATCAAATAATACTCATTCACCATAGCCGAAAAGAAAAAAATAAATAACATAGTATAATTATTTAGCGTCAAAATGGGTCAACGGTACCAACATTGAATTTTTAATTAGTAAAAGGCCTAAATGGGTCTGGAATTTGAGTTATAAACCCAAACGGGTCTGGAATTTGAGTTATAATCCCAACTGGGTCTGAAATTTGAGTTATAAACCCAAACGGGTCTGGAATTTGAGTTATAAACCTAAACGGGTCTGGAATCTGAGTTATAAATCTAAATGGGTTTGGAATCTGAGTTATAAACCCAAACGTGTCTGGTATACACCTAAACGGGTTTGGAATTTGAGTTATAAACCCAAACGGGTCTGGAATTTGAATTATAAACCCAAACAAATTTGGAATTGGAGTTATAAACCTAAACGGGTCTGAAATTTAAGTTATAAACCCAAATGGGTCTGGTATAAACCTAAACAGGTCTGGAATTTGAGTTATAAACCCAAACGGGTCTGTTATAAACCTAAATGAGTCTGGAATTTGGTATTGGATCCTAACTGGGTCGGGTTTGAATTCAAAACAAACTCAAAGAGTTTTTTTTAAAAAATGATGTGGGAAGGGATTCGAACTTGTGACCGAAGGACTAACATCTAACCCGCCTAACCACAACTTCCAACATTACTTTGTAAAAAAGGGATGGCAGAAATTTATTTAACACTATTCGCTGTTATAACTATAATCTAAAAAGAAGTTAGAAAACTTTAAAATTATTATTATTAGTATTATTATTATTACAAAAATATATTGAACGAAATAAAAAGTTTTCGTTTAGAGAACTCTTGATTAAAAATAATAATTTATTATTTTATTAGGAAAAATTCTTGCAGAAGAAAATTTCTAAAAAAATATGCTAAAAGGGTAAAAGATTATTCATTTAATATTATGGTAAAAACAAGGTAATAAAAAACTATCTACAAATTAATTATTCAACTCTAGGAGGAGAATCATAGTAATTGAATAAGATCATTATCAAAATCAAAGAGTTTTAGGGTAAGAAATGCTTGCATAAAGTGTAAAGATTTTTCCTACAGCATCGTAATAAAAAATATATAAAAACTAACAATAATTTTTTTCCTCATGCTTTTCTAGGAAGAAATACTAGTATTTAGATAATGTGATCATGAAAATAAAAGAGTTAAAGGATAAGAAAATGCTTACCAAATAAATAATTAAACTCTGAAATTTGAAATCCATATCCGTTCCTTCTTCTTGACTACCCGGTGTTTTTTGTTTTTGGAGTTACTGCAAAGAAAAGGTAGAGGAGACGGATAGACTTTTTAAAGAGATAAGATATTTAGATAGTTAGAGATTTTCTAGGACGGGGGTTGGTTACTTGAAGATTTGATTTCTTGATTCTTCCTCTACGTGGAAAAAAAATTCTGTAGGGAGTGGTGAGGTGGTTGAGGAAAATTTAGAGTTAGGGTTTTAGGCAAATAGGCTTGTTTGACAACTAATGGGCTTTTCTAAGAAAACAAAAATAAAAAACAAAAATAAAAATAAAGCGGGCCTTATAATAAAACCTTCATGCATGATATATAATTACATTTAATTAAAAAATATTGTGTATTACAATTTCACCCTCTAATTAAACTCCTATTAGAATTTTAACAGTGTCTAGTCTACAATTACATTATAGGCCTCCTGTATTACTCTTTAGTCTAACAATTGCCAAATGGTAATTTCACAGCAAATCCGTTGGTTATGAATGATGACTGCCAGACACCTCTAGATTTGGCTCGAGCGAAGGGGCATTGCAATGTTGTTCGTGCTATTGAAGTATGGTTGCTCTTCTTGCAGTTGTTGTTGTTTTGGAAGTTCTTTTTTTCCCTTTCCATTTTATCAATATTTTTTGTCTCTATGTTTTCTCTATGTAGCGTTTTAGCTGAAAACATCTTTTACTTTATCTGTGTTCAGAGTCGAATATGTTTGTTCTGTGGATGGTTGCGGGAACTTTTTGGCCCAAGCATTCTGGAAGCATTTGCTCCACAATGGGTACAAAGGAAAATGTATGTGCATACTTTGCTTTCTCTGTTTCTACTTCTTTTCACTTGACGATTTTATAAGTATAGCATTAAAATGCAATATGATTTCTCAAATTTGTTACTCTCTCTACTTAGAAGTTTTCTGAGCTTGAAGTTTCACTATGTTCTCATTACTGTCTTGTTTTTCCAGATGGGCAGTGGTTTTACCCTGTGATTCTCGCAATCCTACAACACCTCGCAGGTTTGAATTGGCCATTTATCCAGATCTACAGGTATATTGCAAAAGTCCACACCCTGGCTCCTATTTTAAAAAGATCATTTTGCATGATGCATCATGCATCCTTCTTGCCGATCTTATTCTGTATAAGCTATTACTGGTTTTATATTTAAGGCATCTACCCTGGCCCTTGCTCTTTTAACCTAAGTAATCTGCGCTCAGGATTTCATTTAGACATGGTTAAACATAGTTATTCTCAAAAGCTAGGACATTGCTAGTCAGGGGCTGAATTATATGTTTTCTGCTGATCGTCTTAAATTTCTTTTTGACATCAGGCTCGTACTTGAGTAGCCGGGTTAGTTGAGAGATAGTATGTCTTATCCATCTCATGGGTCTTGTTTGTGGCCTTTGTGGACATGGATAATCCCCTCGGAGGGTTCTTCATATTTTGCTGAGGTGCTTCTTTTTGAAGCTTAGCTTTTAAGAACTAGTTTTCTTCTTTGTCTTCCTAGATGATCTTTAGCTTTTTTTTTTCAGCCGTACAGATTAGTCTCTGTATTATCGTACTGCAATCCAACGTTTAGTTGGCTGTGAACTTGGTATCCAAAGAATAGAAGTTTTTGCCGCCAAACACCTAGCTGTAAAAATTGATTGCTAAGAGAGGTTTGTGATCAATCCTAACAGGCTACTTGGTTACTGGTCGCTTTTGGGCATGGTGAGATGTTCCTGTCTAGGGAAACTAGTTCCCAACTTGCACTGATCATATCTGGAAAAGTGGACACATTGTTGATGTTCATTGAACATCTTACGTTACCATTGGTAGGAGAAACTTTTGAAGATCTATTACACACTTATATAAGACATTCTTGAAAAAACACCCTTGGTGAGACAGTTGACACCCAAGGGCTGACATAGTGAGGGCGAAAGGGGCCTTCGCCCCACCTTGGGAAATGATATAAGCTAGCTAGATAGACTACTGGGTTGGGAAGCTGAAGGGGGTAAGGAATGGGATGAAGGGATTCTCCCTCTTTCTTTTGCTTTTGCTGTTTGGTGTTTTGGGACTTGGGCTCTCTCTCTCTCTCTCTCTCTCTCTCTCTCTCTCTCTCGTTTTGTTTTTCTTGGTAGAGTTGTGGGGTGGGGGGTTTTTTTTGGGGGGGGGGGAGAATTTCGGTTTGATCCTTTTTTTTGTGACCGATTGTAATTGCAGATAGGACCCCAATTGAGTGAATTTTTTTTGACCCTTTTTAAGGGGTCTATATGCAACAATAGATTTTCAATTAGGGAGTATATCTACAACAATAGAACTCGTTCTGGGGGATCTATCTGCAACAATAGAACTACAGGGGTAAGTTTAGTTTGGCAATAGTACAGGGGGTCTATCTGCAACATATATAATCTTTGAATTTGTCCTGCATCAGGGGTTAATTGCTTAATAATAAGTTTTTAAATCATAGGAGTAAAATGTAAGATTCATCAACTTTCTTGAAACTCATTCATTTGGATTTCTTGCAAACATATCCGAACATGAATAGATCACCAATCGTTTGGATTTCTCATGAGCATTCCCTCTGTCCTGCTTTGATATGTTATTGTGTTTATTTATTTATTTTTTGGACCCCCAGCGGCCCCCACAAAAAAACATTCCTGGCTCCGCCACCATTCATGTTGATGTCTAATCCGTAAAACCTTGATACCCAAAGATCTTGTAGTTTTCTTACCTTTCGGCTTTAGTCTATAGATTTGGGGGTGGAAAATATTTCATTATAAATTTATAACCACATCACTAAATTTTTGTAATTTGGCATAAAGTCACATGACAACAGAGGAATTACTGGATGTTGTGTATCTATAGTCTAGTTTCTCGTGGATGGAGCCATAAAGATGAATTTTCTTTCTATATTGGCTGGCCTCCTGTGTATTCTCTCAACTGAACTCGTGCTCTCGCATGTCGACAAGCATGCACACACGCACATGCAAGGGTACAATGTACAAACCCGCACATGCATGCACATACATAGAGACACAAAGACTAGAATGTAGACGCAGATTTTACTCATGTAGGCCGAGTGACAAGATGGCTACTTCCAGATACAAAACCTGCCCATTCAAATTCACTGTTTGGCAATTCATATGAAAAAATTCTTTCACTAAAGTTTTTCTATAAAGTGCCTTAAAATCTAAGAAATAATTTTTCTTGAGTTCGATTGCTTATCCATCAAAATATACAAAATGGACAGTCTAAATAGCTAGTCGATTAGTTTAAATATGAATGTTTTACACATAACAAACTTTTGTTTTCAGATTTTTTGAAGTGTTGAGATCAAATTTGATATTTGGAACTATCATTTCTATACCTAAAGTGTTATATCTACAACAAAAAAAAAATCCATTTTTGTCCATTATTTTTTAAGGGAAACAATTTTTAGGTACTTGCTTTTGGTATGTAGACACTTTAGATTACACAGATCAGCTTTAGCGGAATGAATTAAAGAATGGATGCCCTAACATTGAAGTCTAGTTGAAGGCTTTAGCTCCCACAGGACCGAAGTCTATCTCTACATATATCGTTTAGTCATGAGTATATACATGGAATAATGCAACATGAGTATATACATGGAATAATGCAACATATACCTGTATATGTATAGGAATTTATATGAGATTATTGGGTATAAGGTATATTTCCCTTTGATGAGAAAAGTTAATTTTCACCATTTAACGAGAAGATCAACAACATTCATTTTGATCTTCACTCTAAAGCAGACAAACTCCAAAATCTTGTGATTTGCTTGTTATTTCTCTGATCATTGGATTATGGAAAAGCAATGATTTTACTGTGATATAAAATTTTCCACGTATAAATCTGTGAACAAAGAATAATAAATCACGATAATTTTGATGTATCTATTCTTCAGTTCTAGACGACTTGTACTTGGTCATCTAATTTAAGTTGAAAATGATTTGTCATCACATACAGAAAAAAAAAATCTTACTAAAGCAACTGGTATCTATGATTCTCATATACATGTCGTACTGTGGATATATATAACTCACATACAAATTTACTAGGATCCTAACGATAAATGTTTACCTCTAATGCTCTCAATCAAAAAGATATGTTAGCATCAAATTTTAAACTCAATATTTCTAGATTGTGCCCTATAATATCTAAATAATCTAAAAATGAAAAGCATATTAGTTTGAACATTTTTTGCTTAGGGATTAACAACATACAAAATGAAAGTTTTGAAAAGGTTGTTGGATAAAGTTATGATATAGATATTTAAAATTAAGAATCTAAGCCACTGTTATTATCCGAGATAGTGTGATATCCATCTACAACAAATTTGATGGGGTTTAGAATAGTTTAAGCCATAGAACTAAGCAACACACAATTAGAGATCGTCTATCTTGATCCTAATTGATGTACATGAAAGATTTCAAGAAAATGTTTGATTGTCCTTTTGTTTGTAGGACTTTAAATGATTGCATTATTCAAATGTACAAATCTTTTATTTGAGCTGCAAACTATGTGCTTAGCAAGCGGTAGTTCGAATCCCATTTGGAAGGGGGGGGGGGGGGGGGGGGGGGGGGGGGGGGGGGGGGGGGGGGGGGGGGGGGAAGGGGGGGCTTTAATCCCTTTTGGAAAAACCCCCCCCCCCCCCCCCCCCCCCCCCCAAAAAAAAAAAAAAAAACCCCAAAAACCTGTGTCTGTCTGTCTGTTAACCTTGTTTTGTATGGGTTAGTAATTAGACATCTATAATTTGCTTTATATCTTCAGAGGATGAATCATTTGCTATATCATTTTCTCACGTTCTTCATCCAACAGAGAATATATGCTCTACCAAGTAAAGTTCAGGATTTAATATATATTTTCTCTTTTAATCAAGCAGGTTTCTCAACCACGGGTCACTATTGCTCTCTGGAAAGTTCATATTGATGAACCGAAATTCAACCAGGCAGATCCTACTCTGGTTGTTGTAGATAAAACTTCAAGTATGTTTCTCAGCATCTTAAAATGAATTTTCTTGTTAAATTCGGTAGCTACCTCTTTCTTGATGATTTTAGTACGTTAAACTATATGTTGCTAATTTCTGTCTTATAGGTCCTATTGGATCCTTTCATAAGCACAATATGCTTATTCTCTTTTGAGTCTTTGAGATTAAATTTCTCGTAACATAGTTTGGAGGCTCTACTTGAGCATAGCTAAATGAACTTTGTTGTAAACTTCTATGCTTAGGCATTTCATGAGAATTTTTTCTAGCACATAAGATTTGCTAAATTTCAATATTGAATTTTTGTTGTCGTCATTTTTAAGTTCTTGTGTATTTTCCTTGACAGAATTTAAAATTACTTTGCTTGCAGACCATACTTCTAATACACGTTATATCTTACATAAATATATTATTTGTTATTATATGATGATTGTAACTACTCAGTTATGTAGATACCCAGTTTTGTTTTTCCACACCTGCTATGATATTTATGATAGTTTTCTGTCCTTGGTCCTCAGAACTGTTAGCTTCTGAGATATAAAATTTTCTGGTTTATCAAATAAGATGTTTAAATAGACAGGGTCTACCATATCTTAATGGAACTTATAGAATAGCTCAAAACCTCTCTTTAACCATTTTGGTTGTGTCGAGGGCCCAAATAGGATAAGTCTGGACTACCAGGAACATCCGCTATATCCTGGATGTACTCTTTGTCTGCAAAAAAATATTGAACCTGCTCATCTTGAAACTTATAGGATGGCATGGAACTAATTGGATGCCTTGCGATCTTGTATTTTAGTAAATTAATATTTGTTTCTACCTAATACTAAAAGTTTACAATAGATTTGTACCAATATAATCATTTTATGTCTTATGTATAGACATGTATAAATGTGCCATAGTGTCCGTGTACATTATACATACACCTATGATATATGTACATATATAAATGCGCCTTAGTGTGTGCGACTGTGCGTTACCCCTGTATATTTGCATACATTTTATGTATGTCCTTGTGTGTTTGTATGTTTTTGTCAGTGAAACGGAAACTGGAACATATATTTATTTATATTTATATATGCAATATGTGTCATTTGCATTGATCTTGGAAACTCCTCTATACAGATAAAACCTATCAGAACTTACCTGTCTTGATGTGTTTGAAACCGAAATTGGAAGCAAGTTTCCAAACCTCAGTCCAAATGTTCCAAATGTTGGTTGCTATGGTTGGCCACCAGAGACCGTTTTAAGTCAGCTCGCTGCTGTTTCATATGCATACCCATAGGCAATTTTTAGTTAGGCTTGTATGCTGGAGTTTTGCGTACCCATAGGCTTTTTTTAGTTAGGCTTGTATGCTAGAGTTCTGCCTTGAATAAGCCAGGAAGTATGTGCCAACTCAACACCCATAGAAGGTCCATTCAATTTAATCGAAGAAAATCCTCACATTTAACGTTTGCCATCTGCTTTAATAAGTGAAGTTCCTTAATCTTGAATTCTATGTCTGAGCTGTGGGCTTATCTTAAGCAAACCATTTTTGTTAGGCAATTTTTATTTAGGCTTGTATGCTGGAGTTCTGCCTGGAATAAGCTAGGAAGTATGTGCCAACTCAACGGTTGTAGTAAGTCAATTCAATATAATCTAAGAAAATCCTCACCTTTAATGTTTGCCATCTGCTTTACTAAGTGAAGTTCCTTAATCTTGAATCCCATGCCTGAGCTGTGGGCTAATCTTAAAGCAAACCCTTTTCTAACCTTCTATCTATTTCTTGCGTTCTTTTTTTCTCCCGATAGGCATTTACGATCACCTTCCTCATCGTCGCCGTACTAGATTCAGATCTTCATGTGGAAGGCAATCTCACCGTCTTAATCACCCAAAAAAACCTGAATGCCAATCAAGCACAACTTCTTCGTCAGAAGCTTCTTTCATTGTGGATGCATCAAGCATTAGTAAAGCAACCAAGAGTGGCAAAAAAGCACTCTCATATCTCCATTATTTTGGTATGTTTAACATGTTTCATGGGTCACTTTTACCATCTGCACTGAGTTGCTTAATAGGTTAGCATCCTCCTACGAGGGTGACTTTGAATTCCTGTTGTTCATGGTTGACATGCATGCAATAGCATAATATGGGTCAATTATAGGGAGATTTAACCTTCCTATGATCTTTACTCCTTATTTCTCTCATGCTAACCTTCCTACGACCTTTACTCCTTATTCCTTTCATACTTACCTTCCTATGACCTTTAATCCTTATTCCTTTCATTGCCCCTCCATATTTTAATCTCAAAACAGTGGCAATCAAGCTTATACTACTACTACTACAAAGCTGCCTCTATCCCAATTTTTAGGCATTGGCTTCATGAATCCTGTCTACTGATTGCAGTTATTAATTTACATCACTGTGAAGTGGTAACTAATCTTAATTGTATACATGTTTAAGACTGAAGTGGCATCCCATACTTGCACCATCTATGGTGAAGAAAAGAAAACACGTCATGCATGAATCACTCCTTTCTTGTTTTTAGCTGGTCCTACTTGATTGTGCCTGTGATAACATCAAATTAGATCATATGAAGTGAATGTGGAATTTTTTATGCTACAATTTGTCTGTCATTATGGTTACATATTGATTTTGCAACTTACTACTGCAACATCTTGGTGGTGGTTTTGTTCAATGGTTTTTGGTTCTTTTTAGATCATTCTCAACCCTGATTTTATTCTTCTCATACAGAAACTCGATACAAGTTCTTATCTGCACTTGAGGGGGATAAACAACAATTACAGCGGTTTTACAATGCATGCCGGGGCTTTTCTCAGGTAAAGAATATATTTCATAAGAATAAAGCTGCAACCATGCGTGATTGATAATGAGAACAATTCTCATATGATTTTGACTTTTTGTGAATTTCTTTGGTTTATAGGGCAGTTTATAGTTATATTAGTACAACAATAGTGTTTCTCCAGGTGAAATATATTTCTTTTTCCAAATTTTAAATGTATTGGAAATTGAGAGACCTGATTCTGCTAAAGATGTTTATCCATGAGTTCACAAGTCTGAACCAATTAGCACTTCAACTTTTGGTTGAACGTGGCTTCAATATAAGTTTTGGATGAAATTGTTACATCATTAAATATCCTGGAAATATGAGATATAAGAAAGAAGAAGAAAGAAAGATGATGGCTACGTGACTCTTGGAAAAGTAATTATGGCATGTACTAGGCCAAGGGAGTTTTTTTTTCTTCTGTCAACAATGATTTGAAATTTGTAAGAACAATGTAGCATAACCACCATCACTCAGGCTATAAATATTTTGCAGTATTTAGTCAAAGAATTGTGTAATAGTTATTTATGCATTATCCTTTGTCTTGGACATAATATTGGGAGGGGGTGAAAGTTCTCTGGTGTTTGGGGGTCCATTTTGTGACTGATGGTTTTAGGGGTTTTCCACAGAAGATTAGCTTTAGGGGTACATATCTTAAATTTTATTCTGTATGTGGATACTGTTACCGGAGACAATACCAAATTACTCTTAGCTTGCTACTAGTTGCATATTGCAGTCTGCACAAAAGTAATCCAATCTATTCTTCGTCTTATGTTGCGTTTTCTTATTTCAGCAAAACAGTTGCGTTCCTGTAGCACTACCGGACGCAACACCAACTCCCAACCCATCACATCAACACTCAAATGTGTCAGCAGCACCAGCACCTACACATTCTCCCCTTCCTGAAGATGTACAACTAGCCATGGCTATTAATGCCTCCATTCAATCAGCCTTAGCTGAGGGAGTCCCTGTTCCTAATCCCCAACCTGTTAACCTATCAAGTAACACCAATGGCTGGGCTCCCTCAGAAAATACCACCACCACCACCTACAATGGTTGGGGCCAAACAAGTGGAGCTCCTCCGCCATCAAAAGTAGCAACTACTTCTGATCCATTCAACGGGTGGTCTGGAGTGAGGCCAAGCAGTAGTTCACCCCAGCTTCACAATAGCCAGCTTGAGACTCCTTCAGTTCTTCCTTCAGCTCACGAGGCACCTCCTAGTGTGACAGTTCCTTCAGCACCTCCAACTGTGCTAGTTCCTTCAGCACCTCCGTTGGTTGAGGAAACATTCTATCCGGGACCTGTCCAATACCCAACAATTGATTCAAGCCCCGTGGACTTTAGTATGCCAGCTACTGGGAGCAAGCCAGAACCTTTTGATCCAAAGGAGGACAGCAGCAGCGGCGCGTCGTCCTCTTGTGTGATATGTTTGGATGCTCCGGTGGAGGGAGCTTGCATTCCTTGTGGTCATATGGCTGGATGCATGTCGTGCTTGAATGAGATCAAAGGGAAGAAATGGGGATGCCCTGTGTGCCGTGCCAACATAGATCAAGTTATAAGGCTGTATGCTGTTTGAGAGTGGAGAAGTCGAATTCTTCACTGAATAATGTTTATATGAAATTATCACATATTCGGTGCTTTCCCACACAATATATTCATAGAAGTTTCTGAGGGATGATAGAGTGCTGTATGTATGTAGAGTGGACGTAAAATTTGTGTGGAATCAGCAAGGCTTATTGAAGATTTCAGCAGCTGAGATTTGGGCGGGCTGATCTTTTTGCATGAAACACTGGTGGTTTACCTCGACCATGGTATTATTATTATTTTTTGCAAAGTGGTGATATGTTTGGACAGTTTAGCTCGAGGTTCTTGGTGCCAATTCTTTTTGTATCCTGTCATTAAATGTTTGGACTTTTCGAGTATTTGGATGGAGTGAAAATGTTGCATAGTATAGGTGATTGAAAAGAGAAGTGGTAAAACTCTTTCATATTATGTTTTGTCTATGTAGCTCTTTGAGTTGAAGGTATCTTCTAATTTTCCGATCGTTTTTTTGGCTGAGTACCTTTGGAGGCATAGCTCAACTGCCTCAGCCAGCCCTTTAGCGATATTTCCTGTGCCCCTTGAGTTACTGATGTGAACTCTCTAGTACAATCGCAAAGTGAGCAGCTGTTTTCGAGTCGATCAGAGCTCAAAGGTGAGAGTTTTCAGCGGCTCTATTCTCGTATAACATTGGAGGGTTGAGTTTCGTTGTCATCTCGATGTAATGTAATGCAGATTAGATGTTGATTTGTTATGAAATTTGATCAATTTTGATTATAAATATATATATATGCTAATACAGGGTATTTTTTCTGTTTCTTTGTTCAGTTTATTGTGGGGCGTCACTGCGTTGTCTCGTGACTTAAAATAAAGTCACTTGTTTCTTCCTTGTTCATACACTGTACTACTGTCACCACCCGGTAACGTTACCGTACACTTCCCCTGGGAGATTCTTCTCTCTCTCTCTCAAAAAAGCGCGCAACAGAATATTTAAGTTCTCAAAAGCGCCATTGATAAGAGCAAGCTTTGGGGAGATTTTGGACAAAGGAAATGACTAGGCAATGAGCTGGTGTTCTTTCCTCTCTTTGATCCAGATATATATGTCCATCGTTATCTCTACCTACAAAATAGGAAACCAAACTAAAATTCTCAAAACCCCTGTAAAAAAAAATTAAAAAAAGAAAAAAAAAAAAGAAAAGAAAAAATCCACAGAGAAAAAGTTGGAGACGTGTATGACAATCTTGGTTGGAGTTCCACCACGTGGGCGAATTGGATGCAAAAACCCTAATGGCTACCAGGGGTTTTTAAAGCCCCTCCCAACTTTTTCATGCTTCTCACCTGAAACTATCTGCTCCCTTTTATTCGGTGTAGAATTTAGGTAAAAGATTGGATTTTGGGTTCTTGGGTCTTGCAGAATCTTGAGGGTTTTGCCCTGGTTCTTGGATCAGAGCTCTGACATCAAAGGGTAACATATTTTCTCTTTTGTTCTCCTTTATTATTTTGCACGCGGAGTTGTATCAACACGTTAATTTCATTGTAACACGCCCATGTTTAATACTCATTTAGTAAATTATTTCAGAAAAATGGTCAGTAGAACAGTTGTAGACCTTCGATCTGACACTGTCACTAAGCCCTCTGAAGCAATGCGGGCTGCGATGGCAACCGCCGAGGTTGAAGATGAGGTTTTAGGCTTCGATCCCACAACCCGCTTGTTAGAGTCTGAGATGGCAAAGATTACAGGGAAAGAAGCAGCCCTTTTTGTGCCCTCGGGCACAATGGGGAACCTGATATCGATTATGGTTCACTGTGAGATTAGAGGGAGTGAGATTATACTTGGTCATGATTCACATATACATGTTTATGAGAATGGAGGGATATCTACAATTGGTGGCGTGCACCCGAGAACAATCAAGAACAATCCCGATGGTACCATGGACCTTCGTGCCATCGAAGCAGCAATTAGGCAGCCTGCGGATGCGGTTTACTACCCAACGACGAGGTTAATTTGTTTGGAGAATACACATGCTAAGTGAGTATCCATTTATCATACTTTTTGTTATACTTCTGGTCTTCACGTTTATATGGTGATTAAAATATATTGGCATCACACCAATTCATACCCGATGTTGTTTAAGTATGTCTAGTTAATTGCTGCCTCTTTTACTTGATATAACCAAATTACATTTGTAAAGATGATTAGTATCAGTTACACCCTTTTGCTATGGTGGTCCTATATTCCCCTAAACTAGGTGCATCCCACTTTGTGGGATTTGTGTACTAGTTTTGGCAGAATATATACCTTGGAAAGTAGTGAAGTGGGGTGGTAGTGCAAAGTAGGAATGTTGCTCTCATCCAAAATTATGCTCCACTGATGTCTGTAACATGTATTCTGTTTGGTTATTTATGTGGATGGAGTTTCAGGAAAAGATACCCAATGTTTTCATCAGGAATCTTTATGCAATTTCTTGGACAGAAAGGGTCAGATCTGTCTGTATCTAGTTAGGCCTGAGAATCATTGTATGGAAGTATCATATCAGCAAGAAATATTGACTAATCTTGGGAAATTGACCTGCCACCTATTGCTTTTTCCCCTTCCAATTTCTGGGGATTAAAGATGATTCTGAGATAAGATAGTGGTGCTTCAACGCCAGGTAAAGCCTTGGTGCACGATTTGATTCTTGAAGATGAAGGGGAATGCTTAAGTCAAGGATGCTTAAAGATGATCTTGTATTCTCCAAACGACAAAGTAGTGACACTTGCTGTCCTGTAAATACCCATGTTGTTCTCCTAAAAGTTTTTCCTTAATGGAAGATAAAGAAGAATAATAATAATGACAACTGCTCAAATAGATTACTCGTGCAACATCGGCAAGTTGTTCAAGGATCCATAGTCTTGTATAGGCGTGTCGGTAGACCCTCGAGTCTTTCTTTAAGTTGCTGGGGACTGTGAAGGACACCCTTTTTTAATTGCATGCTGTGCACTGCACATGGCTTTACCTTGTGTTCTTTGGTATCCTTCATTTATCTGAATTTTTCGATATGGATTAAGTTACTAACAGATAGCATATCTACGTATATTCAGACTCACATTTGTCTGAGGGTTGATGTTGTTGGATCCAGACACTGATTTTTGAGAGTTCAGTTTTGACCGACCTATAACAGGTACTTATGTGTATGATTTAGATCACTTAATCAGCAGTAGTCATCCCTGTCCTTTTGACTTATTTTCCTATGACTATGTTTCCAGTTCGAGACATGTCTAGTAAATAAAATGATATTATCTCTATTTGATTCTTGACAACCCCGGACAGTTCATTCACAAGCACGTGTAGAAGTAGCACACTCTTAATGTAAGGAAACGATGGAAACCAGAGATAGGCATTCATCTAGTATACACACACAATGGATCCCACAATCTGGAAACATAGTCATATGATCCAATTCATAATGGAAACCTTTAAAAGACAAAAATTTATTAGCGTCTAGCGCACAATGGACCCCCAATCTGGTCATGTGATCCAATTAGTGATGCATTCACCATGCAGACATCTTACAATTTGAAATGGCCTGCAAGTCTAATGGTACGTGGCCCAACCCAACCTCTGTTCCCTTACTATTGTGATTGTAAACGTTAAAACTGTTATATGTATCATTTAACTTACTTTTGTGTAAACATTGCAAATCAATTTTCTGTTGATTGTGCTTAGTTAACAGACTGTTCAACTACATGATTTGTTATTCCTGCTATCTGATACTATGTAATTTCCATACTTTCTGCAGCTGCGGCGGGAGATGTATTTCTGTAGAATATACAGACAAAGTAGGAGAGCTAGCAAAAAAGCATGGTTTGAGGCTCCATATTGATGGTGCACGTATTTTTAATGCTTCTGTTGTGAGTATCTGAATTCTGAAGCTTCCATAATGTTAGGGGAAGGGTCTTAGTTCGGAAAGTGATTCACATCGAGACCTTTTTCTATATGGATGTAGTTCGTTCTTTCCTATTTACCACTTGTTGCCTTGAATCATGTTGTGCATGCCCTGGAAAAGTTGTATATTAGTATAAATGTTATAACTGTTTATATTCTAATTCATAAATTGAAATATGCAATGGAACAAAATGAGGGCTAACTAAACCATGTAAATTCAAAATCACATTGTTCTTTCAGTCACCGTTCTCCTTTTAATCATAGATCCAAATACGCATCATAGCAAAAGGAATGATAAATTAAGGCCATGTATTTTATTTAAATAACATGGACTATTACTTGTACATGGATGTTATGATAGCATCTTCCGGTTCCCAAAAAAAAGGGTGTCACTACAAAAAGAACCAGGACTTATTTTCCGTATTTTTCTTTCATTCAAATATTATGACCAGTGTCTTGGTCTAATCTTCTACGCTATCTATGCGTTTATTATTCCAGGCAATGGGTATTCCAGTTCACAGGCTTGTGGAAGCTGCTGATTCTGTTTCGGTATGATTAATATCCCTTTGTTACCTAGCTATTGTTCAAATTTCATTCATTAGCCCAATGCCGGATTTCAATGATCATGTCAACATCAATATCAATATCAGTATCCTTTTAGCATAATTTCAGCAGCTGAAATGTACTCTTAGCTTTGCTTTCTTCTTTTATTTGCATATCTAATTTTGTATATGTGATGATCTAACAGATATGCTTGTCAAAAGGTTTGGGTGCTCCAGTTGGATCTATTATTGTTGGATCAGAAAGTTTTATCGCCAAGGTAATTTGTTAGATTTTTCTATTGAAATTATATATACCGTTGATCATCAGTAGCAGAAAAATTTATCGCCAAGTTATTTATTTTTTATTTCATTCTCCGACTTCATTTCAGGCTAGAAGGCTTAGGAAAACCTTAGGTGGAGGGATGAGGCAAGTTGGAGTTCTGACTGCTGCAGCTTATGTTGCTCTGAGAGATAATGTAAGCAAGCTTGAGGATGATCACAGGAAGGCAAAAATACTTGCAGGTCCTATTTATTCTCTCGTTTATGTGCCAAATTTTGTTTTCTTTTTCATTGAAATACAACGCCCAATATCTTTTGTTGCATAAATATCTCTGCATTATGAAGTTATTATAATTTTTTTAAAATTTCATAACTATGAAATACTGACTATCAGTCTGGTTTAATTATTTAGATGGACTGAATCAAATCAAACAACTATCTGTAGACACAACCTCAGTGGAATCAAATATGGTTAGTCACCCAGAGCTTTTTGCTAAATGATCTTTCAGATGTCAATGTTCAAGATTAGGAATTGATTTTCGCATATTGAATACCATATGCTAAATATGGTCATGATGTTTTTCACTCTTCTCGTGGATAGGTATTTTTCAATATCATAGGAAGCTCAACTGTATCACCTGAAAGGCTCTGCGAAGTTTTGGAAAAACATGGGGTCCTTGCAATGCCAGCAAGCTCAACTAGGTGCATGTCAATTCGTTTCTGCAAGTTTATTTTGGTTTATGATTTACTTCTGAATGCAAATTTTTCTTAATTTTCAAGCAAATTATATTGGTAACACATCCAGATGCACTCTTTGCTTGCAGCATGACCAAGTCTCAGCACATTGCTGAGTTTTGTTAATTGCATGAAGGGAAATTATTTACTAATGTAATGAACAAACTATTTGCTTTAGTTCTCACTTGATATATGAGATGCAATTTTTAAAAAAAAAGAGATTTAAAAAAAAATACTAATAAGGTGCTCAAAAGACGCCTGAGGATTTGATTGTTGATAATGTTTTATAGAAATCCTATTAAATGGTTCATATCTTACAGTAGCAAACAATCATATTGCTGAAATGTCATAACTTCAAATCTCAGATATGCAATAATTAGTTTATGGAGTCATTTCTTTCCAAGCACATTTCCTATTTTCAACCTTATTTTGAGTAAATGAGATAAACTATTTATATAAAGTTTGCATGGTGTAATTTGAATTATGGTTTAAAAAAAAGAAAGGTAAAGAAAAAATCTGATTGGTAGATCTAAAAGAAATTGGTTGGAATCATTTAAGAAGTATATTATAAAAGAAGAAAAAAGGTATATCATAGTAGTTAACATATGAGATGAGCCACAACAGAACTGAATGAAGAATAGGATTCATGTAGGCAACTCCAAAATTTTAGGGCAAAAGCTTTATTGTTGTTGTCGTAGTTGTACGTAGTTGCTAAACAATGTGAGAAAGATACGGAACAATCGGAGAACTATAACTTGTTAGTTGACTGTTGTTTAATATTACTTTCAGTGTCCGGCTGGTTCTCCATTATCAGATCTCAGAGACGGATGTTCAGTATGCCCTGACAAGCATAAAGGTAATTTTGCAAAAGACTGTTATACTGTTCTTGCTTTAAAAAAATGATATTTTTTGCTTAATGGTGTGATGACCTTCTCTCTTTTCTTAATCTTTTCAGCAAGCTGTTCATCAGATATCAAACGAAGTTATGCCAAAACAAGATGGATAAGTCATCGATTAGCCCTCTATTCTTGCAAATCTCATTGATTTCAAGTTAAAATTGTGCAAAATTTCCATTCTCTAATTCTAAAGAGTTCGATGGGTGTATTAGTTCAGAACCAACTATCTTAAGCTTTGTTATTCCAATGATAAAACTTTCTTATCCATCATCCATGTTCTCTATAACCCTGCGGTTCATTTTTTCGTGGTTGCATGATTATTTATATACATTAACTAGTTGTACATATGAATCCAATTATCCAACTAGATAACGAGAATAACATATATATATTGATTGTATTTAGCTGCGTAAATATATAGGACCATAATGCAGTTGATTTTAGTTGATGCCACATGAGCATAAAGTGAGAACCCATTTCGATCAAGTTCAGCTCATGTATAATATCATCAGTAGATTTTGTTTGGTCAAAAATTTGAGCACTATTATCGGTTTGTGAA
>JBAKGM010000200.1:1274186-1287064 GCA_037177215.1 Asparagus racemosus | reverse complement strand
GGCGGTTGGGGGGGATTGTTTATTTTTTTCCCTTTTCCTTCTGGACTTGTTTTGTTCGTGACAACCATTTTAAGGATCTACAATTTACCATAAAACAACAATTCTGCGATTCAATTTCTTCTGAAACTGATATTTAAGTTTTTGGACCTTCATCGTTCCATTTAAGTGTTTGCCTAACAAAGCAATAACTGTTATTTCTGTTCATTTTCCAAGGCATAATCAAGCTGACAGTATTTATACAGAAACACCTTTGGATTGAATAGAGAATCTACAAGTGACTGACATTTCATTGAGGTTTTAGACTAAACTCAAAATTTGCTCAAATGAGAAGAAAAACGCTTCATGCGCAGCAGTTTCTTATTACAGTACTCATACAGATCAATTCTGCCAATCGACTCTGAACTAAACACTCTCTCTTCTTTGACAAATTGCTCTTATAACAGCAAATACTCTCCCTGTTAGGATGAAAAATAAGCCCGAAAAATCTTATTTGCTAAAATACGATAATATTTGCTGAGAATCACAGATACCATACTATTGGACCTTAAGCCATTAATCAGGCAAATAGCTTAAGTGTTATGGTACATGGTGATGATACATATGTCAAGATACAATATTATTGTACCATGTACATGTTTGTTAGGTCTAAACAGTAGCATTAAGGATAAAGCTTGCACATCCAAACATAAAGATGTTCCAGAAAACGAAAAAGATGAATTTTCTCGAATATGAAATAATATATCAAAGCCAAAACTTATCCTTTACCTACATTTTCTAGATCTCGGGATCCAAATAAGTATGATGCTTATCTTGCCAGCAGAAACACTACCGTCAGGTTTACGTTAATGTCCTCTAATCAATCCGTACAATAACAAAAATAATAATGTAACTAGTGATAAAAATACATTGCAGTAGTAGCTGATTATTATCATAATGTTTTCTTCCCAAGCAAGAATCCAACAGACTACCTCCTCAAGTTATTGAAGTTTTGCTAGCGCAGATCAGGGTAGTGCTTTTTATCACCAACAGTAGAGCGTCAAATAAGCAAGAATATGCTACCGATATGACTTCAAATAGTTGAAAAGTACAGCAGAAGCATCAGTTAACAAAGCCGCCGCCGGCAAACTCAACCTCCTGTGGTGAGAAACACAAGTTATGAGTATCATGTCAGTTGACTCTTTCATAAGATGAGGGGTCCAAACCCACAAAAGTTAATCAACTGCAGAATTGAATTTTTCTTTCTCTTTCTCTTGAAAGCACATTAAATTCATTCACATAGAGTAAGATGATGGAAACACCATCAGATCAAGAAATTCACTACTCTGCCAATTTTAGTTTAAATCTCTCGGGCACGCATTACTTTCTAATTTGTGAAATTGATGAATTGGGCTACTGAATTCATCAAGAACTTTAGTGAAGCTCAGCTAGTGCAGGGACAAGAGGGAATATTTCACAGGCCATGAGCATTGATACGATATAGGAAAGCCAAGCTAGTAGAACTACTGACTACGGTCAAAACTCAGAATTTGATCTACGCTATGTCCATTCTCAGCTCAAGCTGACAAGCAAAGGGAAATTGAACAAAGACAGAATGTTGGGACATAGGATCGACATGGTTCTTTTTTAAGATGTAACTAACTGAAATATACATTCTCACACGAGCTGTGTTTAAACGGATGGATACTGATCCAAGAAAAGTATCTTGTAATCAGCCTCAGCTTAATTATCATGTAGAATAATGACACTTCATTCTATTAACATAAAAGACTAACAAAGCTTCTGACAACAGGTTTGACATAAAACCACCTTACTATCAGCATAGTTTTCCGAACTTCAAAATAAATGATCGTTTGATATCGTTAAAGGGCTAACATAAAAATTGACTAAAAGCAAAGTTACAACAAGGTTAGGTAATAACAGGAGCATCTTGACATGTCCTCACAGCACAGCAGTTTAATGGCAACAGAAACACATTCATTTTCACAGGGATATTAATTGTTGATCAGGAACCACCATATTCAATCACAGCAATGTAGAATTCACATATTCATGGCAACAACTAAGTTTTAGGAAAATTAATGTACATTAAGCAACTACTACAGGCTAACAATAAAAGAAGAAAGACTTTCAGACTTAAAAATTAACATAAGCCTGTTCATCATGCAACACATGCATAAAATTTTCTTGGCGAAAAAAATAAAAACACTTGAGAAGTACACGCGAGATAATGAATTGACCGGAACCAAAGAGAATCAGGCATGAAACAGATTAGCATAGCGAGCAACATCCCTGCATGTGCGGACATCGACAACCCACATGCAATTATATTGAACAACCCGTACATTTTATATAGAAAAAAAAAAACTCCAGCAACAACAAACACGACTTAAGTGTTACATCAAAGAATATTTGACGTGTGGAATTATCTTTTGTGCCAACCAAATATTAGAAGAAAAGAGCACAAAGCAACAGGAGGACCACTGAGCCCAAGTAAATATAGGAATAAGGTAATACCTGAGCAGGAGGTAGTGATGAAACCCAATCTGATGCATGAGTTGGAAGAAGACCAAGTGTGTTTAGCTGCCAAAAAAAAAGTGAATATGGTGCACAATGATTCTATGTTCAATATATAAAATTGATATTATAAAATAAATTTGAGTTGGCACAACTCACCTTCCACACGCCCAACGCGAGCCCAGCGAGATTCAGGGCAATGAAGAGTAATTTGGGTGTTAGAGTGTCTACTTTTGAATCTTTGTAAGGTTCAAACACTGCAAGGAGAAATTGCAGATAAAAATAGACCAGATAAAAAGCTAACAAACATAACAACAATGGATAAGGTCTTTAATAAGACCATGCTTAAACATACCATATATGCTCAATAAGATGTATCACTATATAAAAAAGCGCTATGTCCCCAAAACATCATCCGTAACAAAAAGTCATACCCATTTGAATCTGCATGCCCACTTGGGCTGTAATCATATCATGCGAAAAATAAATAAATAAACATTATATATAGGACAACTGCAAGCAACCTCCTTCACACATGATTGTTTCTAAAATAACCAAAAAGACCCCTCAACTATTAATAAACTTTGATTGATGACAAATTTGCACTTTTAGTATGCATCAATAATAAACATGTAACAGAGGCATAACTAATACAAATGTAATTGGGTTGCTATGGATTCATAGTCCTATAAAACTAAAATAAATATAAAGAACAAGAGCACACCTTTCCCCACACTTTGAAGGGCACTTATTGGCTGCCAAAGAGCTGAGAATGTGATACCAATACTAAACAAGTGCACTGTGCTTCCAGCCATCCACATCATGAAGCCCATCATCATCAAGTTCTTGAAAGGGGCTTGAGCGACTTCCCAAGCTTTCTTTTCACCCAGAAAAGGAACAAACAGATGCATTAGATGTAACTGTTGTAACTCAATTGCAGCATAAAAAACGGTACATACGGGCACAAAGGAAACAAAACAAGGAGGATTTCAGCAGCCCAATCCTAGGGCAAACAGATTCATCATTCCAGCAAACAAAGTTAATGAATTCAGCAAATAAAGAAGAAAGAAGCAAACGCATCATCTGAGAAGGGGTATGCCTAAAATAGCAAAACTGCAGCAAGAAATATTATGCAAAGGCTCTGGCCCCCTACTTCCCCCTAAACTAATAAATTTGTCCCTTCTCTTATCCCCTCAACTATTTTCAGTCTCTACATGCCCCCCTAACTATTGATTTTGTATCACTGAGTCTGGATCAAAGAAATTTGTATTCCTTACACCGAATCAAAAACAATTAGGGCACCAAAATTCTAACCTTGGTTTAGTACTTCAGGTATCAAAATTAAGCCCTAATTAACCAAAATAAGGAAAACCCTAAAATTTCAGCACGCACCTGCGACTTCCAAGCGATCTCGGCATCCTTTTTCTGACGGCTCGTGTTCGCGTCGTCCTGGAAACAAAAAAGCCCTAATCAATTCACCAAAAATTCAAAAAAAAAAAAGGAAAAATTAAAAGACGAACGAAATAGAGATGAAATTGGAACCGGATCTTGATGAAGAGATCGACTGAATCCGGGAGGATCGGCGATGTCCGATGTGTAGGAGTGATCCTCGAATTGTACCGCCCATTTACGAGCCAAACCCTTGCCCTTCTCCATTTTTTTTTGATTTGATGCTAACTAATTCAAGAGATCGAGTAGAGAATCGGACTCGATCTTTTCTCTGTCGTTGAGTTTTTTTTTAAATTAATTTTTTATTAAAGATATTTATGGAGAGAAGCTCGAGAGCCTTTGGAGTTCTGTTCTGTTCACTCGCGGTTGACTTTAATACGACTGCTCTAATTTAACCTAAGAGTTATTCGCATAATGTTAGGATCATTAGGGCAAATTTCAACCGAAAAAAGCCCCAAAACTTTGGGCCGTTCCGTACGAAACCCCTCAATATAATCTTCATCCGGCAATTCAGGGTCAATTTCATATTCTGAATTAGGATATCACTTTTTGATATTCTGACATTAGTCTTCCAAATCTTTATATTTTGAAATTAGTCATCAAAATCTTTTAAATATTTTGAAATTAATCTTTCTAGTTAGCTACTGGTTGAAAGAATTAGGGGATTAATTTCAAAACGGGTTTTTTTTATGGGTGAACAGCAAAACATATGATATTGCAAACATAATAACAAGTAAATATAGTTTACATAAAATAAAAAATAAATGTGATTTTGATATAAAAACCCTTTCAAAACGCTTAAAAGATTCTAAGGTCTAGTTTTAAAACACAAATATGTCGAGGACTTAAAGATTTGGGGACTTCTACCTTAGATAATACGTAAAACTAGAAAACTTTTGAACAAACATAAAGACGCAGACTATCAAACCTTGCCCTGTGCGGGAAATTTTTTTTTTTTTAAAAGAAAGAAAGTACAGGATTTGTAGGAAAAGCTAAGAGGTTTTAACGTACTCCTCACAATGTGCTATGCATAGCAGTCTTTGAACAATAACATTTCACTAAGACCATTTACAGGAAATATCATATCTTTGGTTTCAGCAGTGAAACAAAAGAATTAACGTAGATCACGCTCTCATAACAACTGAGCTCACAAATACAAAGTTTATGTAGAAATAGAATTACAAAATTCAACCGCCCAGAGTTTATGTAGAAATAGAATTACAAAATTCAACCGCTCATATGACTCTGGTTTCACATCCGCAATACAAATGCACAATAACATATACATGAAGGGGGGAGAAAATATAAAATGAACACATTTCTCTTGCCCATTCCTACTAAGAAAAAGAGAGGAGAGCATTCGGATGTCCTTTAATATGACAAAGAAAATGATACCCTCCTACGACTCTCAACAATAAGAATAACAAGAATAATGATACAGAACGTGCACCGAACCAGAGCATAATTCACACTTTTGCTAATTTTCATGAACTCCTGACAAGCTGTGCATCTCTCATCTGTTATTATCAGGACACAGCAGTGAAATGTAGGTCAAGAGGCCTCAAAGCACCTTGAACTATCTCTTGAACTTTTCTATTCCGTCTACAAACATCTGAGAGCTCTTCGAGGGTATCAATGAGTGCAGAAGTATTTGATCCAGATGCAGCATTTGAGAGAGCCTGAAGGAAACTTGCACTTTCCACCTCTGTTATGGCCGCAGATGGGATTAGTGAAATGCTTCCCTTAGCCCACTCCAACACCTTCAGCCCATATGTTCTTGTTAGGGCTAGCAGGACATAAGATACCTGAGAAGATAAATGCAAAAGAAAAAATAAATACAATTAAGAGACTGTTAAGTTGATACATTATATAATTAAGGGGTTTTTTTGGTACATGGCCCTTAAATCATGCTTCTTTGCAAAACTACACCTAAAATCTGAGCATTTGTAAAACTGCCCCAAATTCACCAACTTTGAACCAAATCAACAAATCATCAACTTTGTCAAACACCGCAAGTAAAAATTTGACTATTTTGTTGATAACATTGCACTGACAACTTACCCTATCAAAGTTGATTATTGTTG
Organism: Asparagus racemosus; assembly: GCA_037177215.1. Lineage (NCBI taxonomy): Eukaryota > Viridiplantae > Streptophyta > Magnoliopsida > Asparagales > Asparagaceae > Asparagus > Asparagus racemosus. The sequence goes on along the minus strand of JBAKGM010000200.1, from coordinate 1,281,017 downwards.
ATTTGGAGGGTATTCATTTTCCGAAGTTGATGTTTTGGGGGTAGTTTCGCAAATACTGAGATTATGTGGTAATTATGCAAATACATATGGCTTAAGGGGTATATATACAAAAAGCCCTATTATTAAACAGGGTAGTAATATGTTCCAACTAAAGACAAACCTCTTCAAGCCTAGAAGATGGGAGTGCTCCGGTTAAGGAGGCTATCAATATTCTGGTGAGGGTGGCACCTCTAGGAAGTACCACACCGTCAACAATTGAACGGTACTTTTCTCCAGCAGAAGAGTTCACAAGATCAAGTACATCGGATAAAAATGTCAATATAGATTTGCAAGCATCTCTGCACCAGTATCAAAGAGAATTAAAATAAGAAAGAACATCAATTATGCAGGTTCTACGCAAATGCTTGATAAACTCTAAACAGTAAAGAGGAACACAAAGAAATTCTAGTTACCGATGTTGAATTGTAGCGCCAATCATTGAGCAGTCAATTAATGAAGGAAACACTGAAGAAGGAATAAATAGATGAGGACAATAACGAATGCATCTTGAGGCCAACAAAAAACAGTCATCCGCTATGTCAGGTCTTTCTGTAAAATCCTATAAGACATTGAAAGGAAGTAAGTTTAACAACTGTGTAAGCAGAATTCTTTTAGGTTTGCAGGATGGAGGAAACCGGAATATGAAATTTAATTACTTCAATCGTCATGAGAAGTTTGGTTGTGTGGCTGAAAAGCGCTTCAATTAAACTACCAAGGTAGTTTGCACAAGAAGGATCGGATCCAAATATCTGCCAATTAAGATGCCATCAGTAGAAACACAAATAGAATATACTGAGGTTCGTTACAGTTCAGCAAATTATACTTTTATCACTTCGCTTGATAGGTAAAGAAAACATGGTTGGCTGTGTTGCCGATATAAAGCTTGAACCTCTTCCAGCATAACTCCGATTGTGATCCCCATGTACCTTCCTGATGTTTTCACCTTAAAAACCATTCCAAAGCTTATGTCAGATGGATTTATAGTATAGACTTGAGCATGCATTGTTCAATTGCCGATTTATTCATTTATAAAAGTTAACAATTGTTCAAATGACTTCGGTGACAGTGTATTTCATGCATTTAAAGAAAATAAAACAATTCACATATCTACATGTGTGAATCTTCCGTTAGATGTCTACAAGAAATGTAAATCCTCCTTCACAGATTCAACTGAATTTGAAACATCTATATATGCAACATGATTTTTTTCATTATTCAAAGATACATCATATAAGGGTAAAAGATAGAAATCAAGCTAGAACAGAAATGCAAATAATCTATCCTCAAACGATCTAACAGAAATAAGATATAACAAACGGATAAACTGGAAATGTTTCTTCATTTAATAAGAGATGTGGGGATCTCAGAAACTAAATTGCTAGGGAGATTTCGAAGTACAGACAGATGGAAAGTATAATAATGTCAACAAGCCACTTAGTTTATTCGTTTCTCTAGTTCTTTCTTTGATTTATTTTTCTCTCAGTTTGCCATGCGTAAGTTTACAACTCAAACTTGGACTATGTACATTGTTCTATCACCATCCATTTACCACTTGGAAGGCCTCCGTGGCTTATTCTCATGAATTTCCAAAGACCACATACCATATTCTGCTAGTCTGATTTTCTTATCTTAATTCAGCAGAAATTCCAAAAGCATGACAGTTAGCATATCGTCCATCAAGATAATGAATCATCCACCCTTTCAAGAAGATCTTCTTGTTGGCTGTCACAGACGAAATCTTGTTAGGAGAAGGGACTACTGGTGAAACATCTTGCTGAGGAGGTTAAGTCGCCACCTGACGTTCTTCATAGGTGAAGTTATATATTAAACGGAAGGTCATGTGACGGACTGGATACTGACAAAAAGGAGATGACAATTCATTAAAATGAAAAAGCATTACGCTTCACACTAGTTAGGACAAGCATATTGGCAGTTTGCACTGGAGAAGTTGGTCATAAGAAAATGGATATATGCCGACTGAGATAGAAATTATCCTGCAATGCACCCCCAGAAAAATTATCCTGCAATGCACCCCCAGAAATATAAGAACGGCGACATGGACATTCCACAGACTTAAACATTAGCTACAAGTGCTATACTACCTCTGCATGAAACACCATTTACTTGTCAATCAAGAGGCATACTTTGTTCATTGGAAACCATTCAATTCTGGATCACTTTGATGCATGGAAAAATCATAGTCAAGTGTACAAATCATCCAGGTAGTCATCCATGACAACTTTTTTGCCGAAGCAAAGGAAGCACTGTCAAATAACCCTTTTTTTTTCCATTTGCGTGTCTATATGTCCGTGTGATAAAACATGAGAAGAAGCCTTCACGATCACCTTATGTGCAATTCATGGAACTATCCAACAAAGAACTACCTCAACACCAAAATAGTCTTCCATTGAAGCATCAATTTGTTCATTAAAATTATGGGGTTTAAAAATTGTCTGTTCACATCGGTTGTTTTTTCAATGTCTTTCAACCTTTTAAGGTAGGCCAAATAAGAGGAAACTACCAAATATGAGGTTCAAAGACTAATATGCTTTATACATTCAAGGGCACATTGCGCTTTAAAAAATTATTGCATGATGGACCTGAACTATAAAACATTATTGCATGATGGACCCCAGTATGAATCCAGCTCAACTCCATTCATATCCATTTTCCTCATTTTTCAGACTAATATTAGACTAGTAATTCCAAGTGTTATCACAACAAGTTCACTCTAATAAACAACAAACTCAGTAATACAGTAAAAATAACATAAATTACAGGGAATACTCACAGCATATTTACAGGCACGGCATAAAGACTCCATTGTCCGCATATCCCAAGCACGACTACAGTGAAAGGACATGATCAATTAATCTTTTTTGTTGCATAAAACTCAACCTTGGGGGGGGGGGGGGTGAGGAAGAGGGGGATAGAGAGGGAGGGAGAGGGAGAGATGGGGAGGGGTGGGGTTTGGGGGGGGGTGTATGTTTGTGCTTGTTAGTGCCATACATACATGCCATTGAAGATATTTCCAAAAGGAATTTGTTAACAAGTGCCCCAGGGGCACTCGATAGTGAGGAGAGAAATAGAGAGAGGGAGTGTGGGGACCACTGTTTCTCATCAAACTTCACTCTCCTCCCAAACCTCTCTATCTCTCTCTTCACTAACCAGGGGCACTCGTTAACAAAACCCTTTCCAAAAAGAGCATCAAGAATGTTATGCTTACTGATCAAAGATAGATTTAAAGATTGGCCAGAACTTCTGAATTGCATCAGCCACAACTTCTGGAAGATCTACGTTCCTGAATGTAGCCCAGTTAGGTAATAGATATTAGACAAAAACTATTTTAAACTCAAGGTTCTTACCTAAAAATGCATGCTAGACGATCAATGTGCACGGTCAGCTGCCGTGCGGGTAGTTGTTGCATTGCTATTCCACCTTGAGCAGTAATTTCCTGCTGCTCAGATGAAGGGTTATACATACAAGGAATAACTTTGGATACGTGTACAAAAGACACTATTGAGTCAAGATTTACCTGTAAGGAAGAAACAGATGGCAAGCAGACTAATTCTAATGCTTTTTTAGCATGCTCTGGTGGGAGTTCTGTAATAACCACACTGCAACAAGAAAACATCATTGTTCATTTCTCCTTAAACACACGGTGCTATGATTGACGTACATGCACTAAGAAAACAAAGTAAATCAAAATATTTTTTAAACATCCCTAGAAATGATTTAAAAAATAATACCTCAATGCCTCAACCAAATGCATGGAATCGTCAACAGATATTTTGTAACCCCCCTCCCCGCTGACTGCTATGTGATAGATACGAAAAAGACCATCCAATGATCCACTGAACTGTTTGCTGCAGTCTAGGAGGTCAAAAAGTAACATTTAAGAAAATCAAATTAAATGGAAAACGTCAATGTTTCAACAACAAAAAAAGTGCTCATAAGGAGTCATCCTAAAAAAGATATTTAATAGCAATGCTGAAAACAAGGAGTCACTTGAATATTCAAGGAAATATACAGTACAAATATATTAGGCTAGAAGATAAGACAACTTAATATCATGCTGACAAAAGGCCAAAGAGAGTGATTATAAGCCACTTTGTTTGAGGAAAAGTACTTAAATATTGAAGATAAGAAATTACAGAAAAGAGAGAGAGATAGTATGTCATCAACAAATGTGTTACATCTTACACAGTGTGCGATAGAGGCACAATGTATATATGTCCTTCTGGAAAAAATTGTAGCATGATGTAATTAGCACAGACAGCTGTCTGCATTTCATCATCTGAAAGGGACTCAACCACAGTATATAAGCAAAAATCAGACCAATTTTAATAAATATTAGCAAGTACAATCTACCTTCACATATATACTTGAATGCGATAGCTGCAGCTGCTGAAGAATCCTCAGATGTGCTCATACCCCTTGTAAGAATATCAACAAGTGGAGGCAGGATTGCAAGTTCAATTGGAGCAGCGTTGATCCATTTTGAATATGCTCCAATGGTCGAACAGACTGATGAATTTCATATTCCAAAAGAAAACAATTCAAAACACGTCAATACATCTAAACTTCTGAATATGGTGAAAATAATGATCCATAAAAGAGGAATGCTTTTAAAGTTCGTTGCAAATACCAGTTTGTAGTAACCGGGGCTGACAAGGAAGCTTTGGAAGTAATGTCATAACCTGCATGAATTATATTAATTATTCTACAGGAATAAAGCTTAAACCAGACTAAAATAACCTCTGATTGGATGTATCTATCATTGTTCTCTTGAGAGTTGACCCAAAAAAAGGAAACCCCTATTAGCCTGAAGAAACTATATCAAGCAGTCACATCCTTCGAGCTATTTCCCAAAAATCTAGGAAAATAAAATTGTGGTTCAAGGTTCCTGTTGTGCACGAAGAAAATAAACTTTTTGCTATCTCTAGAAAGTGCATATAAGAAGCATTACTGATACTCCAGAAGATAAATTGTTTGAGATAGAATAAGTTCACATAATGAAGAGCAAAGAAAAATTTGACAGTCGCCAGAGATAGAACAATCTCAAATTTAAGGATGTCTAGGAAGCCCAGTGCATCTCAACATACTAGATGTGACAAACAGCAATTTGCCTTTGCTTCCAAATTGGTAAATAGATACTTAAATATCACTACAAGCATGCGGTATAACCTCCTGAAAATTTAAAATGAAAGGGAAAAAAGAGAGGAAGATCACTAATGGAAAACAATAACAAAAAGATTATGTTCTTCCTCACCAAAGTCAAAACCAAATGCATCCAAAACAACTCCTTTTTTATTTGAAAAGGAGAAATATAACCATAAGAGAAATGGTCATATAGAAAAGGGCAGAGACAAGTCGTGAGTGTAGGTTATACCAAATATTGATTAATGCAGAGAAGTGATATTGATCAGTAATCCCTCCCATTGCTCTTTATGTTCTAGATTGGAGGGACTAATTTCAAAACAAATCAAGGTTTGGGCGACCTGACAATAATTTTCATGATTTGAGGGACTAATTTCAAAATAACCAAAGAATTGAGGGTCCTAATAGCAACTTCCATGATTTGAGGGACTACTTTTAAAGACTAATATAAAAAAACTTTCCTTGTTAAATTCGTTTGCGTTTATGAATGGTCGGTTTTGGTTGTGGATATTTGCAGAAATGAGATATGGGAAAAGAATTATAATTGAACCGTCGACTTTAGACTACTTAGTATAATAGCTCTATTTTTGCCCAAAAACTTACCCGAACTTTATTTTAAACCAAAAAATACCCCAAAGTTCAAAAACATCTACGTTTGATACCCTAAATTCACTTGCTTAAAGGTGCCAAATTTTTATTTATCTCTTGAACTTCAGGGTATTTTTTTGGCAAAAGTTTGGGGTATCAAAGTTAAAATGGCAATGTGTGAGCTTTCGGGGTATTAGAGTGCAAATAAACCAAAACAAATGAAGGATATCGACAAGCAAGGAGCCTCATATGGGGAAGGCCAAGTAGATACATCCACAGGAACATCTACAAGTAATACATCCATAGAAACAACAAGTAATACATCTACAAGTAATTGAAGTTAAATTACAATGTACATTCATATCTTAAGTTACCAAATTCAACCAAAATGTTAACCATTAACCTATAAAATTATCTACTATGGAGCACATATAACAAAATAAGCAAATAGATAAGTGACATTAACCTATAAAGTTATCTACTAAGGAGCAATCTGTAACCAAACAAATTAGCAGATAACCAACAAGTATATGCACTTGACAAAAACTTCAATTAAAAATCCAAAATGTTAGAAACAGAGCTTTCCTAATACAAAAGTTAGCTTCAAACATTTATACTTCATTTTCCTAGTACAAAATAGCAACTAAAAACAAATTAAATGATGAAAGCTTTAATCTATGCAATGTCATCACAAGAGGTTATGGACATAGAGGAGACAGCAAAGACCATATAGAAGATGGGAAGCTGAAGTTCCCGACTCAAGATCCAACTCAATCTATGAAGCACGGATACTTCCCCCGAGGCCACGAATCCGTGTCTGACATGAATCAGACACGGATTCGTTCCTGACACGTGCAAGACACGTGTCGGACACGAACCGTGTCCGACACGGGTCAATGGTCAAACAGAGCTCGGACACGGTCAAACAGAGCTCGGACACGGCTCGGATTTGCTGGAAAAAAAATAAAAGTCTGAAAACAGAAAACCCTAACCCTAATTTCCATCTCCTCTTCTCGTGCTCATCGCTCGCCGCCGATCGGAGCT
>JBAKGM010000200.1:1263259-1274086 GCA_037177215.1 Asparagus racemosus | reverse complement strand
TTTTTGGATTTTGCCGTATCCCGTATCCGTGTCCGTGTCGTATCCGTGTCCCGTATCCGTATCCGTGCTTCATAGAACTCAATATCTAAAGACGGAGGCAGGAATGATGAAGAAGAGAATTGTGCTAGTGAAGAAAGTGGTGGGGTCTACATCGGAGACAAGCTACCCCGACCAGCTTATATGATAAATTTTATAAAATAGAGAAAATAAAAAGAAAACAAACACAAGCAAGGATAACAACTCCTACAGCTATCGATATTTGAACCGGTTAATCAACCAGTACATGCTGGTTAGGCCTAAGGAAAGAACAAAGAGAAGATAATGGAAAAGAGAGAAGATAAGAAGAAAGAGAGAAATCAACGGAGAAATGAACAAAGAGAAGATAAGAAAAAAGAGGAAAGTACAAAGAGAAGAGTAAAAATAAAAGAAAAGAGAAAAATAGTAAAAAAAATAGCTTAAGGAAGAGATATCCATCTTTGCCCCACTAGGTTGAGGCTAAGAAGAAACTAATAATAAACATTCGACAATACCCCACTTTACTTCTTGTTAGTTAAAAAGTTAACGCGTTATTTAGATATCAGTCCCTCAAACCTTTGAATTGCTCATTAGTCCTTCAAATCATACGGGATCTTGCAATTTAGTCACTCAATGACCAGAACACTCTCATTTATGTTTCCTCTCACGACACCCATATTGTTCCAAAAGTGGGTTATTTAGACTTTGGTATCCAAAAACTTACACTTTTTAACTTTAATACCCCAAAGTTTCTTTAACACTTTAATACCCTAAAGTTTACACCTTTAAATTTAATACCTTAAAGTTTTTATCTAATGTTTATACCTTTTTAACTTTGATACCCTAAAGTTTTATTTTTGACACTTTAACATGGGTATCAAATCAAAATTAAAAATTGCATGGACTTTGAGGTAACAAATTTGGAATAATGCGAAAAGTTTAGGATATGAAACTTAATATGCAAACTTCATATTAACAAAGTGTCAGAAAAACTTTGAGGTAAAGTGAGGTCCCGCCGGATGCCTACTCTTTTCCTCTTCTTTGCCTTGACCTAATGGGGCAAAGCTAGAGCGTCCTTTCCTTAGGCTATTTTTAAACTATTTTTTCTATCTTCTCTTATTTTTATTCTCTTCTTTTCTCGTTGTTCCTTTCTTTTTCCCCCCTTATCTTCTCTTTGTTCCTTTCTCTTCTCTTTATTCCTTCCATAGGCCTTAATGTGTAAACTTTGGGGGATCAAAGTGTTAGAAAAACTGAAGTAAAGTGGGGTATAACATAATATCTATTCTTAGCCTCTTCTTCGCCTCAGCCTAGTGCGACATAGCTGTTACGTCCCTTTCTTAGGCTATTATTATTATTTCCTCTCCTCTTATTTTTATTCCCTTCTCTTCTCTTTGTTCCTTTCTCCTTTTTCTTATCTTCTCTTCGTTCATTTCTCCTCTTTGTTCCTTTGTTAGGCTAGAACAGCCCAAGTTAAATGTTGATAGTTGTCGGAGTTGTTGTCTTGCTTGCATTTATTTTTCTTTTGAATTATCTATTTTATAAAATTCATCATACAAGCTGGTCAGGCCAGCTCATCTCAACTGCAGTCCCCACCACTTTCTTTACTAGCGCCTCATCTCTGCCCCTGCCTTCACTCTTTAGATCTTGAGTCGGAAACTTTGAAGTTTCCCCATCTTCTACATTGACTTCGTTGTCTCCTTTATGTTTGTGACCTCTTGTGATGATGCCACATGGATTGAAAGCGGTAATCATTTACTTAGTTTTAAGTGGCCATGTTGTACTAGGAAAATGAAGTATAAATGTTCGAAGTTAACTTTTTGTATTAGGAAAACTCTATTTCTAACTTTTTTTGAGTTTTTTAGTAAAGTTTTTGTCAAGTGCATATACTTGTCAGTTACATACTAGTTTGGTTACAAATTGCTCCTTAGTAGATAATTTTATAGGCTAATATTAGTTATCTACCTATTTTGTTACATGTGCTCCATAATAGATAACTTTATAGGTTAATGGTTTAACATTTTGGTTGAATTTGACAACTCGCGATTTGAATATACATTATAATTTAACTTTAATTACTTATGGATATATTACTTGTTGTTTCTATGGATGTATTACATCTGGATGTTTCTGTGGTTGTGTTATTTGTTATTATTTCTATGGATGTAGTACTTGTAGTTGTTTCTACTTGGTCCCCATATGGGGCTCCTTGCTTCTTGATGCCCCTCGTTTATTTTGTTTATTTGTACTTTAATACCCTAAAGCTCACCCCCATTTTAACTTTGGTGCCCTGAAGTTTGAAGTATCCCAATGATAATGGGATGCCAGCACCATGTATGACTCCGGAGGCAAGGAAACAATTCTCAATTGTGGCAGCCATGCAAGAGAGGTGCTTCCATATTCTTGCCATGTTTCATTTGAGAAATCTTCAAACTTGTGTGAGAGGAAGGGTTAAAAGAAGAAATATTGTTCAACTTGTGCATGTTGGTGGAAGATGTTTGGTTTGATTTAACTACATCTGAATAACGCAGAGTAATTTAGACTCAATTAAATCGTGAATACTTTGTATGCAAGCACATTTCCAGATATGTAGAAATAACAAGTATCAAGATATTGAAATATAAGAAAGCATGAAAATAACTGATATGCACATAAACAAAGTTCCGTCATCAGAATTATTGAACATAATCACAATGACATCTGGAGTGATAAATCTTCTACTATTAAGTGTGGCTCGTATCGATAAGATAAAAACAAATAGACACCATGGTTGACTATAGATTTTCAAAAACAGAAGAGAAAATGGCTTTGAATAACAGAAAAGCTTGCATACTAGGCTATCTGATTAAACTTTGTGTAAGACAAACCTGAGGCATTATTTCAGCTTCCTGCGTTGAAACTGATTTAGCGATAGCTTGTATACAGTAGAGTGCTGCTTCCACAGGTTGCCACTTGCAGTTTTCATTACTGCTACAATTTCCAACTGCCTATAACAACAGAACACCCTTAATAAATGACAGAAAACAACATCAAGCACCATGACTAAAAAATGAATCTCTGCAAACTTCCCACTCATCATAAGGATAGCAGGCATTTGTTAATTTATGCTTACTTTAGTTATTAGCCACCTTATCAAACTGTTGATGCCTATAAATTGCTGCAAGTGCAATGAAAATACTGGGGAAAAAAAGAGCTTGTTGGGCGATTTCCAATATGTGATAATTAGATAACTACAGTTATCACGCTTTTTTGGATCATGGTTAATGTTTAACTCTAGAGGGAAGAGAGACAAATCACAATGGACAGCAACAACCATGCTAACATCTCCCCACCCTCAACAAGATAATGAATAACATTGAAGTACAGAAAATTATGCCCTCATGAAGAAGGGGAGGCCAATGCATATGCCTGTCTTATACATTAGAAAGTTCCAGATCCAAAACCAGCTCAATTTGCCTATCCCACTATATATTCACCTTCCAACCTAAACTTTAGGACGATCTAAAAAAATCCATTAAACGGCATGTGACCTGTATAAATTATATGACGGTTGCTTTCAGCAGGTGGCACATTTGTATATAGAAGATAATGAGGAGAAGACAGAACCTAGAACTACTAAGTTGAGGCTAGTATTGAACATTTGCTCACAAGACTATATCAAGAAGCATGATAAAGGTTTAAAGAGACAATGGAATAAGAAATGCGGTACCACCTGCCAAAGGAGAAGATGGCACCCAACTGCAGTTACATATTTCATATACAAAAATGCACAATAAAGCTTCCCTTTATTCATTTCTTAGGAACAAACTTGGTCAAGTGAAATTTCCCACAGGAAAATTGACATGGTTTTAATTATCAATCCGCCTTATTACATCAAAAACCAAAAAGAATACATGCTTTTGAGAAAAGTAGTAAATTTGTTCATTTATTTAAATGTGTTAATCTGTCAGCCACTGAAACAAGACCAAAAATCCCCTAAAGAGCATGTGCATTTAGACACACACACAACATGGTGGTCTAAACCATGAATATGTATGACTCCCATGCATTTTAAGTTTTCAACAATTACAATGAAGAATTTTACCTACTTTCATAAACAAATAAATGCAAGAAATTTACAATTGTCAACTAGTAACACACACTATCGTAACAAAGACATATAATAGAGCAAGCTCACAGGGTAAAATCTCACTAGCTCTTTAACATATAGGCCTTGAAAAAGAAATTTGGAAGGAAGATCTATGGAATGAGAAAAATAATCATCCAGCAATTAGGCACACAGACAATTTGCTTCACCTGTATTAGCTTCATAAAGAGAATCTTCAAAGTCAATTCACCACCCAAAACTGCAGTTGCATCAACTAGTACATCGCTGACAGCTGTCAAAGTGATAGTTCTATCAGGCTTGAAAATTAGCAGCTTGACGTACTAGAGTCTAATATTTCAATTATTTATAATGCAAATATTATTATTTTTCTAACTTTTTAATTTGTCAGACTAAGCTAAATTCGCATTGAGAGCAACTAGATTAGTTTCTTATTTAATAAATTCCTTCAGTTATAAGGTTTGTAACAATGGAAGTGTCATGAAAGGCTCACAGATAATACGGTATATACATGTATTATACCTATTGGCCTATTGTATGTTTAATCCACGTGGATCATGATCAATGAGGTTGATTTACAATTAACAGTCCAAGATCTAGCCCCCTAGCTAGAAAGACACCTCATACAACTTTGGAAATAAAGAGAAACTAAAAACAACTTTTTCTACATATATCATCGACAGATATTAGTTAAAATAACAGGGAAAAAAACTTGTGCTAAACAATCCAGAGAACATTTCCTGTTTGTGATTTTACAGTAGATGGTTAGCTAAGAGTCTTGTTTAATAGAAATATATCAGTTACCATATCTGATGTGCTTGAAATCCTTGTGATCTTCCTCAGAAAGGTTCTGATAGTCTTGTGGATACTCAACCCGATAGCTAACCTGCCAAAGTGAAAGTATGATCAAAATTAAGGAGAGAAGTTTTTGGAAAGTCCATGTTAACAAAATGTATAGATGTCTTGAAGATGACCCCTAGTAAAAATGTATGTGGAAGGTTTCATTTTATAAAAGTTATTTCACTTTCAGTAATACACCCTTATGTCTTATAAGAAACTACACGTTGCCGATTTTGGGAAATCACATGTTCACCCAATTTTTGCCAATTTTCCTGCATGACCTTTTGAGGATTTTAAATATTTTTGAAGATATTCATCTCCAACAGCCAGCAGTTGATGTAAAACACAATAGCAAAATACATGACAGTAAGCTTTATTTTTTACTTTTCACAGGATGAATACCCTAACATATTGGCCATAGCGCCATCTCACTCGCCCTCACTTACTCCACATTGGTGATAGGTATAATTTAATACCAAGGATGAACACTTTCTAAAAAATATATTGATATTCATAGTCAGTGATTGTTTTACTCTTTTAGTTGCAAAAATTAAGTGACCCTATATTTAGTTATTTAAATAATATCAATAATGCAGTTTTTTGTTTATTGGAAGAATATCTTTCCTAAATAACCAAAAAAACACAAGATTATGTAGAAACATAGGCAAAACACAATGCAACATATGTAAATTGTAATTCTCAAAATATTACCCTACTTTACTTAAACAACACTCACCAAAGATACCAGCATTTCAAATGATGGACGAAAAACTTGCAGTCTCCGGTTCCGCTCTTCCTCAACTGAAGCTTCTGAACCATATGAAGAATAGGAGTCCCTGTGCCAATAAGGATTAACAAGGTTTTGTCCTGATCATAATCAAACAGCCAAGATTCCTACAACTCACATGATCTTTACCTTCTGGTCAAGTTAACCTGGAGGTGGTACCAGAAGTTATATGTCATCGAGGAAATATCATAATCAGGGTGAGAAGCAACTTCAAGCAATGCTTGAATGATTAACATAGATTCATCAGAACCTGGGAAAAAAAAACAAATGAGCACTGCAGCAGCAGAGAAAAGTAACCAAAGGTCTTTAATGAGCATCTGTCCTAATATATACAAGAATGAATGTAGGGGAAGTGTTGAATTAGACTTAAAAGAAAAGGTGCAATTCTTCGAACATTATTTTATACCAGTCGCAATCAATTCTACATAAGAATCCCCCATATCTGCAAATAAGCGAGCAATGGCCTTCACATCTTCTTCATCCTGGAATAATAAATATTAAAAGATAGTGACAGAAACAGTAATTAAAACAGTCCAAAACAATGTATAAGAAAAGCAACAGCAAGAAGGTACCTAGGAGTAAGTGAATGGGGGGTGGGAGGTAGGAGGTGGGAACGAAAAATAAACGTTATAAAAGATAATATTGACTGTAGCCACACTATCACCCTTACAGATCCTGCTAAGCCAAATCATTTATATCTAAAACAGGATCAACTGTGGAGCATCATCAAGAAGGCTCCACATAAGAATTGACCATGATTTATGATCAGGTTATGATTCATGACAACCCTAGTATGAATCCCACATTCAGAGCAAGTTGAATTAAAGATCATTGATGGCAACTCCTCATGCAAGCAATAGCAAAGAAATAGGGTGAACAAGAAAATACTATAAGGAAAACACAATAACAGTCATAACAAAAGAAGAACAATCTAAATCAACATTTTGCAATTACGGTTGACCATCAATGTCTGAGAGGGAACTTGTCCATGAGCCAATGACAATAAATGTCACTGCAATTTTAAGTTCAACTTCCAGAATGCTCTTATATATGAAACAGTGCCTAAACAAAGACAACCACAGTAGACCCTGCATGATCAGATCAGCATACCTTAGAAGAGTCTCTAAGTTGATCTTTGAGACCCATAACACGCGGAACAAGTAATTGAATCAGAGGCATTTGTGCAGAGAACCCACCAGAACTTCTAGCTACACTATAGTGTATCAATTCTGATATAACTGCACGAGTAAAGAATGTAATAATATAAATACATAGAAGAAATAACATCTGTTTGTAGCCATGCTTTTAGTCCTATTCAAATACAGATGTGAAAAGGCAGCATCTTCAAAATTTTGCTCAGTTATGGGATACAAGGAGCATCATTGGCAATTAAAAGTAAAGAGCGACTCCAGCAATAATTCAAATGTACAGAAATCTTAATCTACTGGTAATCAGCAAAAGTAAGACCAGTACTAAAAGTCCATCCCAACGCTTCTAGCAGTATCTGAGGATATACAAATTCATTAAACACATTTTTTGGGTGATTGTCAGGGTCCATGATGACATGAGTGAATGCAACCAAGGCACATTGCTTGAGAATGCCAAAATGGTGATGCGGCATGCTGGTACATCACCCCTCCCCTGATAGAATATGTTTCTTCTATTAGTATCAAACTAGTAGAATATGAGTGCAGGTAATACCAGTCTATAGAACACAAGAAAAAGAGAGATCAGGTTTTCTTGGAGTTTAATAAGTAACCTATCATGTTCCATTTATTCATGCCCCATCTCACAACACTATAAACAACATGTATACTTTGGCCATATGACAAGTAATAACATGAGGAAGATCAATATTATTAGTAGAACAATATAACTTCTATAAATTGCTTTATTTGCTGGCACAAGAACAGGCTCTCAATATAAAACAAACAACTGAGATGAGCCATACTCTTGTCTTCACCACTGTACTAACGACATGTGAAATAGTGCTTCAACGGCTTGTGCTGAACAAAATATGTATTGTATGCCAAAACTGTCAAGATGATACAAGACCTTAGCCATCAAAATTCGATTCCCTTTACAACAAGCTCAAGGTGATGCCCCCAATCCACACCCAAAATCACACAGATGCAACAGTATGAGAAACAAAGCCTGCCAAAACTGAATCCACTTCATGTATAACAGTATGCCACTGCTGATTTCACTTGCAAGATCACCTATAGCCTATATGGCAATTATAGTGCTGGAGGAGTCAAGCAAAAAGAATGTCATATTACAAGTAATTAAGATATAAGATTAAATCTAGAGACTGCTCATTCCCGCATCTTTTATTGATCTTAAAACGTAAGTATATAAACTTTTGATTTCAAAAACTTGGAAGAAACAATATTATGTCTATAATTCTATTATTGTTGAAAACCAACATCCTCATACGTAATCAATAAAAGTACATCTGAGAAATAAGTCAACTTATTATGGACGTAATCTATCATGAATGGTAACTGAAAGAAACAAATGGTACCTTAATGCAAACATAAAAATAGAACGAAAAAACTAGATAACACTTATTTCAACTTATTGATCCCAGTTAACTGCTTTAATAGAATGGACGCGATCTATAAAATATAACCCAGATACATAACACTGAGTATAAAGACATGAATAAGGAGCAAGTTGCAAAATGTGCTAAATATGCTTATCTAAATTACCATTTACAGCTGGCTCAAGAAGCTGCTCAGAGTCTAAAGATGATAAAGCTGCATGGACAAGAGGATGAGAAGCGAGAGAAGATGCAGGAATCCTGAAAAACACACCCCAAAAAAAAGCTCTAAAAATCAGCAAGCAGAAACCTCACATATTTTACATAGCAGAAATGGGCACATCCGTTGCATTTAATGAATAATAAAAGAAAAAAAACCCTTAAAACAGTGCTTTAGACGTGCTAGGTGAGCCGGGGTGCCCAATATTTAAAAGTTCCTAGTGTAATGCACTCATAATACTTACCCATGGCTCAGTCGTAGCCATGAAGCAAAAGACTCCAAAACCTGAAAACAGAAGATACAAATGTAGTAACAAAAGGAAGCCAAAAACTGGTGAACTAATCCACATGGGAAACTATGAATGCAGTCAAATATATAACGTTTTTATTGATTTATTAGTTATTAGAATGTGAGAACATAATCCTGCAACTCAGATCATTCAAGATTATGGCTTCTGATACATGTTTTTTCCATTACTATTTCTTCTTTGTTCATTCCCATCTAGATCTGATGCCATCATCTACTCCTTTTGTACCTATCTTTTACTGCTTCCAGAAACAAAAACAAACTTGTTCCTTTATATTGTCCATGACCTTTGAATAGATCTTCACCCATTTATTTTACCTTCTTAACCCATACACCAAAATGAAATGAACACTAGATTACTGAATGTTCCCTGTTCCCTGACTTGCTGAAAAATCAAGCAACCCAAAAGCTAATGACATGAAAACTTATTCGATGCACAGTGTTACCTTAACAACTTCAGTCTGAAATTTGAACTAAATCCTACCTACACCCATGCATGCAAACTAGATGGTAAAAATCAGGGTACCAACCTGCTCTCTGAGTTCCTCAAATCCCAAACATGCAGTCAAGAGACCAAAAGCAACCTCGGCTGATGAAGAAATCTCCTTCTCAAATTGGCGACGCCTTTCAGGACGAACTGCTATTTTATAGCTTGAAGCTTCCTGATAGAACAAAAAAAGGAACAAAACAAAAAATAAACGTATATCAACATCTAGCATGAAAGAGAGATGTAAAGGTGAAAAGGGGGAAAACAAAGAACGTGAAACATGCCTACCAGCACATTGCAAGTGAAATTCCTCATTATAAAGAGCAGTCGCTAGTCTAATATGGATTATGTACAGTATTGCAATGCCACAAGGCCCACAACAGAAATATAAAATTGCAACTAGAAAGGAGAGCACAAAGGATTATGATAGTGGGTGTTTAAACAACGATGAATTTCAGTATAAATTCTGAAAGATAATATAATACTGCTTTTGTTTGCAGATATAAGATTTAGATATGTCATATACTAGCAAAAAGTTTTATAAACTTATAAATTGTTATCTTCAGGAAACTGCATTATCTACAATCATGGACTCCGTAGTACTTTGAATTTATCATCAACATGTGCATCAATATATCATTCTCAAAGAATTCAAGAAGTGACCTCACTCACTGATGGTTCAATATGTAAAAGTGATACTCTGGCATTATGATTAATGTTCACATTCAATGATAATCCTAGATATACAAGACCCATAAAGTCATTGCTACTTTAGATACACACAGTGTTGAGTGTTCCAATTCACTTACGGACTTACCTAAAAACGTATCTTCTGAGTGGACAATATTTGCCTATTAAAAATTGTATTATTAAATTAACCAGTAGTATGAGATATGACAAATATAACAACCCCAAAATGTGCATGACATCTAGACTTGAATGCATACGAAGAACTCTGAGAGAGGTGTTCTAAATGGCAATTGAGTCCTCTAATGCAATATAGCAAAAGAAATCGGGTTTCATGTAGGAATATTTCTTGTTCATGGAAAATAAATTTTTTTTTAATAACGACAAGAACACCAAGGAAGTCTGAAGTCTGAACAAAATGAAAAAAAATTGGAACCAGAAATCCTACAGATCACAAGATTTTCAGCTACCAAAGCCCAAGAGGAAGCCATGCAGCTTATATCCTTCTGTGACTAGCTTAACTTACGATTATAGCCTTCTGTCCCAAATTTGACAGCTTATTTCTTCCCTTTAACGGAGTAGCCAAGCCTACAAGATGAACTAGTACTTTCTTGAATGTAGTAGACTTTACAATGAAGTGTTTAAAAAAGCAAAAGCGCAAGGCGAAGCGCTAGACCCTTTCATGAAGCGAGGTGTAAGTTTCAAAGTGTGAAGCGTAAGCTTCATGATTTTAAATATTTTAATTTTAAATTTGTAAAAATTACGAACATATAATATATAGTGGTGTAATAATTACAAGTATATACATTCATGTCTTGATTAGTAAATAAGAATTAAATAT
>JBAKGM010000200.1:1237656-1260168 GCA_037177215.1 Asparagus racemosus | reverse complement strand
CCTTTTTATATTAGTTATTACCCAACTTACTCGTCCCATTCAAGATGAAATCCCATATTGTATGTTATTTGCTGATGATATAGTGCTAGTTGATGAAACTAGAAGCGGTATAATTTCTAAAGTAAAAAGATAAAGATAAGCTCTTGAATCTAAAGATTTTAAAATTAGTAGAACAAAAATAGAATATATGGAGTGTATTTTTAGTAAAACTAGGAAAGAAAAAGAGCCTATTATACATATTGATGGTCAAGAAAATACCTAAAACTAATCATTTTTGTTATTTAGGATCAATTATTAGGAATGATGATGAGATAGTAATAATGTTATACATCGAATTAAATCAGAATGGTTAAAATGGTGAAGTGCTTCGGGAGTCTTATATGATCATAAAATACCTATGAAACTCAAGGGAAAATTCTATAAGACAGTTAAAAGACCAGCAATGCTCTATGGGTTAGAGTGTTGAACAATTAAAAAACAACACGTTTAAAAAATGAGTGTAGCAGAAATGAGAATGTGGCGACGGTCTTGTGGGTATACACTAAAAGATAGGATAAGCAACGAGCGCATCCATACTAACTTAGAGGTTGCTCCTATTGATGATAAAATAAGAGAAAATAGATTAAGATGGTTTGGTCATGTACAATGAAGACCATTTAGTGCACCGGTTAGAAGAAGTAATGAGATAATAGTTGATGGAGTTAAGAAATCTAGAGGTAGACCTAACATGACTTGGTTAGAAGTAATTAAGAAGAATATGATTAGGACTAACTTAACGGAGGAGATGACCCACAAAAAAGTGAAATGGAAGCTTATGATTCATGTAACCGACCCCAAACATTTGGGATAAAGGCTTGGTTGTTGTTGTTGTGTATACACACACACATATATGTGTGTGTACATAGACACACACAGACACACTCTTGAGTCCTCAATTTTCTATCAAATTTTTTGATTACCTACACACACACATATACATACATACATACACACGCAAGCGCACGCACACACTTAAGAGTTAAGTCCTCAATTTTCTATCAAATTTTTTGATTACCTACAGCGTATATAGAAATATATGCTAAGCTTGTTATACATTACAAAATTGAGAACCTCTATGCATAACGGAGGAATGTCCAGGAATTAATGGTGTTCTATGCATGTACAACTTAGCAAAGATCATCAGTTTATCGGAAGACAATGGTGCCCCCAAACATGGTGAACAAGAGTGAATTCCATTGAGAGGATAGGGACGCACAACAGATATTTTAAGTAGCTTGGCCATTCAGTGATTCAACCATCTCAAATATCCAGATACAACCATCAAATCATACAAATATGGAAAATGTCTTGTCAACTATGAGAATGTATGGCGATCCACAGAAAATCATAAGAGAATATGGAATAAATAGAACTATAATAAAACTCTGGCACTAATGTCTAATGTAATGGATGCATAAATCACTCGAAGCAATATCAATACAACTAAATTATTCACATCAAGAGAGGTCATCAAAAGAGACTGGTCACAAAAGCCAAAGAACAAACTTTTTTTTTGTTGCATCTGTATGTAACAATACTCACATATAAGGAATCACGTAAAGGTCGGAATGCTTCAGAAGGTAACTCCTCAAAGTCCCTTTGTACCTAGAATCCCAAGGCACGTCTAGCATGAATATTGAGTAAAGTAAGGATATAAACGATAAAAAAAAATTTATAAAGACAAATGCACCTACGTACACCACTTCAGAATTTTATGAAGGGATATAACAATGAAAAATTAACAAATCACCTACCATATGCAAAGCCGATTTTTCTTAGTCAAATTACCTTGCTTCTAAGTGTCTGAGAACAAAAAATGAGGGTCTCTATGTTGCTATTAGCATCATGAAGAAAATTATCAGCAACCTGCAAGGAAACATAAATCCTAATAGAGCACAAACATATGTAAAATCATAAAATGAGTCATTAAAGCCATATATACTGCCATTTGAGTCAGTTAAAACAAAAGAAACATGTTAAACATTTATCAATCCAAAACTATAATGAATAAGTAGTGCCATATGCCTGCTACATATCTAACCCACAAGATAAATTCAGTTCCAATTGAAGATATGTTATCTACAACCCTCATCTGCACGCCTTCTTAGCATAAAAAAATATTAGAGATAGCCCCTTTAACCGAGTAACAGGTTGCTTTTTCGTAAGCAAACTCACATATCCAATAGTTTAGCCAGCAAGGTAACCAGATATACAACTTCGGAGTTGACCGCAGATCCTTATTAATTCAGAGTCGAGCTTAGTAGCAGACACCGTCGCCGTAGAAAATACTGAAGCTCCCCATTTTTTAAATATTAGCGAATGAGGAAACTGAATTTACGGTGAACGATCCCCAAAAATGTCATGTAATTATCTGCTAATAATTTCAAATTGTCCCCAATGTAAGTTACTCCACACACTTCCTTCTTTAAGGTTATAAACTACAAACTTCTCTATTGCTTAAAACCCACCAACAAAACCCTAGAATTCCCTGAAAGAGGAAAATTTACAGCTTTTTCAAATTGAGACCCTAGAAGAAAGTGATGATTGACGGCAACGAGCGTACCTGCCAAGCGTCGATGGAGTGCTGGAAATCCTGCAGCCAGCGATCGGCCTGAGCTCGAACGGCATCGTCAGGGTGATGATAGAGTGCGTTGAGAGCTTCTTTCACTGTGTTTTGGAGATCCATCGACGACGAATTTGATCTTCGATTTTGAAAACTAGGGTTTTTCAGAGTTTTTTTTTTTTTTCCTCTCGATCTCTTTCGCCTGTTCTTTTTTTTTTTTTTACCGCTGATTCACTGCGAAGTTATCGGTCGAAAAAAGCACGGTTGTTTTGATTTCGCTCTCGCTCTTTTAAATTTGGTCGACAGGTTTTGGTCGGGTTGAACCCTAATCCGCGTGATCCAACCCGAAAAACAATTAAGGAACTATATTTATTAATATTAATTAGGGTAAAATTGCAAGATATCCCTTTATTAATTTCCAGATTTACAAGAAACTCCTCACCTATTGAGCCCCTAATATATATAATAGTTATTAAAAATTTTAGTTTTCAACAGTTTTAAGGTAAATTTGTAAGCCATGTGAGAGGATTATATTTGAATTCCACAACTTTTATTGTCCTTCTTATTTAATATGTGTTCTGTCATCTTCTTCATGAATGAGGCAAGTTTACATTGCATTATAAATATACACATTTTTATGAATAGGTGAGAGATCCATTTCTTGTTGAACTCATGTGAACATATAGATGAGGGATTTTTTGTTGAACTTAGTAGATGAGAAAGTTTCTTCAAAACTGAGCATAGATGAAGGAGATCTCTTGTAATTCGTCTTTATAGCTATATGGTTAGTTTCCCATTTCCACGCTAGACCAAAATCTTCTTCCAAACGCAAATCTTAAAAATCTTTTTCCAAACATAAATCTTATCAAAAAAAATTTTAACCCATCTTCTATACATACTTGTCTCATATGTGTGAGCATATACATGGATTCTAAACAAGTGGTGTTATATCATTTTACAGAATAAGCAACCAAGACATGTGAGAAGTAAGATTCATCTATAATTAGCATGACAATTCTTACTCTTGTTTCATCTCTGGGTAAGTCATTTAGAAAAAGAAGCTGTCATTTTCATACTCATTTTGCTAGAAAAAAGCACTAAGAGATTGAAAATTGGGGTGAGCTCCACTTTTGCTAGTTGCACGCAAGAACCTCATGCTTCTAGCTTACGAACTAATTTTGATGTAAGAGATGATTCAACATCCTCTCCCCCTTACGGATAACCTCCGAAGTTATCAATAGATCACGCCTACGCAACAAAATATGAGTAATCAAAGTAAAGGGTAATCTTTTTTTTTTTTCCTCGCATGGGCTACTAAGAAATATACAAAATATATGATAAATACCTTACCAGAATTATTTAGCAATATATTTTTTAAGGAGGACACAAAATGATAAAGAAAGCACCATGCAGTAAACAATGCAACCTCAACTAAATGTATATCTAGTCAACAAATAGAATGCCATCAATGCTATGAGGCTGTGCATTCTCAGAATAATTCAAAATTTCCGTCATCCGGGGAAATACCAATACAAAGTAATCACAGATTCACAGTTTCATCAAACATTGGTAAACCTGAGAGAGATGCATTCCAAAACTTCATAAATTTATTTAATGTTGCAATTCCCTAAAACATTAAATTTGTTTCTCTACTCGAACTAATTGAGTAAGAACAAGACTTTACAATTTTTTTTAATCTCTGTACAGATTAATCTTATGAAGTAAAAAGAATAACTTTTGATCATTTATATAATGTGTGCTGCTGTCAAGCTTCACATCGGTCTCAGCATCGCTACTACCATCGAACCAAATATTCCCAACCTATGCACAAAAAACCTGGCAATAAGGCTGCATCAAAATTTTGGATTAGTGAAGCGGTAATTTGTGCACTCTTTACCAGAACTCACAGGTTATCATCACCATCAAAGTATCTCGCGGTTACTATCCACTTTATTCATGATGCGCCAACAGAAGAGTAATCCTTTGCCGGTGCTCTGTTGGTGCGCTAATTCCCAAGTCTTCTTGTATTGCACTGTTCCTAAAAGGTAGACAGTGTGAATATGATGGACGAGAACCGCTTGAGACTTTCTTGTCATCATCTCAGTTTCATAGCAATCACATCCTCAAGGAGACCAATGAGCTCTTTCTCACACTTCGAATCAGCATCACTGCTTAGTAATCTATGCAAGGCTTGCAGCTCTTCAGCATTGCCCTTTTCAAGCAGGCCCCTGATAACCGTACTTGCTCCAGCAAGCTTTCCTTGATCCCTGAGAGAACTCATGGAACTGCTCGGGGATGGTAATTGAGATCGAAACCTCCAGTACTCTGTACAGCAACGATGTCGATCAATTGCTTCAATTGCCTGTAAAAGAATGGTTTACATGTGAACAAGATATTAATTTTATTAACAAATAATAAGTTGACAGAAAAAGGATAAAATAGATCAGATCAGATATTATTATCATTTAAGCTTTTCTCCCCATCAAAACTTAAGCCTTTCACCGTCAAAACACATCTAGGGAGTAGCTGATGATAGCTGGTTGCAAACGTAAAGTCAGCCACAAGAGTTGGCCTAGTTGTGCAAACTAGGAAATTGACGCCAAATTCTTACCTAGAGGACTATGGAAAGTGGCAGTGGTGTATTATAGGTCTAGTTTCATCCATAGTACATTTAGTACATTGTAGGTCTCTAGACTATTATTAGCTAGTTGATCATCTTAAGTGAACCCATTACAGTAACAAAATGTCTGGAAAGTACAGATTAATGAATTTGGAAAGTCCAAATTTATATCAGAACAAGGGGCATGGCCTTACTACAGGATGCATGATGCTCCAAAAAGACTTCTACAAGTTTATAGGCATAAGTACATTCAGGTTGAACATTTTGATATCTGGAAAGTCCAAAATCCAATTGATGATTTTTGGAGTCAAGCTGTGAACATGACGTGAGCTCGCGATAAAGAGGAGGTACTGGAGTTATGGAGTGTTGGTGGTGGAGCCAGGATGCTAAGTTCAATGGAAAGCATATGCTATTTGACGACAAGTGTTAACTTTCTTTTTCTATTCGGCAAGCTTATGCTATTTGGCGAGAACTGCTAAATTTTGTACTTCATGTGCACTTTAGCAAAAGATTTCCCTAGTCCCTTCCCTAGTCCATTCTCTCCAAATTATGAACATCACACTAAGTTCTACGGCAAGCTTATGTTATTTGGAAAGAAGTGTTAAATTTTGTACTTCATGCGCACTTTAGCATAAAGATTTCCCTAGTCCATTCTCTCTTTTGTTTTGCTCATTTTCTAGAAATTTAGAAAGATCCCAATTGTTGCCACCAACAAAGCCACATCATGGTAGTTATTTTGCACCTTCACTTTCATTTTTATGTGTATATGTACCGTTCATAGTGAAACCTACAAGCTTGTTTCAAAAAAGTTTGTGAGCTTCTAAAAGTTAGATTTTAGTCTCTTTAAAAATGTAGATAAACTTTACGACAATGAACTTTTAAAGTGTATTCCCCATTCCCCCATTATTGGATTCCAATAGTAAGAATCCAGCTAAAAATCCTTCCATAACCAAGTCCCTTTCCTCTCTCCATGTATATGTGTGCAGCGCATGTATAACAAAATGAAAATTATTTTATGTTTATGTTTCGCTTTGCTAAAGAATCGAGAGGTTCTCTGTATGTGTGTATATAACATAATGAAAATGGCATAAGAACCAACCTCTTAAATGAACCCATAGAATCATGTCAAAATTATGTGTACATTGTGTAACACAAGGTTCCATATGTTTTAAAACTATAATATACTATATTTCAGGTTTCTCCTTGTAATGCTGAAAAAAGAAGAAGAAGAAGAAGAAACAGCATATTCCCCACTTCAGGAGATTGTAATGCTGAAAAAAGTGGGACGAGGTTTATAAATTGTAATGCCTATAACAAAACAACAAGAACCCATGCAAATGGAGCTAGTTGATAATGAAATTCTCCATGATTTGAGCTCATCATAGCAATCAAGCAGCAATATAGAAAAGAATGCTTTCCCACTATGAACATTTACCTGAATGATTGTGGGTAAAGTTAAACCAAACATTTCAAGACCATCAAGGGATCCTGGAGGTTGTAGCGTAGGGGCGTTCACTTTTCCAGAGTTCTGGTGCCTCTTAATTTCATTATTAAGTCTCTCCCTGACCATATCCCAGCACTTGGTAGGAGAAGTATGAATGAAAACTTCACTTGGGCATTTCTCTACCTTAACCTGCATAACCAGAGAACAAAATATTAGCAACTATAGTATCCCTTGTAGTTCCCAAACAAAGATAGGATTAAGAAAAAACGTCTTCAAATAGTGTGGAATGTTCTTCTTTTCTTATTAGTGTGCAGAAAGTGGAAAGAGAACTGCTTATATTAGAAAGCATATCTAACCTTTGTCATAGCAGAATATTTTCCATTTAAAAGTATACAAATTTATCTATATGTGGAAATTCAACTTTCCTCGAGAATTTCTAAGAGTTAGGAAAATTGATTTCTGATTTACCTTACAATTAAAACAAACTTAGGAAAACTGACCTTTTTCTCTTGGCACCCTAACAAAGACTAATTTTAATATGAAATCTGCTGGATTTTTCGCCACAGTACTATTTCAATATAACAAAGCAATCAAACATACCTTTATGTGAATAAAGTAGCAACAGCTTTAATCTTTAAACTTAAACGAGAAAATCTTTAAGAAATAAGGAAATACCAGGAGCAGAGCCATTGATTACCATAAATAGAGGTCCAAGCAGTCCAGCATCCAAAATTTCAGACACATAATAACACATTTGTGTAGGATATAGTACGCTAAAGTACCTAACTCGACTTCTGTATCCTGCAATAACAGAAATTGAAGCACAGTGGAATATAGTCATGGATATAGAATCATACATTGGTTAAAAAGTTATGAACATTAGCTTTGAGGTACTAATGAAAAGATCAAATTTAACCAAGACTGCACCTTTTGGGAAAATAGCCTGACTAGTCGACCATAACTTTCCTGATAAGACAATGCCGCATTCCAAAAGTTCAACGTTGTAGTTAAATCTCCGCACCACTTTGGCCAATTGAGGGCCCTTTTGTGGACAAACCGAGCTTAATGTAATTGAAGCATCTATCAGTTCATCACTAGAAGTCGGCCCAAATTTTCCATCTTTGGCTTCTTTATTTGTGCTTGCACTTCTCAGTACTTCCACACGCTTCAGTTGCCTCTGATCGCTTGTGACACTACAGCCAACTTCTTGTTTGGTATCCGAAAACTTTGGACTTGGCTTTGCAGCGGGCTCACTAGTAGAATTCTCACAATAAGATGGATTCTTTGGAAAGGACCTCTCCGGACACTGATTTGTTAAATTAGGGCCTTCCTTTCTCTGGTAGCTTAACTCAAGAGATGCCGGTTTATCGATACTGCTAATTTTTTTTACTGCATGTTGCAAAGTGTTGCCACCTTCACCACTGAAAGATGCCTTAATCTCATGTGGTGAATTGAAAGTCGCTATTTCGTTAGTGGAATTGAGCCTAGCTAAAGTTTCTCTATTCTCCACAGGCTCTTCCTGTACCTTTTGTGAAGGAAATGGTTGTGAACCCTCATGATTCAATATACTTTCCTTGTAGGAGGATTTCTGCAAGATGGAGGCCTTAATTTCTTGTATAGAACTATTATTTTTAGAACCACCGCTGAAATTACTGTGAGATGGTGATCCCTTATCCTTCTGAACTCTAGTTTCCAAGAGAGTTAACTGATTCGGAGACTTCTTGGATTGTGGTGTTCTCTCTTTAGTTACAACAGAAGTCAAATTAAGTCCAAGGTCAGAAAGCCCCCATTTGTGAACTGCACTCAATTTTCCTCCTAGAGCCTCGACTAGGATGTTTAATTCATTGATCTCATAACGAAATAGGAAAATCCTTGTGCTCCAATCACAAGAACACAGTTCTTTCGCATGAGTCAAGCATGCAAACCTATCCGGAGAACATATGCAACCAACTGCAGAAAGGTGCAAATCATAATGACAGAAAACACACTCTCTTTCACAATTGGAATCAAAATGGACATCCATTTTCCTTGACTGTGAAGAACCAAGAATTTCCCTTCTTAGTTGTTCCATGTCAACACGGTCCTGATCAAGAAGAAATATAAGAGTAAGATAAATTTTATATTCAGAATCTTTGTGCAGGTAAAACTTCCTAGAACTTTTTGGCTGTTTATTTGGGTTGTTATTAAAGTGTAGTCAACACCCTTAAAGTCATGAGGTCCAAGTTTCTATAATAAGTAGAACGCTCCATTTTTCATGCACATCTCGAGATAGTCTCGTTTCCTATCCTGATACTTATTGGAACTATTAAAACTACTTAAATGCCATAAATA
This sequence comes from Asparagus racemosus, assembly GCA_037177215.1. Classification (NCBI taxonomy): domain Eukaryota; kingdom Viridiplantae; phylum Streptophyta; class Magnoliopsida; order Asparagales; family Asparagaceae; genus Asparagus; species Asparagus racemosus. The sequence goes on along the minus strand of JBAKGM010000200.1, from coordinate 1,251,171 downwards.
GGAATGCTTTCTAATGCATAAACATCCTTTGGCAACAAAGGCAAAGAATGGGGCATATTTAGTTTACCTTAAGTGATTTGGCCAGGATTCTATCCACTCCACATGCCTCTTTCCATCCTAAATTCTCTATAGTGTTCTTTCGAAGAAATGAAATATTCCATTGTGCTCTAACTGCTTCTCTTGCCGCTCCCAACAACAGTTTGTCATGAGATAATGATATCTTGTGAGCCTGTTCGCGGTAAAGCTCTACAGCATTCTGCCCGTGAGGCAACCAGTCTAAAGGGGCTACATTTACAGCCTCAGCACAATTGAATCCGCAATTGAATCCTGAATGATAAGCTCTGGGGAATGTCAAAACAAACTCCCCTTCATGCTGCACAGAGCGATAAACAGGCACGCCCTCTCTTTTAAGCAAAGCAGGTGAAAATTGGGTAACCTGCACCGGAAAAAAAGAAAAGAAAAAAAGACACAGCAAAATTTAAAGAAGTATTAAACAGAAATAGCACAGGTTTAAGACGGATTCCCACAGACAATTGGGGGTGACAGATTTCCTACATCGAAATAACGAAACACGATTATGTCCAGGTTCATCTCCATATAAAAAAATGTGTCTTCTAGTTTTCAATTATTATTCTTCCCCTTAACCTAAGGTTATTAAGGGTTTTTTCATTATTAGTCCCTTCAATCTTTAACATATTTGAAGTCTCTCAAATCATTGAAATTGCTATTAGCCCCCCATTTCTTATATCTTGCTAAGGCTGCTCTTCATTGGAGGGATTAATTTGAAACAATTGACAACAATTGCAGGGCACGATAGCAATTTCAAAGGTTCAAGGGACAAGTTTTGAAGCAACTTATAAGGTTTGAGGGACCTACTACCAATTTCGATGATTTAAGGCATTAATTTCAAAACAATAAAGATTTAAGGGACTAATATCAAGAAAGCCCTTTATTAATTGATACAAATACGTTTTTGACATTCATCATTATCAAAATAAAAGCATTTATCCTCAATCTTCACAGCTACCTGGATCCTTGTTTACCTCCTCTAGGGACAATGTAAATAACCATTGAAATTTATCATTGCATTAGGTTGGCATCAGGACAGCATGTTGCAGGGGCATCTACCACTATAAATTCTTTCGAAGTTATTCCATAGGATTGCACTAAGTTTTTGTTGGCATCAGGACAGCATGTTGCAGGGGCACATACCACTATAAATTCTTTCGGAGTTATTCCATAGGACTGCACTAAGTTTTTGTTGGCCCTTTGATTACTCAGTGCAGCCCCTGTATCCTGGGTTGGCACAGGCAACGGGAAGCATTGACATGAAATCTATGTTGCACGGCAACGGGTACTTTACTGGTATGGTTACGGGTGTGGGCAGGGACACGGAAAATTTGTAAAAGGTAGGTTACAGGGACATGGCTATATACATATATTGAAGTTAATAATTTACATGGGATCAATATTGTTGTTTCATTCACATGTCATGAGAATTTTAACTGGTCAAACAAAAAAAAACATAAATGCTCATGTCTACATATAGAGTTTTACATAGTATTTTAGTAGAATTAACAGGATAAAATGCACTCGACATGTTAGATAACTTAAATATAAAAGTAGAAAACTATGTAGAAACTATGCTCCTTAGGATGATCAAGTGGCTGATCATCCACCTTTGCATGCCTCAGGAAAACAGGAGCTCAAGAAGAATGAAATCAACAATATTAGTTTGTATGTCCCTGAGTAAAATATTTTTAAAAAATATATTGGGCCCTCTCTCATGTGGGCACATATTTTCATTTGAGCTGAAATATCTTTCAGTTAAAAACCTACATTGACTAACTTCCTTTCTCCAATGCTAGTAAGATGTTCCTAGTAAGATGTTCTCATGCACTGAAAGAAAACAGCCAAATAACAGAAATTGAAAAATGACTTAAATATCAGAAAGCTTGTACATACACACTTAGAACAATCTAAATCATTTAGAAACAAAAAAAGGCAAATAACTTTCAAATAGACAACACCATCTCAAATCATAAATAATTACTTACAAGATTATGAAGTAAGTCAGGTTGCTCTTCAAATAAATCTGGTAGATGTTTCTTCATAGCTGCTTCCAACTTTAAAGCATCTCTTCCTGGGACCCCATACCACATTTTTGGAGCTCCACAATGTAAGTAATTAAGTGAATAGAGATGGTGATCTTCCACATGCTGTACAAGCAAGAATTAAAAAATACTACAGTTAATACAACTACCAGTTTGTATGAAAATTTGAAAGAAAATAAGATGCCATACAACATAAAGATAAAAGTCCGTTTTATAGAACACACAGAAGATAAATGTGAATTAGGAATCATTATTTTGCTTGGTTAATAATTTATGTTAAGATGCAGATGTTAAGAACACTTACCCAACAAAATGATGAGAAACACATCCCTATGTACAACCAAGGCACTAGAACACCAGAAATGTCTTCGCTTTCAAATGAGAGGACAGAACCTGGAAGCCTCGGGAAGTTATTTAAGTTCCATCCAGATTTCACATACCGATCCTCTAGATCATAGCTTTGAGTAACCAATGATGCTCTAGGAAAACCGCTTCCAAAATCTCCAGTTTCCAAATCAGCACCATAGAGGACCTAGAAACCAACAAATCAAAATCTGACAAAACAATGGAACCTCTATATCTTCTTAGAGCTAATACAACAAGAGACACAATATACCTCAATCTCTTCAGTTGGATGCTCGACAATCCGCCAATATTCACCTTCAACATTCTCAGGTAATGGTTCCGACTGCCTAGGCATTAAACCAACATTATCTTTTGTCTGAAAGTACTGCTTCTTGAAGTCATTTGCGTATTTCTGAAAGGACTCCAAGGTGAAGTCTGGACCTGGTTCAAATCCAAACTTGTCAGCATTGTTGTGATGTCCATATATATTTGCCTCAACAATATTTTCATAGCTATTTCTGCATTCTGCCCGTGTCTCTAAAATTTTTCTCCTTTTCCTCTTCATCGGGCTAACACTTTTACGTGTTTTCTTGCAAGAATCGCGATTCTGAAGCTTGTGCACTTTCTGAACGCGAGTGGAAAATTTTGAATTTTCATATACATCCTTTTGCTTAAGAGTGCAGGGAGGACTCCAAGATGAAGGAGGAACAATACGGCAAATTCCATATGGTTCTGCCATCGGGCGAATACTTGCAATATATTTTAGAGTGTCTATAAACTCCTGCAGATAGTATTCCCAATCAAAAAGAGAATAATTTCTGGTCTGCCAAAAATTACACGAGCATGGAAATTATAATGTAACAAAGAGAACGTGAATGACCTCTTCAGTTGGATAGAAGACAGGTGCTTCGTCAAGTACAGGCCTGCAAGCATCTTCAGGACGCCATTGTGCTGTGACCTGTGCTAGTAACCATCTATTAGGTAAAGAAAGTCACTTTATATAGCCAAATGAAAAAGGGGGAAAGAGCAGAAGCAAATGACAAATATCATGATAACCTTTTGACAGTTTCCGCATTCCAAACAACCACGAATTACCCCTTTCGGTAGGTATTTTATTTCTGGAGTGTCCTACCAAATACAAATAGAAAAGTGATCATTATGCAGTTCTAAAACAACATCGAGGAAAAAAAAGAGCATAATGCAAGAAAGAGAAGGCCATAAAGAAAACTTAATTAAGGTGGTAAAGTAACAAAAGGCAAGAACGAATATATCAATAAGACAATGATACTAACTGGCTCAATCGACTCAGAATCTGACTCTTCTTCCTCTGAACAATTATCAAATTCACTATAGTTTATCCAGGGTCTATGCCTAAGTGATTTCTTCAACCGTCCTCCATTGCTTGTACTTTCCACAGCATTTGGTGGAGTCTGAGGTGAATCCGAAGTACAATGAGTCGCCAGGTCACTTTCCCGAGCCTTCAATGCATTTTCCTGAACCCTCCGCAAGGTCAATACTGCAGGTGACTCAAAGCCACGTGGAACTGAGCGAATGATGTCAGTCTCACCCAGCCTAGCTCCTATACATTCTGTCCCCATTAAAACTGGAAAAACAACAAACATAAACCAGATAAAGAGACACGTCAATACCACTCGAAGAGTATAGTTGACTTCCCATCTATATTGATTTCCCATCAACACAATGGAAGATATCGACAGCTATTTTTTGAGAAGAAATTTAAAATAAAAAGAACCCTGAATCACACAATAAAACAAGAGGCATCAGTGTTTAACAAGTAGATAACTGCTTGGAGAAAAAATACACTAAATTTTCTTGTGAGAAAAGGATGAGAGCTTACAAGTCATTTTCCTTTCTCCTCAAGTGAATCTATACTCTGCAGAATGCATGGTTACTTGCAGCTGTCTAATGCAGATATTTGCACTGTCAAACAGAAGAGGAATATAAAAATTAATGGTAAAAGAAAAATCATCTACCATCTAAGAGCATGTGGCTTTCGCCTTCCAGGATCATTGGAAACAAACTAAGAAGATAAATGATTAAAAGCGTATAAGAAGGAAAAAAAATTCAGAGAAACATTCCTAGAAAAGGAAATACGGTATTTATTATTCATGAAAATGAATAGGTAACTAATATTATCGAAATTCAATGAATTCAAAAGAATGTATGACAATGTCAACAAGTTACTAAAAAACATTGGAGTTCAATGAATCTAAGATATGAAGATGCTGAATGAAATAAATTCACAGGAACTGTGCTAATCATACCGTTATTGAAAAGGATACAGGTCATAGCTTTTTAAAGGAAGGGGGAAATACTCCATGTCCGCTTGGTAGTCAATAAATTTTTACAAGGTCCTCAGGCCAGGATTTTGACAACAAAAACTCTCAATGGAAATTCCTTTCAACAATCGATTCAAAAAAATATGCGGTAACTGCACTTGATGCTTCTAACTCCATGTTCTTAGTACTGTATTTAGTGCTACATCTGTTAATATCCCAAAGAAAGATAACTAAACTTGCTAACATCCTTTGATGCCTAAGCAGCTAAAAACATGGAGATGGATAAAAATCAGAATTTATCCAATGTCGCAATTGCGAAAAGCAACAAACTGGACAGCACTTTGAATGCCTTAACCATTTAACTCTCGTGCTTCCAAATACACTATCAAATTGAAATTATCAAGCTAAACTATCACTAAAATATCAGACATAAAGCATTATAACACAGATGACACAGCTTTTGAAATTTCAAAACCCCCTCAATTTAAAAGTAATCACATGAAACAAATCATATTGCATCTCTATTAGCCATATTCTTGAGGATATCAACTTCCCAGCACCTTCTCTATTAGCCATTTATTGTGGATACCAGCGCTTCATGAAAATTCTATGGAAATCTATCTCAGAGATGAAATGCATGGGTTATTAAAGGGCCACATGAGTAGTATGTTATATATGGCGCAATTAGCAGGATGATGCTCACAATTTGTAGAGGAACTTGATCTCATCCAGTTTTCTAAAATTAACAGTACATGAAACCAAATAGATCAAATTTTAAGCCGATCAATGGAGTTTCATTTAACGTCAAACTGATGCACACCAGGGAAATCTAACAGCAAACATAACTATATTGCAAATGCCAAAAGATTTATAGAATGCACAAAAATCTATTTTATCCCAAAAAAAAAAAACAAAGTTTTGGTGTTTGTTTAGATTTCAATTCCTTTAATTGAGTTTTATTCATGCAACAGATCAGGCGGCATATGAACAGTCCCATCAAATAAAATGGATCAGTAACCAGAAATTATGTGATTTCTATAAATAGTAACAATTAAATTAAATCTGATCAGGTCTCTGACTTACATATTGTTGATGAGTCCTTTAAACTTCAGTTGACCTAGCTAGGTATTTGTTGAGATCGCAAGTCCACAAAAGATTAAAGAGATCCAAGAAAGGGACTGAAGGTTAAATTAGCCCCAAATCTTGCAGACCATCAAATCCCTAACGCTATCCAAAACCCTAACCCTAAAATTTCAATTTCATTACAGAGAGATGCCCACAGATCCGGACAAAAACCAAGTGCCGGTTTTCAAGGATAAGAATAGTGGTTTCTTGAACCGCAATTGTCAAAAAGATAAGACCTAATTATAAAGAATTAATAGAAGGAAAAAATTGGAAGCTAAATAGGCGATTGGTTGTGTTCATGTAAATTAGTATATTAGAACGGGGGTAGTTATGGAAATTATTATTTATCTTGTTCGCAGTGGTTTTTATTGGGAAAAGAAAATGTCAAAATTTCTTGATAATAAAAAGGAAGAATTCTAGGGTAAGAAAGTATTCGGAGTATCGCAATCTGAGCCGTCCAATCACTGAATTGTGGGGCCCATGTTGTTGTTAAAAGAAAGGTGGTTATTTGGGTGGCGTGACATAAACGCTACTGTTTTTTTTGGAGGAAGGTGGTGCCCTAAATAAATTAAACAGAAATAATAAATCGGGGGTACGGAGGCTCCATTACATCCTCGGCTAGTATTATGATCCCAATTTTTTTTATTAATTAACATTAAATATTACCTCCTATGTGAATCACAACACGAGTCCTATTTCACGCAAAAAGAGGCTGACGCAAGACCAAAAGGCGACCGCTACGGTATCGGAACTAGGCGCTTCAGTAAGCCGACTCGGCACTACAGTAGTCGACATCTTGCGACTCGAAACGCAGTGGCAGTCGTCGCTACAGTGCCGACCTCTCGGTGCTAAAGTGCCGACAACCCCAGCCCCTTTCTAGAGCCTTCTCGCTCGGCTGCTATAGTGTCGGGACTCGGCGCTACAGCAGCCGACTCGATGCTAGAGTCTTAGGACTCGACGCTACAGTAAACCACCTCGTGACATCTTGCGACTCGAAACGCGGTGGTAATCGACCACTACAGTGCCGACCGCTCATCACTACAGTAGCCAACTCGACGCTACAGTGTCGAGACTCGGCACTACAGTGAACCGACTCGGGACATCTTATAAGCAGGCTCGAAACGCGGTGATAGTCGACTGCTACAGTGCCGACCACTGGCGCTATAGCAGCCGACTCGATGCTGCAGTGTCGGGACTCGTTGCTACAGTGACCACCCTGCTATGGTATTGTCAGAGTTATCATCACTCCTGTCCCAAAAGTCATCATGACTCACCACCCACAATGTCTCATCAATCACCACCACATCAAATCAGTGGTGACTCATGCCACTCAAAAGCCAACACATGTAAAGTGGTTGTTAACTCAATCATCATGTCATACTTGGTTGAAATTACCAAACTACCCCTCACTCATCTCTATAAAAGGAGAACTATTCTCAAACTAAATGTAAGACATTTTCTCCCCCTGCACTATACACATAAGAGCAAGTTACTGTTCATTTACCTCCCGCTCCACTCATTTCACATGCTGATTTGATCGTCGCAGGTACAGCAGGGGAAGTCAAGCCCCGTCCTCTGACGAGCTTTCTACTTGTGTAGGAGGGAAGATCGGTTGAGCTCAAACCAGCGAACCCAACTCTAACCTCTAGCAGTTTCTTCCTTTGCACAGGACGTCCCACCTCTCTTCCAGCCAAGCGATTCGGAGAAAGAAAACGAATCCCCATCATCATCATTAAAAACCTCAAACCAGCTTTGACCGAATTCACTGTGTGATCCGTGCATCAACAACTAGTAAAGGATAAAGACCATTAGGAATTGTGTCGCAAATATGAAGACCCAATGGTTGAGAAGCCGCTTGCCGAGCAAGCCAATCTGCACAAATGTTACCCTTCCGGTGTGTATGTCGAATCTCAATGTGCCAATCCCTTGCAATCAGGGCCTCAATACTAAGAATAATGGCCCGAGGTGAACTGGAAGGGACAGCTCCCCGCATGATGAAGTCCTGAACAATCTGCGAGTCAGTCTCCATGATCAGGTGTCGACAACCTGAGCTCTAGGCTAGCTCAAGCCCCGATGCACACCCCATAGTTCTGCCATAATGGACGAAGCATGGCCAAGGTTATGCATGAATCCGGAGACCCAATTACAGTCAGAATCCCGAATCTGGCTTCCAGCACTAGCCAATCCAGGATTTCCCCTCAACGCTCCATCAGTGTTGAGCTTCCATTGGTGAGGTAATGGCTTCGTCCAGCTCACCAATGCTCATGATCTGATAGGCTTAGTTGAGCTCGAAGAAGACAGGATCAACGACGGTGAAAACATTCAGCCGTACGCTGAACCACCAACGCCATATCAGGTGGCCCGCCGACATTCTAGTGGAAAATATGTCTGTTATGTCACGTTCAGAGTAACCAGCAAGCAGTAGCGAACAAAAGAGGCCACATGGGTAATGGCGGCCGAGATAGATTCAACTGTAACCACTGCCTAAGATCACAAGAAAAGAACCGGTTAGAAAACTCCGGCGGGACCAGGCGAGTCCATGCCTCTCGTGCATAAAAGCAATCACGCAGCGCGTGTAGGATAGACTCAGCCTGATCCGGACAGTGAGGGCATACCGCGGAAGACGCAAGATGGCGATGGAGACGTTCCTCATTAGTAAGCAGTCGGTTATGGGCAACCAGCCAGAGAAAATAACGAATGCGATGGGGCCCCTCCCACTTCTAGATAATACTCTAGATAGGATGAGAAGGTGCGGGTGACGACTCCAACACAAGCTGATCATAGGTCGAGGAAACTGAATAATCACCATTCTTCGAAGCAAGCCATAGCGGAAAATCACATCCACGTGGATATCTACTATTTAAGGTTAATAAGTTTCCATGCTTCCAAATAGATAATCTTGGTCTAATCTACCATGATGTGAAAATTGTACAAGTATTATATTATTCGGGATTAAATTTTACAAAACCCCCTCAAATTTGGTCTATTCTAAGATAATCCCCTTAAACTTTATAAATGTCATTTAGGGTCAGTTTGGTATTGCTTTTTTAGGGTGCTTCTGCTTATTTTTTCAAAAAGCACTAAATAATGGCGTTTGGCAAAAAAAATTATCATGCTTATTAAAATTGCTTCTGCTTTTTAAGGGGGTGTTTTTAGAAGAAATCTGATGATGTTTTTAAAAACAGCTTCTACTTTTCCTTAGTTTATATATCATATATATCTTTTATCTTTTAACAATGATCATGAAGCACAATTCTACCAAACACCTTAATTATTTTTAAGTAATTTAATATTTGATTACCAAATAACTATTTTCAATTGCTTATATAAGCTGCTTCTATAAGTTGTTTTTATAAGCAACTTATTGTAAGCTCCATCAATATCAAAGTGGCCCTTAAGCACCTCTAAGCTTTTGTTGGATAATCCAAAATTTAGGTTTATGTCAAGATCCTATGGCTAGACTTGGGTGCTTTCACTGTTTAAGCCATGCCAAACCTTACCCAAATGAAATAATAATACAAATGGAAACAGTGGAGAGGACATAACAAAATCCTTTACGTCATTGTATCAGACCACATCTGTCAATAATTGTCCTCAAATGCCTTTTTACTTAAGGAGAGGTCCACAATATATTTGATAAAGATTTGTGGGGCATTGGGGTTTAGATGCTTTTCTACTTATATAAACAGTCTTTGATTTTTACATATGAATTATCTACTTTTTGTGATTGTTGATTATCTCCCAAATCTAACATATTTAGTTAACAATTAACCCCTTTTTTGTTTGATGAGGGAACTTCACCATGATCCATCGGATCGTGGGTATCAAACTTCCGGGCATGACTAAGGGCCACCACCCAACGCACGACCTCATTTTGCATATCAAAAGGTCTCTCTCATAAACTGAATATCTTAATGCATAAACTGTCTATGCTTATTTTGATCTTGAATATTACAAAATATGTAATGATGAAAATGATATGACGACTCATTTTGCTAAATGAGGTATCAAAAGATAGAATAGCGAGCTCCATACTTTTTGATGTGACTAGTCAGATGAGCCTCACAACACGACTATATATTGATGGCTCATTTAGCAAAATGAGGCATCACTTCACATCTAGACTACTTCTTTTGATTATATATTGAGTATTTTCAGAATCTAAACATAAGTAAAACCTTCAAATACATAAACTATATGGTTTAACAAAAGGTACACATATTTACATAAAATACTGACAATCTTAAAAGTTTGAAAGATTAGTATTCAGTTAATTACCAAGTACCAACATGTTATTAAAAACTTAAAGCCAGCAAGTTTATTTATTATGGTAGACTAGCATTATTGCACGCGAAAATGCACGTGCAATCGATATTAAAACTTAATTATTCTAATCTTTATATTAATAGGGTCGTTTTAATATCATAAAGTACCATATGCATTTCTAATATTTTTATGATATTTGTACATTAAATATGTGATATTTTATCTTAGCTTGTTTGAAATTGGTTATGACATATTTTTATTAAAATATATTAAAATTATAATTATTATTTTTATTGTATTTATTTACATGGGGAAGAATTTCATCATTTCATATTTATATCTTTTTATGATATATAATGCAATAGATATTTACGTACTAAGCTTTATAGTGTGCTTTAGAAAGTTCTGGAAAGAAAAGAAAAAGAAAGGAAAAGAAAAAAATATGTGCGAAATGACCAAATTATCCCGTGTCTTTATTGAAATGAATGACAATTTTATGATGTCCTTCAAACTTTTCCTATACTCACTAATTTCTAATATAATAATATAGATAACTTAACGCACACAATAGTCAGGCAGGCTGCCGCATATAAACAACTATTTTATAATTCACTCACTGGCATGTGACAGTTTGGTCTACGGCAGACACACAGAAAAGAAATTTGAGGGAAATAAATCTGAGCTATTTTGATACTAGTCCCTCAAACCTGAGTAATTTGATATTAGTCTCTTAAATTGTCTTTAGTTGTTGATATTAGTCCCGCAAGTTAGTTTCTGTTAATTCTAGAGGGGAAAATTCCATTATCTATAACTATTGTATTTATGTGACATTTATGCCCCTCACCAACCTGACCTATTTAGATCAGACCCATTAACTTGATCCTCATACCCCATATAACTCAGACTCGATCCCCATGACCAAGACCCCAATCCCTCTCTTTCTTCTTCCCCAACTGTACATTTTCAAGCAAAACCCAACCGTAATTTAGATTTTATTAGCATAAAACCTAACAGAGGACTAATATCAACAACTAAAGGCAATTTGAGGGGCTAGAATCAAAGTATCCAAATTTGAAGGACTAATGTCAAAATAGCTCCGATTTAAGGGACTAATATCTAAGAAACCCAATAAAGAATTGAACTCGAAAGATTCCAGAATTCAAAAGAAGAGCTCGTGATAAATTAACTAGCGGCGTTGTTGTTATAACTGACAGAATATCGCAAAAATTATAACAGAATATAACAGAAAATATTTGACAAAGATTATAAATTATGACAGAAGATCACAGAAAATATTTGACAGAGATTATAATTGACAGAAGATAATATTCTTCCAATCATTGCTTATTCTCTTACCGCAATAGTTGTTACCTTGTATAGCGGTATTTTGCTTAACATACTTATAATTGTTACCTAATAAGTCTCTACTTGTGAGATCTATACATAATCATGTATTCTTCACATAAAAATATATTGGAAATAATATTTGTCTTCACAATCTTCTATATATTATTGTCTGGTTACTTTCTTTTTTTCACCGTCAATCTCGCTTTTGACTTTATTGCTCCTCATCCTCGGGCAAAATGAATCTTTGCTTCTTAGAACAATCCTCAAGCTTTTTTTTTTCCCTTCTTCCCCATCAGAAAAAGGACACTTAGCACAATTGTTCTTTTGCTAAATAAGCCATCCTGGTTATCTTGTGAGCATCTGGGTAAGAGCCAGTTTATTTGAAATGTAACTGAGCTTAGCCATGTTGAAAAGTATTTCTTTAAGTTTTGTTTGAATCATTAAGTTTGAGAACTACTATGTATCTTGTATTTTGTCGACTCATCTTGTGATATCTTTCTTTAAATTTTGAAGCAAAATAATATTCTGATCCTTGTATTGCGATTGACCTGTGTATTGGGGAAAAAGACTATCTGATTCTTTGCAAATCATGTCAGAAGCGATTTTTGTGCATTTTATGCTTATTTTTGTGCATTTTATGCAGCTGTTAACTGCAAGTTGATCCAGTGAATCAAACTATTCCAATAGATTGCCTGGTTTTCATCTAGAAAATTATGAGGAAATGGACTTGACTGCTTTTTTGCAGTGAGAAGATCCGATCAAACAAATTTCAAAGTTTTGCTCGTCCTTCAATGCTAGTAGAAGTTGAGTCATTAATTGAGTCTGTAATTATCTTTAGCGAATCGCGTAATATGTTTTGCCTTCCAGTGTTTACCAAGTGCAATTTTAAAAGTCAACTTCCAGGTATTTTTGTTCCTTAATATGCTGTTTTCTGCATGAATTATGAGGTTCATTCGATCCTGGGTTATAGAAAGTCTATAGGAAATTTCTGGGACGTGACAGCAGAATTTTTGTTTATATTTTTCCCATCATTTTCCAATATCTAGGTGTGGATTTTTCTTAAATATATCTACTTTTGCATTGTTGACTTATATTTGAAAACTTTGTATGGTGTAGAATTGGGTCATTGAGAAGGCAACCTCTTCAGGGGTCGATTCCACCACAGAGGACAATGCACTTTCTTTCACCCAGATGTTAGATTCCCTACACGGAGGGCATCACAGTGGTTATGAGAGAGCTATGGGCACTGGTGCCACTCGGTCTTATTTGAGAACGTCCTCCATACTAGAAATCGACACTTCTAATTAGGGGCTACATCATGAGTTGGCTTATCTTAGATCTCGGGTAGCTGAGATGGACAATCTTAGGGAGGAGCTTAGGGTTCATATGCATTGGATTAATAACTAGATGATACATATGCTAATATACACGCACACTCACATACACATGTACACTGACATACACACATATACATACCCTTAATACTCATACACACATACACATACACATACACATAGACTTAACACTAAGACATATACACACTTACATATACACTACGTATATACTCATACATTGCTCTTACTTTATTGGTTAATTCTCAGAGCGCTCATCCTACTCCCACTCCTCCTACTAATCCATCATCTTTCACTCCTCCAGCTCCAATTCCTCTGCCACCTACTGATATGCCACCTTCTGCTCGTCCTACTTCGACTACTCACGCTTCTACTTCTAGTACTCAAGGTACAACTCATGGTTTATCATAGGAGGATATTGCTAGGATGTTTGCGGACTTGAGGCATTCAGACTTGTCCTGGAAGGACATTTTCAGAGGAATTTCTTCAATTCCTTGACTGGATGGATCAAGCCATTCTTGTTTTATTTTAGATGTTATAGACATTTTGGATATCAGATACAAACATATAATATGTATTTTGTATTTGTGTATATTTTGGGAGAGGTAGAGACTTTGTTAGCTTCTTGTGTTTTCATTAGCTGATTGTATGGGTTGAATGCGTTTA
>JBAKGM010000200.1:1218597-1233125 GCA_037177215.1 Asparagus racemosus | reverse complement strand
TCATTAAATGTTTTTAAACCTTTAAAAGAATGCTCAAATATCCGATGTGGGACTATCTTAGTTTTTTACAAACAAATGCTAACATTTAGTTGATATTAAATTTTCGTTTAGAGTTCATAACTAATATTATTACATACAAACTGTCATGTTTTAAACCCAAATTAAAGTTCTATATTAATTTTGACAAACTTAAAGAGCTCTGTGTTAGCTTTTAAATCAAATTAAAGTATAATTTTAATTATATAGTTTAATCTTCATAAACTATAGATTTTGTGCAACACCGCACAAAGTTTAGAGGGGGTTTTGTGAAATTAACCCTAAATTACTAGGGTAGAGATATGTGCGTGGTTGGGTTGCCTCCCCCCGGCCCTGCCCCCACCCGCACCCCAAAAAAGGTTTTAATTTGCATCACTTCGGGGCTTTGTCCGTATGAGTCCTTTAATCTTGTAATGTTTGATATTTGTCCGTCAATAGTTAAAATTGCTATAAGGGCCTCGTAAATACTTAACTTATTTTAAACCAGCCCTTCAAATCATTGAATTTGATATAAGGTCCCCCAAATCTTTAAGTTATTTTAAAATCAACCCCGCAGATCAATAAAATTGCTATTAGGTGGCCCAATTCTCATGACTAGTTTTAAATTAACCATGAAAATTGGGAATATAATAGAATAATATAAGGGACCAATTTCGAAATATTACAGATTTATGTTAATAACACAAATTACTTTTTATATGAAATAAATAAGTAACAACTTATTTATCTTGTATTTTTACGCCAAACCCCCACCAAAATAATAATAATAATAATAATAAATATATAAATATATAAACATTATGTCACTATGTGTATTACTTGGTACTATTAAGAAAAACTCCAACTTTTGATTTGTTTATCAAATTTTCATAAATTCTGGAAACGCTCCGGTTCTTTTAGAATTCAAAAGAAACATGCTCACACTGAGATAATATTAATTCTTTAACACTAAGAAGAATCAATCTAAACACTCTCAGGGCCCGTTTGGTTGCATATAAGGGGGAAGGGGAAAGCTTACCAAAACTGACAAACTTGTCAGTTTTGACAGGCTTTCTTGTAAAAACGCTTATTTTAGAGACGTTTTTGCAAGAAAGCCTGCCAAAACTGACAGTTTTGTCAGAGCCCTCACCCTCACCAGAATTAAATTGAAGTGGCATCAAATTCTGTATGAAGCGCTCATCGCGTGCATGAGAGTATAAAAAATTATATAAGATATTTAGCATTTTTTCCGTACATAAAATTGGAAGATATTTGGCGTTTTGATTTTTGTACATCCTTTTCAAAAGGACGGAGCACTTTATTGTCATTGGAAATACACATTTCTTCTTCCCGAAGAAATGTGAAGCATCCCCACCATCAATCATTAAGACCCTCAGTGAAAAGCAATTTAATGTACAGTTAATTGATCACTCTAGTCATCTATAAATATATGAGACTCCTTAGTCCCTTCTACAACCAGTAACACGTACAGATAGAGAGAAAGAAAAATGGGAAGTGGGGTAGTTATTTGGGCTGTCGCTGCTGCTGCGCTTATTTGGGGTAGCTCGGGTGGCAGCGGAGAGGAGGAGGAGGGCGAGATGATGAAGGCCCCTGGTGGAAAGGGGAAGCTGATTTCAAGAGACGAATTTGAGAAAAACCCCGGAGGTTATTTTAGGGACGACCTCCGGGGCAAGAAGGAGGAGGGCAAGATGATGAAGGCCCCTGGCGGAAAGGGGAAGCGGATTCCAAGAGACGACTTTGAGAAAAACCCCAGAGGTTATTTTAGGGACGACCTCCGGGGCAAAGGCAAATAAACTAGGGGACTTGTTTGCCAAATTAATCAATAAATGCTATATTTTGTTTAGTACCTAGGATGCATGTGGAGGTTATAAGGTGTGTCCTCTCGTCTACTTGAATGATGCGACTTGTTTGTGATTATGGTTCATAGTTTGCGTTTTAAATATGTTATAATATGTCTATTTTGATTTGAATGTTTGTATGGTATGATGAGATGATGATGTGAACTTTTGTGGTTTTGGGGTCAATTTGATAGTTGATCGTATGGGTAGTTATATATGTTGAGAGCAAAAGGCGTTCAGATAGATGAACAGTCCTTGGATGTTAATGAAGTTGTGCTTATAAAATAGCCTTACATGTATCATAGCTTGAGAATAATAAAAAAGGAAGAATCTTCCCTCTCAAAATTAACCTTCTCTAATTGAATTCTACTATAAAAATTAAAGGCTTAATATCAAAATACCACCCCCATTCCCCTGCCACCCCAAAAAAAAAAAGGAAAAATTGGATACATAACTCTCAAATTATCATAAACTCCACTTAAATTTAAGGCTTATTAGAAAACCCCCTTTAACTTTATGATTTATCCAAAAAAAAAAACCCTAAAGTATGAATCACAACTTTGACTGGAAAATACATCCCCGACTGTAATTCCTAGCTTTATGATAACCACTAAACTTAAGGTTTTTTTTTGTTGCTATTTTGAAAGTTACGATAGGTTATCTGATTATTGTCCAAAGTTACTAATAAGGAAAAAAGCAACTGTAATATACATCTTTTTTTCAAAATATTAATAATTCTCGCCAATTGTGACCAAATACAAACACGCTAAACAGTTTATTCACCTCATAATTGAAGGGAAAAAAGTATGAGTTTTCAAACTGGAAAATATCAAGCTATGAAAAATTCTTAGGTACTTCATGAGCACTACAACACACCAATAGTAAAATACTATGTGACACAGATCACTTGTAAATGAGAAGGTGATGGAATTCAATATTTTTTCTTGTGCTACACGTCCTTCTTCTATTAGTGTGGTGTATGCTCATGAAGCACCTTATAAGAAATTCTCCCATGACATACAACAATATCACATAAAAACATGCATTGGGAACTTTATCTTTCTACAACTTTATCAATTACAAACCATTATAAAGCAATCGCACTGAAAAAACCAACTTCAAGAATTAATCAATTCTAAAGATCTTAATCCACTAATCTTCAAGCCAAAAGCCAGAAATCATGGTCTCTTGGTAGGGATCAAATATCCATCCCCTCTCTCGAGCTTTCTCCCCACTCTAAGTATGTTTTGAGTGCTCATTTAATTATCCATACAGATTCCAACCTGGTTGAGGAAGGATGTATTCGTTGTCACTTCGCAGGTCAGATCTCTCTATTTTCTGCTATAATAGTCTGTTTGGATGGAGGGTAGAGAATGGAAGGGGAATGGAAATTTAGATTTATCTTTGTTCGGAAGTTCCATTTAGAATGGTAGAAAAGAGGAATGATGGGGAAATTTGAACTAAAATCCCCCGGGAGAGTAAAGAAGGGGAAGGAAAGGAAGGGAAAAAATTTCCCTTCCTTCCCATCCCTCAATCATCTCCCAAACACAACGTAAAAGAAAACTACTTGTAGCAAGAATAATTAAGCATGTAGCCAAAGTTCGACCTAACAAATGTAATAGTTGGCAGATAGGTTTAAAAGGGAAGTAAATGTAATAGTTATTATTTTGGTGATTGTTTGAGGAATGGATTCATGTTGAGCTTAGAAGCTAGCAGTAGATTTAGCAGGCGACATTGTGAACCCCAACATAATTAGGATGAAGTCATTTATGTTGGGAATTTGTGATTTTGCATAGAGTTACTTTTTCCATCTTCAAAAAAGCATCTTTATGAAGTGTTAGACCATTTTCGTGTTGATGACGCCTAAGTGCAGAGCAAGACGAACTAATTCAAGAGGCGTCCACAATTAAACTTTCATAAAGAGGTTGGTTCGAATCTCCTCTCATGGTATTCTGTTATGGAAAAGTGGAAGTCATTTTCATATGCATCACACAAGTGACAAGACTGTCACACATATGAAAACGACTGCCACCACAAGTAAATTCCAAAATTATAGTAAGAGTTGAAACCCCAATGTTTCAGTGACGGATGAAGGTTACAATGGTAATAGTCTAACATGCTCTGCAGATTGAGCACTCTTTTGTTGGTTGAAATCAGAATTTACTAAGGACTAACTATCTAGAATCTACTTTAAATCTGTGATTATTCGGATAGGAACCTCGATTGCTCTAGTATGACATCAAGGACCTTACAACGAAGATTCAAATTTAAGATGAGAAATTGTGGGTAATAATTTTATACTCTAACGGTACATACACACAAATCCAATTCAAATTTGGTCTCAACCTAATATTTTGTTAAATATACGAAATCAAATTCGTATATAAATGGAACTTAACCAGATGTATATTCAATTTGTTTGCTTATGAAATATATTGGCTTAAAATTTGATCGCTTATAAATTATGTTGTAACACACATTTTGTTATATTTTCAACCCACTTACATTTTTCACTTAAGTTTCATATACCAATTTTGAGAGACTTAAAAGAATCTTCATTTTGTTTGCTTAGGAAATAATCGAATTAAATACATATACATCATAATTATAAAGGAATAATTTTCAATCATAAACTATTTGAAAATCAAATTCTTTATTTAAATGAATATACTTTAATATTCGATACATACTCGTGGATATTCACGAAAATATATCAAATATTGAGATATTCCAATTTTGAGAGACTTAAAAGAATCTTCATTTTGTTTGCTTATGAAATAATCGAATTAAATACGTATACGTCATAATTATAAAGGGATAATTTTCAATCATAAACTATTTGAAAATAAAATTCTTTATTAAAATGAACATACTTTACTATTTGATAAACACTCGTGGATATCCACGAAATTTTATCAAATATTGAGTATTCAAGTTCGAATTTGAAAAACCCCATAAAAACTATTCGAATTCGAAAATTTTAAACAAATATAAATGCAAACCCATTGATATTTGGTTCTATTCGATTCATTTCCATCCGTAATTTATGAAAAAGGAGAAGTCACTTTGGTATGCACCACATACGTGACAAGGAGGGATCACTTATAATGCTAATTGGAAAGGGCATTTCTTCTTCGTGAAGAGTCCTCGTGTAAAATCAAACAAATTAGGTCACAATGTGAAACATCCCAACCATCAACTAAATACGAGCCTTTATCAGTTTACATCTAGTTGGCCATCATCATCTATATATACCACTCCTCAGTCCCCTGTACAACCGTAAATTGGGCAACTAATCTAATTTAATCTAATCAAAGCTAGTGTGAGAGAGAGAGAGAGGGAAATCAGAAAAATGAGAAGTGGGGAGGGCAAGGACAGGCAAGGGAGAGGAAACTGTGAACGTGGTGGGGCCCACCCACGTGAGTAATTAATCCCACATCGGCAAACATGAAGAAAAATCTTTACTTAATTTTCTTTAAATAGGGAATTAAACCTAGGATTTGTTAAGGTGTGAAGGTATGAAGAAAAAAGAGAAAAAACTAGAGAGAGAAAAAGAGAAAGCTTAGAGAGATTTTATAAGAGAGATGTCAATTTCTCTTGAGTAAAAATCAAAGCTTTTGTTTTTTCATTTAGATGAGCTTGCGGATTGTACAACCCGTCGGTGTTCTTTTTATTGTGTATTGGCTATAGTTTGTAGGTTCTCAGATATACAAGATCCACCCTTAAGATTAAGCTTGGTCTTAATCTCAGGGTTCGTGCGTCACTTCACTTGGTCGATTTACCCCACTCCGGCGATTATCTCATTCGTGAGCTAATCCTCGTCGGCGATTATATTTGCTTCGTGAATATAATCAGGACCTTCTCTCAGATGATATTGCTTCCGCGATGTATGGGCGTATCTCTGCGCCCAACAGAAACAAAGGTGGAATACTACTTTGAATGAGTGAAGACTGCAGCTACTGGCGCTGAACGCCCCTGGAAAAAATGGGGAGCTCATGGTAAGAAAGAACTTTGAGGAGGACCCAAAAGGTTATTTGAAGGACCTCCGTGGCAAAGGCAAATAAACTAGAGGACTCGTGTGCCAAATTAATTAATAAATGCTGTATTTTATTTAGTACTGGAAGTTATAAGGCGTGTCGTATCCCTTCCTTACTATCAGGTTTTGTGTGTGCTCGTCTACTCGAATAATTAATGTGACTCGTTGTTTATGATGATGGTAAACACTTTGTTTGTTTACTATGCTCTATCTATGTTGATTTTGAATGTTTAATTAGATGATCATACATGTGCCACTTTTGTTTTTTTGGATTAATTTGATAGCTGAGACTTGAGAGTAAATTTGAAGGGCTGCAGATAGGAATTGAGCAGTGTTTGGATGTTAATAAAGATCTGCATAATAGAATAGCTTTACAAATGTATCAAGACTTTAGTATACTTAATTAGAAACGGAGGACACTCTGCACTTTCATGAAAAGAAAGTAGACAAGAAGTTTTCATCTTTAAAATTGATTGTTTTGAGCGTTGATTTTTTAGTAACTCCCAATTGTCATTTTGTGATATTCTTCGGCTTAAAAAAAAGTCAAATTTACAAGGCACTTGCTTGTTGCGAAGGTAAATTCTTGTACTCTCTATTTCAAGAGGTGCTACGTATCTAATCCAAAAGAATATCCTTCTATTAGTCCAATGAATTTTTTACTACAGTACCTTGTAGAGTCCTATTATAGTTAGAAGTATGATTGGGAGCATTAGCCCACATTAGTCCTATCAGGACTAGGGTTTTGTAGTTAAATATAATCCAATCTTGATTAGGAGTTTGTAATTATAGATCTAGAAACAGTCTTAATTAAGTAGGAGTTATAATCATATTTATGTTAGGTGTTATTTAAATAGAAATTCAGCAAAAATATTCTATTTAAATAGCAAGTTATGTTTCAATAATAACTCTAATAGACTGCGATACAACTTTGAGATTTCCATTTAGAGATATCATTGTTCTCTATAATTCAAATTTTAACAATGTTTGGGTGGGTTCTTTTTGTTGATGGGCTCGATTCATCAATGCTTGCTCCCACTAAGTGGATGCTTAACCATTAAGTCTGGTAATACACTAGCTTAAATTTCTAATCTTCTAGGATTTCCCCTAAGTATTTAAGAAAATCTCTTCACTTTAGCAATTTGGTCAAGGAATATCTCAATGTAAAGTTTGTATTAAAGGGTAGACCAACCTGTTGGGACGTAGTCGTACAATAGCTTTTGTTTGAGTAATAACAAATTCTCATTTGATACTAATAATTATTTGAGATAATATAGGACATGTGAAAATAGGTAAACAAAGTGTATAAGGTGAAACGATGCGAAAATTAGGACGAAAGCTGATTTTAGCAATCGAACCATCGATGGGCCTTAGGAACCCATTGATGGGCTACATGTCATTGATGATATTCAGGAACAAATTGTAGATTTTTAAAAATAGGAATTTAACCCATCAATGGTTTACATGAACCCATCGATGGTGCTTAAGGACCCATAGATAGTTGTGAGCACCTATCGATAGTTAAGATGGCTGATTGCAAACTGTTGATTTAATCACAATTATTTATTGATCTCTTTCGTCTCCAACTTTCACTATGATTAGAGAATCTATTTCCTGATTAATTAAAGGCTATATAAAATTGAAAGAGATAAAATAGAGGAGAGGATTCTGTGGTTTTGAAGAGAGCTTGATAAGAGAAATTCTAGGTTTTTTTAAGAAGATTGAATTGGAGTGTTGAATCCCCGGAGTCTCAATAAACTGTTTCTCATCTCCATCATCATCTCGAGGTCATCTCAGTGGGAAGTGTTTTTCTTAATATCATCATCTACGTTGTTCTTCATCAAGCCTCACTTTGACTCATCGAAGGACGGTTTGTTAATCGAAAAGGGATGTAAAATCTTTCTAATTTTCTTTGCTTAAACTGCATGTAGTGGTTTGTTTTAAACTTGCTTTTATAGCGCACTCAATCTGGTGTTAATTAAGGGTTGGTATTAGCTAGGGCCAAGAATTACTAATTGTGAAGAGTTAGCTTAGATGACTAGTTTCTAGTAGATTTCAGGATGCAATCTTTATAAGCCTACTGAATCGAGTTGTGATTCAAAAGAACTCTTCACATAGTGAGAAAACCTCTTCACGAGAAGGAAGAGTGCATGTGGAATAAATATTCGAACAACTATAAAATCTTCCTTGTCCTTGGTTGATTGTATTTCGCTTTTATTTTATCTATTTCGCTGCTTATTCTGTGTTTTTAGCGAGAAAGGGTAGCAACCCTATTCACCCTTCCTCTGGGCTTGCATCTCAGATCTAACAAGTAGTATCAGAGCTTTATTACCCATTTTTAGGATTCACAACTTAGTGAAGAGATGTCTAGTTTGACCACCACAACAGTTTTTCCTGAGGGACATGCTAACTGACTCCCACTTTTTAATGGGACAAACTATACTTATTAGAAAGCGTGTATAAGTGTCTTTTTATTACCCACCGATTATGATGTTTGGAATAGAGAATGGCAATAACATTCTTGAGAGAATGCAACCATGACCCCACTATTTTGGGTAACTCTCTCCTCCTCAATCCCTACATGTTGAAATAAACACCCATTTACACGGTATCCGCTGCATTGTTTAGCTGTGTAGTGCGGTCCCTGTGAGTGAATACTTATCTCTTCTGATACTAGCAAACCAGCAAATTTTTGTCTTTCTACCTAATGTTGCATATAAACACAAACTAGCATTAAAAAGTTAATCTTATTTATTCCCAAATTTAATTAAAAATAAAATACATTTAACTTACTTCAGCTATGACCCACTCGGCAAAATGTTTTTCATGAATTTTTGCAATTTGATTTCGTGCTGACGCGCCAGTTATTTCTAACTGCAACTCCTCCAAATGTCATCTGTTTATACAACACTAGAGTTTAATTATTGATATAATTCAAAAAATATCATATGTGTTAAAGTTAATTGCTTACTTGCGGTAATCTTCAAAAATTTCCAGGTTCTGCAGTAAGAAGTCATAAGGCTATTTCAGGTCTAATCTAGATTATTGTTTATTCATCTTGGTACTTCCATGATATGTGCCATCTCTATTATTGTTTAGTGAATTATTTTTTGTATAAACACCTTGCAAATAGTGATTGGTAAACGTCATACATTCATATCCCAAAGGCTCCACATCTTTTTAACTTTGATAACTCAAAGTTTACGTATTTTTTAAAACTTTGTTAACCTAAATCTTGAGGTATCAAAGTGTCAAAAATAAAACTTTGGGATATTCAACATTGAAAAGGTATAATTTTTATTATAACAAAAGTGTCAAAAAAAACTTTAAGGTATCAAATTTAAAAAAGATGTAAGACGGGTTTTAAGTTAAAAATCATATTTAAGGGGTATTGTGACCATTAAGGGACCAAATTGCAAGGCCCCTTAGGATTTAAGGGACTAATGGACTGTGATTGATATTTGGCGTAGTGATGTGAAATTATTGAACATATGAGGGACTAGTATCGAATTAACCCTTATTGCTTTTGGGCGAATTGTTTCCTGCACTTACTGTTTGAAGGAACCAATGATGGAACCCGGAAGTTGGATGGTCGCAATAGGTGATGGGGTGGTGTCACAATGTTGCATCAACAGAACCATGGGCTGACATTAGCTAGAAGAAAAAGTCAAAGAAAGGGATAGACGTCTAGTTTGGAATATCTAACGTTCTGTTTGGAAGTTCACTAAGTAAAGGAACGGAAAGTTAAGTAACGGAAATGAAATGTAGGGAATAGAAGTGAAAAGATAAAATATTGTTTGGGAGTTCAGTAATGGGAACAGAAGTAACTTTGTGTGGGAGGGGTATAATTGTCTTTTTACATTGAACGAGAGTGCATCTCAGCCATTGATGTGAGTGTGGGAGGGGTATAATTGTCTTTTTATATTGAAAAATTTAACACCCATTCTCATTTACACCAGTTACCGCCCAAATCGGAGGTTAACAAAAGTGACTAAATTTTACACCCCCTTCCATCCTCTAACCCCCCAAAAAAACTCCCAAACAAAATAAAATTGAAATTTTACATTCCCTTCCATCCATTTACCTCCATCCAAACAGGGCTTAAATGTTGGCAGAATTTTCAAGCACCCGCACGCTACCAAAGGAGAGTTCCAGAATGAGAATATTTCTTCGCAGCTATTTACCTTTGGTTTATTCCTCAGCACACTGTATCAGAAGATACATGGGAAGTTGACGCATAACTTTGTACTATTTAAAAGGAAATTAGAACTAAGTTAATGGTGACGTTGTGTAAGAACTTCGCTAATTTTTGTTCTAAGATAAGAAGGATTAAATAGTACAAGAGGCAATGAATTCTGTTGTCACCATGCGAGCGAATACGTTGATTGAGAATGAGAACTGGGAATAACGATCTGAATGTTAATGTGATTGATAGGGACAAGTGGATGTTAAATAATGGAAATTAGGGCATCATCTCAGAGATTCCTTTGAGATGACAATAATAACCCTAACTATCATAAGCATGGTTGCAAGTGGCTGACGATCCTACCTATGGCTCCTGTTAGCAGAAAAATATGATATCATAAAAGCAGGGTGGAGCCAGAGACATTACTCGGACTGGGAGAGTGAAAATTGCAGACCGTAGCGAAATTTAAACTCTTAGGTGCCGTTTGGAAAGCGGTTAAGTGAAAATAGGTAAGGAGAATGACTAACTTAGTTATCCCTGCACAAGAGGTTACAAATAAAGAAGGGATAGTAAATATGAGGGGTTAATTTTTTTTGTGTTTGGCAAATAAAGAAGGGTTAAAGAGGCTAGTTGCCATAAATATCCCAAAGTATATATATTTTAAACTTTTAAATCTTATTTTGAGAGGGAGTAATCCTTAATCCTTCTCTTTAGGTGAATTTGTTAACCCCTCTAATTAAGGGGTTAACTCACTTTGACCTTTGTAGAGAGCGTTTGTTAACCATTTGACCAAATTAATCCATTTGGATGGTTAAGAAGGGGTTAAACCCCCTTAATCCTTCTCTTAACCCCTTGCCAAACGGGGCCTTACGGATATATTAAAGATTTTACAGATATATACCTAATATACGATATTTTTTGGTGGGCTCTAATTAGGCACGTGTTAAGACTTAAGACTGCCTTAGAGTAATTTTGTAAATATGAGCAATGTTGCCACTGCCCCTAAAAGGTGAGCTACAGTTAAACTGAATGAGGTAGAGAAAAATATGGAGCTCGTTAAACGTGTTAAGACGTAAGACTGCTTATAAAGGGAAATAAAAACTAAATCATTGAACTCAATGATTGGGGACTTAATGATTTCTCCTTTAGTAAAATGAGAGTGAGCTTTGAACAAAGAGTGACGCCTCCAAACTCCCTTTTCTCCTACTGATTGGGATTTCCTTTTCAACATCGGCATGCTTTTAAACTTAAAAAGTTTTATATTCTCTTCAAAGAATGCTGTACACACATTCTCTTCATAATTTAAGCTCTCTTCTAGATATACGGCTATCATCTACCATGCATCTTCATCTAATTGATTGAAACACTATAGACGAAGGAAATGCGAGCCTACGTACGCGTGGCAACGAGCTATGCCATTCGACTAGAATCAAATCAATCAAATTTGTGTAGCGGTTACAGTGACAGAATGCTTAAATTAATGGATAGGATTCGCAACACTCTATGGCCATACTCCTTGATTCAAAGCGGCATCACTGATTTACTTGTTATTTTCCAACGCAAACTTTGAATCCAGGATTATTTCCCTATTGGCAAGCTCTATCGATAACAGTAATTAGAAGCTCTAATCTTTCTGTCATAATAACTAAAGAAGAATAGAATAACAACAATTACATCTTTATTCTAACCCCTCGGGGTCAGCTGCGTGATTTTTCCTTCTTTCTTCTCACTCAGCTCTTTTTAAGGACCATCCCCTTGGTTAAATAAAAAAAAAATTGTCATATCCTTTTTAGTTTGCAATAATGTTATCCGTGTTTTACGCCTATAAACAATGTCGGCTAAAATAAACATTGAGGTCTGAAACTAGCATTCCCTTTTGAGCTATGATCTGCAGGCACCGACAAAGTGTCATACTATAACACATACAGGTGCCAAGATACAACTGTTTTGTAACACTTGTTTTGTAACACATGTTATTTGACTCGTAAAATATAAGGTCGTGTTGCTATTCTTACAAGAGAGATTGAAATCGTCCACAAAACAATTAGCTCTGGTCAAGAAGAAGTATCATAACACGCCCCAATTCACACATATTTTTTAACACATGTTATTTCAAATTGAAATAGACACGCCAATTTTGGTCGGGTGAATTATCCTACATATCATGCACATTTTAAACTTTACAAATTAAAACCTGCGTTTAGACGGTTAACTTCATCAACGTATATAGATTAAGGTCCATATGAATGTGCACGTGTGCATGAGAGAGAAAGATACATGTCAACTATCCGTAAGGATCAAGGTTGTCCATGAAATATACTAATTTTGATGTTTCGACTGTAACTTTATTTAATGACAATCACACACATAAAAGTCATACAAGATATTCCATTCCAAGAGTTCTAATCATTACTGTTGTGGGCACAAAACTGACACAGAAACAAACAAAGAAGTAACTTTAATTTGATCAGGTTGCAACAGAAAGGTCCTGGATTTTATTTGGAAAACTCCGGAAAGAAAGCAAACAAACAGTGCTATATTTTTGACATATAAAGTACAAAAGTCCCACACAGGTTGTCATTAGTACCTATAGTGTTTTCATTATGCTGGATTTTCAAAGGAACAGAAAATTATTCTTAAAATTTTTGTTACCTATTTCCATTTGCTGATAAAAGCTGGTGACAAGAACTACAATCACCCCTAGATGCTTGTATTTTTCATATATTCTATCAAAATTTCCCATCATAATGTTTGGGATCAAACAGATAGGTATGACTTAATTAACATTAAAACCTGATGTAAGTTTGTCACTTACAGGTGGCTTAGTAATGAATATTGAAGCAGGTGTTGCCTTTTCATCTTTTGATTACCAATGTGCGCATGCAATTGACATTTTACATAAAAAAGCGAGTACAACAGGAGATACTCACACACTTCCCAAAACAGAAAGGATAAAGGCGATATCACTCATTCCTAATGAACACTTCAAATCATGTAAGATTATACTTTATTTCTTCAAGTGTAATTAACTGACATGAATACTTGCACACTAGATGCTCGAAGTCTTGTGCATATAGGTCATGCCTAATGACTTCATCATGCTAACCGATAATAAAATAGTCGATGATTGTCATCAATTTCCATTTCAACCTGTGTGTGTGTGAGATAGCATTGTCTTGGATAACCAAAAAAATGTTTTCCTCAAGCTTATTAAGGGTCTATTGTTCAGCATAAAAATGATTAATGTCAATAGCTTGGCCAAGTGGGAAATGGTTTCCCACAAGCATTGCTTAGGGTGATTTGTCAGGATTCATGAAAGGGAAATGTAATTGTTAAGGAAAAAAATATAGTAAGATTTTACTTGTCTAGTTTAAAAGTGCAACCTTTACAAATAAATTGAGAACAAGAGCACATCAAAACCGTTGCCTCAAGAGAGAGGATAATGTTTAAAATCTTAAACAATAATGAGTGACAAAAATTAAGATCATATAAGGCATATCAAGATTCAGTACTTTGAATGTTGCACTACAGACGGGTTAGATTATAATAATTCTTGAAGAGAGTACACGATTGCAGATGTAAAGATAGTGATACATGTATAATTTAGAATATTTAATAAAAGGACAAAATAATTTACTCATTCTTTAAGTACCGGTGAACTTTCAACTCCCTCCATAAAGTATCAATTTATCTATTTTGCCTCTCTAGCTATATTTGCAGTTTCAATGTGGTTATTTTGTGAGCCTATGGTCAAATATTTAACAGATCAATGATGTAATACTGTTTTTTTTCCTTTCATTTCTTCATGGATTTTTATCGGCCTGTTTCCTTTTTTCCAAATCAAAAAATTCTTAACTACTTTCCTCCAAAAACTTTTACCCTTTAACCCTTTTCAGGAATTGAAAAATTATTTTTTAAATTGCAGAAAATACAAGAAATGAAAAAATAAAAATAAAAAACACTACCACGTCATTAATTTGTTTAATATTTGACTGTAGCCTAGTAAAATGATCAAATTGGGCACATACACATAGTTCAAGGGGGAAAGTAGACAAATTGATACTTTAGGGGGGAACTTGAGAGTTTAGCAATACTTTAAGGAGGATTTGATCATTTTGTTTTCTAATAAAATGATTAATGTAAACTGTGAATGAATCCCTTACTCCCTCTCAAGCAAATCATGCTCACGGGTTAGAAGTGACAATGATGGTTCTGATCTTTTAATCTCGAATTCTCAGTTGTTTTTTTTTTTTCCTGAGCCCAAGACAAGTATTATATATTTTAGCCTTGAGAAATAGGCTCTGGTTGTTTTAATCTATCATAACTCCTAAGATTGACAAATACCTAATTTTCAGAAAGCCAAGCGCAATGACTAAAAATATGCTTCTATTGTTGGATCCTTCTCAAAAGAATGGACCGAAGCTTGTCTTCGGGT
>JBAKGM010000200.1:1169543-1202261 GCA_037177215.1 Asparagus racemosus | reverse complement strand
TTCTTAACGAAATTTGACACATAACTGATATACAATTAAGAAAGAATAAGAAACGATGACTCAAGGTTTTAATCATATTAATAGGCCTACATAAAGTATGCAATAATGCAAGAAAATATTCAATGCGATTTAGATAGAAAATTCATATTGGCTGTCACTGAAATTGACAAAAAAATGAGGGAACATAACATTTAAAGAGTTCAGGGAGAATGCTTACAGTTGTTTGGTTCCACCATCAAGAACTTTTCCATGAAGATTTTTTATCGCACTCTGTGCTCCCTCTTCATTCCCCATTTGAATGAATCCGAAGCCTTGACTCTTCCCATTTTTATCTAAAGCAACTTTACAGTAAACCACAAAACAATACTCCTTAAACAACTCCTCTAGCTCCGACTCACCAATCCATTCCTCCATATTCTTCAATACAAGCAACCAAACACCAAGATATTAGCAATAGACCAATCAATTCAAAATCTTCCCAGCTAACAAAAGCCCACGATGTAGTTATTCTCAATTAATGGAAAACCCATAAATATTTGAACAAGAGACATCATATGAGGGCATCCGAGGTAATGCAGCTCCAAGAAATTATTTAAGTCATACACAGTTCAAAGGGAAAGAAATGGTAATCAGAAACCCAGAAATGGCCCGCAAAAGTATTCAAGTACACGCTAAGTCGCCAATGTAATGCCATAAAGAAAAGTAAATATTAATGAGTGAAAGTATATAATCAGAAAAAACCCATTAGAAACAATCAAGCTCGAAGAAAAACCATCAGTGTACGTACCTTGGTTTATCAATTTTTTTGCAAAAACCACCCAGTTCCATAAATTTAATTCAAAATCAACCAAACACCAAAAGAAGTTAATTCTCAAAAGAACAAAAAAATAAAATAAACTTTCCAAATTAATAGATAGCGACTACCTAATGACCAAGCACCATCTATCAGTCTCAAGGCTAATCAAGTACTAATTTAATAAAAAAGCAGAGCTCCACCACCCAAAATCCTAAGAAACTTTATCAATCTTTTTGTAAGAAGCATTGCATAAATGAATTAGAAATAGAGAAAACTTAATATTAAATTAAAAAAATCCAAACACATCAAACTACTAACTAACCAGAGGCCAAAGAACCAAGTAATTAAAAGAACAAAAACCCAAAAAAGTGGACAAAACAATATAAGAAGGGCAAATTTTTATTTTAGCCCACTTTTCACTTTTATTTTTAAAAAACAACCCCATTGCAACTTATTTGCAAGTTTCGACCTAGTTTCAGCCACCTGGCTGAAACTAGGTCGAAACTTGCAAAAAACATTCGCAAACTACACGGGAAATGATTTCTAGTGAAGCTTTTGTGAACTTTTTTCACCGATTCGACCTAGTTTCTGCCACGCGGCAAAAACTAGGTCGAAGTCGGTAAATAAGTTCAAAAGAGGTCATTTTTTCGAATTAAAGTTTCAAAAGGGGCTAAAATGAAAATTTGTCCATATAATAACACCCTGCAAACCTCATGTTGACCATGAATCTAAAGACGAAAATGATACTATATTTTAAAGAATACGAAAAATTCAAAGAAAACAAAGATATGGGTCTCGGACACTCACTTTAAGAAAGGATACCCATAAATATTTTTGCACGTAAAAAGATTATATCCAAAATTTTAGTACAAACCCATCAATATTTTTGTATCCAGGATTCCAGCACAAAAGTAAATGGGTTAGAAATAAAGAATACCCACTAAACCTCAACCCAAAATGAATCAAATTACACCCTGAACAGAGACTTAAGGAGCTCCTCATAAATAACAAATAACCAAGAAATTTTGAATACAAAATAGCTTATAATGCAGGAGAAATGCTACTTCCATCAATCTAAAGATAAATTCAAAGAAACAGAGATCAAATGTATTAAAAACAAAAAGACCAATACAATTCAACCCAAGACAAATAAAACTACAAACGGAACGGAGGTGATATCACCTTCACAGCGAGAATCCCGTCAGTTCTCCTCCTCATCGCATCCCTCGGCCACATTATCCCCTCTCCACTGCAAGCAAACCCCCAAATCAGAGTAATTAGAAAAGGCCAAGAAAAAGTACGAATCATAATCGTTGGATTGGGATGGACGGCTGCGATTGTAGGAGACAGTGGTGTCTGGTCACTCGCGGCGGCGTCAGTATGTTTCTGCTCCAGAGAGGAGTGTCAGTGTACGGTTTGCAATTGCGACAACCTTTTGTCTCGTTTTGGCAGTATCTTTTGATTTTTTAGGATAATTTTGAAGTTATACAAAAAAAATTTTAAAAATTAATCAATGAATTTATTTCTTTTATATATTCCTTTTTGTGTTTAATAGCATTACAGTAATACTAACTATTTTTTTTAAATTTTTATTATAGAAAAGTGAACTTTAGACAAAAAATACCCTGATTCTATTAAGAGCGGGTATTTTTTACATTTCTGTCCTTTTTCACCCTTTGCGACGGATCTACGTCGGTATTTTTATTGTCATGTATTCAATTTAATTCTTTACGGTTACAAGTAATCAACAATGATTTCTTTTAGAATTCATCTTATAAAATTTGTGATTATGTACATATCTCTATAACTGGGAAATTTCCCTTTCCTCTCCTAGTTTTAACATGTCCATGCTCACTTCTTCACATGGCATAATAGGACTAACGTATGTCAATATCTCCATTTGTGTGAAAATGACATTTCTGTAAGGTAATAATATATACTAGTTTTGACAATGTGCAACTCTCGGTTAACTTGCTTCTCAAAGTAGTATTATTCTCAAACATAGACTTCTCTTGTTCTATGTGTATGTCATTATATGGATGAGTACCAGAAAATACATTGAGCTGACCAACAGGCTCAAGATAATATGAGTTACTTTCATATGTCAAAGAAATAAGTTCATGAATATATTTGCTATGCTCTATTATTGGTCATTACATTAAGCATGGTCCCTTTTTGTTTAGGAATTAAAGTACATTTGTAGCTATCACTAAAGAGCTTCATAGGTGCAGGTACCTTGGTACTGCATACGCCAACATCATGTTTAACTCATACTGTCATACGACATAATGGGATAAGCATCTAGAATATGAAATTCAATTATATAAGGTACATGTACTAGTATCCTCAAGTTACAGTATTAATCTAGGATGCTTATTTAAGAATTAACTAGTTACCGTACAACCTAAGTTATTCTAGAATCTAAGAGTGGGTGAACTACTTACCTTCTGTCCTCCCTTCTGATTTCTTGTTGCTCCTTTCCTGGCTTGTTTATTTTTTTCTAAGTATATTTTTATGTGAGGTCTCCGTGCAATACCTATGTGCTAGATGTAGTCATATCTTCCCTAAGCTTTTAATCCATTAATGGATACACCTCACCCAAATGTATCAACATGTTACAGTAACCCCCCATTCCCCTCTCTATTTCATGTCACATGTATACTGATTCACCTTGCACCGCTTAAGCAAATTACCAGTTCTCATTTTCTCTATTTAATTCTTGATTATTATTCACATAGGTACCTATAATATATATATGTACGAATATGCTACTTCATGTTTTGTAAGTGAAAATACCACTTGGTCTAGGCATGCTAGTCTACAATATTATTAAACAAGTCAAGATATATGCATTCTAATTATACTTAATGTTAGTTAAAACTTTAGGATATTACATCCTTCCCTCCTTAAAGAAAATTTTGTCCTCAAAATTTACATACTTTGTTGTTGAAATAGGTGTGGATATTTTCCTTCATCTCCTCTTCATGCTCCCAAGTCGCTTCTTCATGAGATTGATCTTTCCACAGAACCTTCACTAAAGATATCGTTTTGGAACGTAGTACTTTTTCTTTTCGACCCAAAATTTGAACTGGCTGCTCTATATAAGTCAGGTCTTCCTCAAATTGTTCATAATCAAGGATATGAGATGGATCTGATGTATATTTCCTAAGCATGGACACATGAAACACATTGTGAACACCAGACAATAAGGGAAGTAGGGCTACTCTGTATGCTACACGCCCAATTCTTTCTAAAACCTCAAAAGGACCGATAAATCTTGGGCTCAATTTTTCCTTCTTACCAAATCTCATAACTCCTTTTGAAGGAGAGAGATTTAAAAATACATGATCTCTTACCAAATCTCATAACTCCTTTTGAAGGAGAGACATTTAACAATGAAAAGTATTTCTTTCAGAAAGGTAACGTTACATGAATCACTGTAAATCTAATACATTTTTCCTAAGTGGACAAGTTGACTTTTGAATGTACAATTGAAGGGTATATCATAGTATATATTGTTCATTAATTTTAAAGAATGCATTTTGATTTCTTAAGTCATCTTTTCTGTGGAATTATCCTATCATAGTCATTTATATGTTACCTGATACGAATTGGTGTAAAGCTAGAATTTAAGAAGTGGTTGGATTACTTACTAAGTCGTCGTACTCATTCCATTCATTATTACCCTTTTTAGAAGAAAGACGAGAGTAGGTTGTGCACGTCTGAAGGCTAAGCTTTTGGAAGCTGAAATTTTGCTAGTCAATATAATTGGACAAAAGCCTTCATTGTTGACTGGTGTTAATAGTAAGTCTTGGTAAGTAATGTGTACATGTAAGTTTGTATGCGGGTAGAAACTCTAAGGTGTATTTTGGACTGTAACTAAGTTTTATAGGTACAAGCTGAACTGTGGTTAAAATGATGAAATAGCAGTAAATTTTATGACTTGTTACAGAATAACCTTGAGTACTTGTTTTTTATGAGATATGATATTGTTGTAAAGGTTAAATGTGGGATTGTTGCTCTGAAATTGATTATTAAGAAATTCTATGACTAAGTGCACTGAGTCGCGTAACTCCGAGGACTAAACAAACATTTAGTTCTCAGGCGCGTGACAAGACCACAAATGTTGTATAATTAGAGAGGGAATAAAACATTAGCTCACCTGCACCTTCTTTGAGCAATTCTCATCACTTTTCTTCTCACTAACATGTTGCTTCTGTCTTTCTTCGGGCGATGCTTTCTTCTGAGCTAATCCAACATATATCTTCTTAGATCCTGACATCCCAGTTAAATAAAACAGATTAGGTAATCATACATTGCCAATCTCAAGGTGAACTCAAGTATAAAAATTGAGAATTTTGTTTTTACCAAGCATTGAACCATTAAGAGCACTGATGGCCTTCATAGCCTCGTTTAAACCCTTCAAAGCGACAAATCTAAAACCTTTGAACTTGCCAAGCTCATCCTTCATGATAACAGCACAATCAACATCCCCAAATTCAGAGAATTTTGCTCGAAGAAGATCATCTGTGAAAACTGGTTCCAGATTCCTTATGTAGAGCTTAGTCTTCAAAGCCACAAATCTAAAATTCCGTCGCAGTTAGATAGAATTCCGTCGCAAAAGAACAACATCGACGGAATTCCGTCGCCATTTTTCCATCGCTGTATCCCTCGTCGCTAATGCCCATCAGTTGCGATGGAAAGAAAATCTATCACAGTTTGTGGTTTTTGCGTCGAATTTGCAACTGACATTTCCGTCGCAATTGCTAATTCAAAAAATCTGTCGCTGTTGATGTTGCAACGGAATTTTAGCAATGGAAATCCGTCGCAAATCTAGTTCCTTCCATCAACATTAGCAACAAGTATTATGTTGCATGGCTGTTGCAAAAAACAAAAACAAAAACAAAAACAAAAACAAAAATCAGCAACAAGATTCTGTTGCAAGCATTCACCAATAACTATCAAATAAACGACAATAACATCCCAAAATCATATGAAAATTTAACACAAAATCAATAAACTGACCGAGGTAACAGATAAGAGAGCTACAACAATATCATCTTAAAATAGAAGTTGAAAACCTCACAAACAACGTGAGGGACATCAAACACTTGTATTAGTTCAGTTAGTAGATTGAGCTCTCAAACGTATTTTTTATTCAACTAGAAATTATATACTTAAAATCATAAATATTTTATTTATTTATTTATTTATTTTTAAGTTTTGAACTTGCCTAGTTTTGATGTGTAATAAACTAGACATGTATGTGTGAAGTGAACATAAGATGTGTATCTTTAGCTCACCAGTCATGTACGGTGCCGATCAAGCCTCTATCATAGATAATCTTCAGGGTGTTTGGTCCATCTTCTGGCACAACATTCATCACCCAAACATCCATGTCCATAAGAGCAGCTGCAAATGATCCCATGTTTGCCTTCATGTCCATCACATTCCTCAAAGTATTTGGTTCGATCTTTGTAGTCAGCAGGCTTCGGTAACTATTAACCCTGTGATGCCAAATTTCCTACATCATATGGAAGCTTATCAGACACCATATTATGTGTCCAGTTATCCCTTCCAGTCATTCCTGAAGAAATGTCCAAGCATACTGAAACTGAAGCACCAAGAATCATAAAGATTGAGATAACTGAATCAATTACCAGCTTTTCAAACATTTCATAGGAACAACCAAGATCAGCAAGGCGGGGAGAGGGTGAAGTCAAACGCGCAGGCCATGGAGCCAACCCACTTCCTCTAGCTCTGTGGCTCTCTGCACAGCAAGAAGCATATATCTTGTTCAGAAGGAAACTAGAACTACATGCCATAAGTAACATTGTGCCAACAAGAAGAAATATATGTAAATAGAGCACATTATAAAGAGTCATAACCAGCAAGCTATAGACTATGCATTTTAAAAAAGGCCTGACACCCCTTCTTTCTTACCTTACCCATGAGTCATGGAGTGATATACCTTGATGTTCTTTTTGTAATACAAAATATTTGATTAGTAGAGTTTGTGGCCCTGCAGCCTTCTGGTTTAAGTCATAGTCTTAGCTTAATAATTAATTCTGTGAATTCAAAGATGTTTCTTGACAAAGGCTTTGACCTTTTGCGGCCTTCAGAAAAGAACTTTTCACTATTCATAGCTCCTCACTTAACAGTTTAAGAGGAGTAATATTGAATCTCAAGGAATCAGAGGTCATGGAAGATACAAAGACAGGTAACATGGTCTCAACAATCTTATGTATTTTCAGATAAATGTGCAAGAACAGATAACACATGAACGATTCCAGGGAAAGGAAACAAATCGCTGAATATCCTATCCTGAACTATGTTATGAAATTAAAATCTTGATCAGTCAAGATGAGAATCAAATTTAGCTCATTAATCATAAAATAGTTTTTAATTTTCTTAGTAACAATGACATTATAACAAATAGGAAATATAACACTAAAGTACTCACGTTCAGAGTAAGGAGTAATGCAGGCTTGCATTGATACATGGAAAAATATAGAATTACTCACAATCTTAGATTCTCTCAACAGAGCTTTATTCTAGTATAAGATTTGAAAGTGCAGAAGAAATCAAGTATTCTACAAGAGGACTACGATAAACCTAGACTTACACTTGCAAGAAATGCTATATACTTGTCAGCTCCATAATGGAAATGAGTGTCACCACCGGGAAACTTAATCTTTTCTCCTGCATCAACCATCCAGTTCTGATCTGACTTCTCATGTGCAAGATGTGTCTGAGGTATGTTTGCTTTCCAAACTTCATCCCGACTTGTTGGCCACTTTATAGGAACCTGCAGCACAAAGAAAATGACAGAGTCAGAACCCAGCATCAACACAGATGCAAATCTGAAAGTTTAAATAAATCTTGAGAGAAGAGAAGAAATTCCAAAAAATTAGACCTTGTAGCCTGATGGAGGCGGAATCAGGCAATTATAGTGTCTCTCGGATTGAGGGCAATGCCTCTCATAATGCTCCATCAAATTGAGATCAAGTTTCAATCTTCTCTGGTAAATAAGGTGCCTATCTACACAAGGAATCAGCTCAGAATGCCGATCATCACAAACCTTCCAAAGATGAATATCAAGAAGTTATAAAGTAATTCTGAAATTATTAGCAATTCAGAACTGGCATTTCAAAGAGCACTCACCGGAAAGCTTTTGGGTATAATACTGTCATCTCCACCATCTAGAACAAAAATGGACTCCTGACTTACCAACCTCGCCATTATCATCATGGCTCAATCCCAAGGATCTTGAAAATTTACTACCATAGTCTAGTATAGCATTATTGTGTTCTCCTTTAGAGCCGAAGAAGGATCCAAAGCATAGAAATATGAGAAAAAGGCAAGCGACCATAATGCACAATGTAGTGCCCAAGTATTTCTTTTGAACTCCATCAGCTCTGCCCCTCATCATTATGACTATCAAGCAATGACCCTTTGAAATTAATCTCAGCTAAATCTTATCGTTCATATCACATGAATAAGAAAATTGATCCAACGACTCCAGTGGCATAACTTCTAGCAAGCATCTTTCTATCCCTGACATGAAAGAGGCTGCAAGTGATCAAAATAAGCATACCAAAAAGGTAAAAGCAAACACAGTTGACGAAAGAAAGTAAGATTCGCAGAAGCATTTCAGAATCTTCCCATTAATGCAATTGTAATTACACCCGTCACCAAACAAAGCACAAAAATGGAGAAAATTTCTAGTGCAAGCAATGAAATCCATGAACTTAACCAAGCTCATATCAGACCTGACAAATTTTACAGACCAGAAATGGCACCAATATTTCATCTTCGACTTAACGCCTCGATCTAAAAAGACCCATCAAACAAACAACCCTCGGTCATCAAAACATTTCCAAACTAATTTAAAAAAAAACCCCCATTTGTTACATGAGTGGTCTATATTAGTTCATTTTCTTATCTTGCAAAATCTTGCTATTATAAATACTGATTTGCATGCTTTCCAACAATACAAAGATGGCATAGTGAGAAAAAAAAAAGTACGTACTGCAACAATTATCAATGAATTCAGCAGTAATAAATCAAAAGAATCAGAACATTTCAAAGAAGTGTAAGAACAATTTCTATATATAAAAATTCAAACCAGACAAATTACGAAGCAGTCTTTTTCTTTCAACTAGTGTACCGCTGGCAATTCAATTTTCAAGGAAATTACACAAACATTAAAAATAAATAAATCTTTTTGTTTTCGTTTGCCCTATCTAAATCTTGATCTCATGCTAAAAGAATATTAGTTATCGATGACGCAATAGGATCTAAATAAAATAAAAAAAATTAAAACCCTAGGGAAATGGAGAAGAGGAGGGTAGGACGAGTTACTGATGAGAATCGCCCTAGCTTGGATCCGAAGAAAAAGAACTGATTGATGAGAAGAAAGAGTGTAATTTTCAAGTGTAGATCTCCATTATAACAAATAAAACGAAAAATCAGGGGGGAAAAGCGAGGGACGAAACTGAAATACTGGATTTTTTTTTGGGGGTTTATTATTAGTTGATGATTATTAATAAAATCACAATCATTATGCTTCATTCATTGTTGTACTAGGAATTTAGGTATATATATAATATATGCAGTGCTTCATTTAAAACAGTTATAGATTAACGCAAAATTTCCTTGAGGTTTTTTTTTGGAAGATATAAAACTTCATTTAAGTAGAACTACTTTTTTTTTAATTTATACATAAATAACTTGGATGTAAATGCTATATCATATGAAATCATAATTATATGCCCTTTTGCATAAAGAAATGTATGATTATTATATTGAAAATGGATGATTAAATCCAAAAAGTAACACTTTATGTCGTAGAAAATGATATAAAACTTGAAAGCTTCTTTAATTAATTTGACAATCTTGATCTCATCTCAGTTGCTTTGATCTTGCAAGAATCTTCCTGCCATTATTGCAAGTCTGGGATATTCTATATTCTAGCTAATAATTACAGACACGTCCATTCTCTCGAAGCATAGCTACAAAGTAAAGTAGAACATCTACATTAATATTCCTAAACTAATGAACGAACATCTGAAGTGAAAACAGGAAATAATTGGCAAATAGATTACCGATATAACACCTTCAGTACATTACCAATATATCCATCCTTCAAATAAACAAAAAGTCAAGCCACCCAGGTAATTTAATAGCAATGCATCTCTCAAAAGGACAAGTCATGGATAACAACCTGGGATGATGCGATTAAGCGCCCATACAAAAGCTATAACCTGCTCAACTTCCAAAAAATCCCTCTTATTCAAGGTACACAAAAGTCAAATGTTAAAAAAAAAAAAAGCAATTACATCAACATTTTCTATTCTAACTGCAATTTATACAAATCTACTGCAAGTTCAGTTTGTCCGAACTGCAAAATTTAATTTCTTTTCACATCACAATGCTATCATAAAGTCGCAAGTGAGAGCCTCCGATGCAGACTCCTCATCCACTCATCCTCTGTCCAGGAACTTGCCACTCTATCGGAAGTATCCCCATCACGTATAATCCAGGGATTGCAAAGTACACAAAGATTTGGAACAGCTCCAGCAAATTCAATTTCCTTTCACATCACGCTTCTAACAATTGCAACAGCTCCAGCAAATTTCCACGATTTTGAAAATAAGTCTCCATTCTGGTTCTGGAATGTTCCCCAATTTTGATCAATTAAATCCTCTCCTTGGTTTGCAACTCACTTTAACCGTAGACCAGAAAGATCAGTCAAGAATATATGGAAGTTCTTCCTGAATCGGTTGCGGTTCGGCCTGTCAAGCGAAGAAGACAGCTGATTGGAACTTGTGAGAGAATGCAGTGCTCTCGCGAGTCTTGTCTGTAGTGTAGGATTTGGCTGTCTCTCCAAGAATTCTTGAACCAGCCTCTGCACAAACATATAATAGTAATAATTCACTTGACAAAGTTTAAAATTAATTACAAGAAGTTTTTGGCAGTAAACTACTAGATGCTTTGAAAAACTCAATTAGCCAAACTCTACAAAATAAACCACTAGATGCTTCAAAGGATATAAGTTTCCAGTATTGATATGTTGCATCATCGTGCAAAATATACTCAGAGGTCAGCTACAGACACCCAGATGTGTTTAAAATTGAACACAAAATGTACAATTATCAACAAATCCTCTCTGATTAAGATAGGGACATCAGGAACAGTGCACATTTAGTTTTTCTTCCTGATATGAGCTTTGTCACTCATTTCAAACCAGTGATATGTACAATACTGCCTTAGGAAACATTTTGTTTTACATGTTTGGCAAGACAAATATCTGACAAGCAAAGAAAGGGTACCTGGTATAGCTCTTGCTCACACAAAACTAATGCAAGAAGGGTATCTGCTGCAGAACCAGCAAGCTCCATTCTGTAACAGTGAATTTAACATGAAGGTTAAAGAAAAGGAAATGGAGTAACTTAACAGACTGTTGTAATTTTCTAAGGATGGTTACGGAATGAATTTTACATTACTAGGCATGAGTCCAATTGTTTTATCTCAGTAATGCATTTCACACATGATCTCAACTCTAACTAAATTTATTCTCCACCAAAAAAATCAACACAAGTTACTGACCTAAAATCTTCAAACAGAAGTAGTTGTAAAAGCAATCGCAAGAAATGGCTCACGATGCTTTCCTGCAGTTTGCCATTAGAGCCCTGGGAATCTATTGCATGTGCACCCAATCCTCCCTTACCTGCAACTCTCTCTTTGTAGTGGTGGGAGGCAAGGGCATTTACTGCTCTCAAACACATATCGACCACATCAATATCCTACAAGGACACAGAGAACACAGTCAGCAGTACTACATGGTATATAATGTTTCAAAAGACATGTATTAAATGACAACTTGAACCATTTCCCGACAATTCTTAATCACTACTAAATAGTTGATAGTCTGAAAAGTAACAATGAAGCTGGTGAGGTAACTATGAGCATGTCCAAAGACCTACCGATGTCACTCCTAAAAGGTTTGAAGCACAAAAGGACTGTAATTTTACACATATTCTGGAAGCGGCATACGTTCTCTTGACCTAAAGAAGATGCAAGCACACAACGAGACAATATACAAAAGAAAAAAAAAACATTATAATGGTTTCTGTTATTTATGATTCTCTAGTTATCCTTAATATTCAATTTGTCTAATAAAACAACTATCTTTGATCAACCAGAACGAGCAGGGAGGTAAAAAGGAACAAATCTCTAAGTGAAAGCATTCCCCACCCGCCAAACGCCAACCAACAAAATAGAAGAAAAATCCCACACCCTAAGATAGGACAAAGAAAAAGAAAAAAAAATAACACCAACATTCTAAAAAGCTCCCGCCTAGGAATAGGTGGCTAGGACGCCTAGGCTCCGCCTACCTAGAACTTGAGAGCGCCTAGGGAAGCAGAGACCGCTTACGCAGACTGCACCGCTAAAGCTTCTTCGTGATTTCCTCTGTTGCTGCCTCCACGTCCTCTTACCTTCTCCGAACTCCTCTGACCTCCACTGACTACAAACATCTCCTCCAACTCCTCTGACCTTCAACAAAACCTCCTCTGCTACCACTTAAACAAAAAAAGAAATTCTCCTAGGCCTAGCGCCTAGGCACTAGGCTCCAGTTTGGCACCTAGCAGTGCATAGCACTTTCAATAACACTGATTGTAATTAAAAAAAAAAGGAAAACAACTAGGCTCTAGGCACAGGGTTTGACACCTAGGCTACCTATCGCTTTCTCTAACCTTGAATAACACCCACAAACACTGAACAGGCAGGGAAGAAAGTGGCAGTGAGTAATCATAAATTTGTTCTTGAACCAAATTAGAAGCACATTTTAGAATACATAAGCGGTGGCTTCTCATACATATTGTTAATATGTTAAAGAAAAAAGAATATGCAACTGGCATGGCAAAACAAAAAATAATCTCACAAGAAGAAGAAAATTATTTCCTACTGAATTAGCATCCAAAAAAGTAAACAGATCAATGTATCTGGCCACACATTTTATTGATGCAATATTTGCACATAAAATAGCATGCCTGATGTTGAATTCCGAAGTCTAAAGTTGCAATTATCTGTGAAAATGCATCCTTGTTTAGCTGAGCAACCTTTTCAGGGTACACTTCCAACATGTGTGATACTAGTGTAAAATACTGCAGGATATAGAAAAAAAACAAAAAGTTCAGTAATTAGATTAACCCAATGGACCATGATTATATCACCAAGATCGAGGAAAGAACTTACATCTCGACTGAGTTTGGGGTATCTAAGAAGTTCCAAAGATATAAGGGGGCTAACAGTATGCAATCCAATATAGATAACCTATAAAAGAAATGTCGTAAGAAATGTGATAGTATAAGAAGCTAGGACTAGAAAAAGTAGCAAACTTACCTGAGCAACATCTACTTCTTCAGGCCCTAATGAAAAATCAACCTGCATAATTATCATTTTTCATAATTAGAACTAAGGTAATGAGCATTAGGAACAACAAGATCACAAATAGCACCAAAAGTAATTTGATACCAAGTCTTTTGATGCAATATTGGTCAGCAGCTGAAGCAAAGCACGCAAATCCCTATACTTTTCAGCTTGTGCCTCACTCTGCAAGCTAGTTGAAAGAGACAATGAAATCTGCAAAAGATGACAACAAATAAAGATTGGAAATAAGATGAACAGCACAACACTCTAAAGCCATGTAATAGAAATACACGAACATGTAAAACATGTGTGCATGAAAACCTGACAAAATGTAGTGATATGTAAACCAAACCTGATATGCAGGGTAAGAAATATTACCTTACCAATGTTGTGCTTAGAGTATCCTTGGAGCAATTGTAAGCAGAAGGTGACCAAAATAGAAGTTTCCTGAGCATTTAGAAATGTGACTTGCCCATAAACCAAGCCCGCTACAAATTTGAGTATCAGGTAAATGACTGGAGGCTACAAAAGCAAATAATCATCAGATAGATCATGAAACTCGACCAAGAAAGAATATAGAGTAAATCAAATACCTAAATACCTATAATAGTACCTGGTTTTTATACGCTTCTAGGAGAGTTAACAGAGGGTTCATCACTGCATGACCCATCTCAAATATACCCTTTTGATACCGTGGTTGAGTGGCTCTAGCTGCTCCTCTCAACCTTTCCAACATGCAACTGATCTGTACATAATCTCAAAGTTAATAATCTAATGCTTGTTGAGGCACAATTATGTTTAGAGCTCTTCATCACCATGTGTATTGCATCTGCCTGTTGAGCGACTCCTACAAGATCATTCCTTGAAGCCACTTCTACAAGATATGCAGTTGTTGGTCCCATTAGATCCCTCACGTACCTGTAAGCGTCCATAAAACTATCATTAACATGTCACTATCGCAATTTAACATATAATACTATTGATTGAATGAATTAGAAACAGCATCCAGTAAAATCTTTTAGTGACTAACTGGTTGGACGCCTCTGGATCTTTTACGCCAATTGCTGCACAAACAAGTGCTTCTGCAAGAGAACGCTGAAAGCAAAGAATCTTGAGCCAGATAGCCAGAAACATGATAGGATGAATTACAGAAACAACATCAATCAAAAACTGATTAT
The DNA here is from genome assembly GCA_037177215.1 of Asparagus racemosus. Lineage (NCBI taxonomy): Eukaryota > Viridiplantae > Streptophyta > Magnoliopsida > Asparagales > Asparagaceae > Asparagus > Asparagus racemosus. Next base: position 1,187,852 of record JBAKGM010000200.1, on the reverse strand, counting down.
CCAGTGTCGAGGTTCTCACCTGTAACCGGGCATTAACTGGTAACAAAATCCTTTCAGTTGAAAAAACTTTAGCAAGGTCACGCCATGCATCCTGCAGTATTACAATATCGGTTCAACACAAGCCAGTGAAAACGATCACAGATAAACATAAGAACTTAGAACTTTGTTGCAGATAAGATCAGAAAGCATACGAGTAATAATAATCCGGAACAATTCAAATTTCTAAGCCACCAATGTTCCTTTGGTGGGTGTTTGTTGGTTTTGAAGGACGAGGTTGGACATGATCCCTTCACTGATGATTTTACAAGATATTTGAAAGGATGGTTGTATTTAGGGAAAAATTAGTGTATGCTTATAATGCATACAGCTGGATCACACTGTAGAAAAGAACGCAGTAGCCCCCTATTAGACTGTTTTTCACTGATAGTTTTCCTTAATATGAGACGATGGATATGAATTGTTACTAAACTTGAAATGGACCCTTAATTTCAGCTCAAACTATTCTTCAACTCAGTTCAGGATTATTGATAAAAGATTTTGGTGAACTCTTGCCAACCAAAATTTTATATTTTAAGAACCTTTAGTTGACAGAAATTTCCATAATTAGATATAGATGTACAGGCTAGGAATTCTGATAAATGAATGGTTGAAGAAAGCTACACCTTTATAAATGTGTTTATCTAACACAAACTATAATGTGAAGTGCTCTCTACTACTGGAATAAGTTTGTTATGTTCTATCTTTTGAGAATGTTTCAAAACTTGTATATATAGTGTTTAGAATCTTGGTGGTTGGAGTTGCAAGTGGTTTTTGAGGCCCTATCTTTTGTCCCCAAAAAAAAAGTGCTGTCCAGTCAAGAAGATAGTGGAGCTACAGTTTTTCTTTCTTTCATTTTTCTTTTTAAGGAAAAAGGCGGGAATCCAAATTTAGAGGCAAAGCTAGAGAAATTGTAAGACCAATTAACAGAAACTCTGAAAAAATCGACAAACCGACATCTGGATCGAGTTCTCAGCTCTTGCTTCTAACCAAACATCAGGTTTGTGTCAAAGGACAGCAAGTCTTCACAACTAAATTTATGATCCTTTTCTGTTACTGGCATGTCCATATTCTTCCCTTACATAGTTGACCTATTTGGCAAGAATAACTTTGAATTATTTTTATCCATTGACATGAGGTTTAGAAGAACATGAGTTCTTCTACTAAGTTTTATTACAACATGATGAAATAAAGGCTGCAGGTTGTTAACAAAAATAGCTGAGGCACAATAAGTCCACAGGATATGAAATCTACCTAAAACTACTAACAGACATCTCATCAAAAGACAGCAATATTTGACAATAAAATTTATGACTCTTTGCAGCTACAAACTAATATCCATTGACAGGTGACATATAAGATAAACTTCAATACTTTTAACTTTGATCTCACCAGTAAAACGAGGTGACTGCAAACATGTTTCCGTCGAACAAGTGCTTTGAGAAGCTTTTGGCATGTGAGCGCCTAGAAAACAGAAGAAAGAATTAAGACATGATTCCCAATGTATAGGAAACATATCATAATGAGCAAAGTAAGTCCAAACGAATATGAGACATATTTCAAACTAATAACTGCACCAATAGGAATGCAGTTAATTTGAATAATTTTATCTTTGATGAAAAGAACAAAGCAGACCTCCAATGCAATATACTCACTAGCACAAGGTATGAAAGTATAATACCGAACATTATGGAAAAAAAGAAAGAATAATATTAGTTTACTAACTTTTTCAATACAATCTACATCATAAGAATATAAAGTTCTAAACTCAATAAAGGAACTGCCAAAACCTTACTCAACACCAGTTTCCAGAATAAGATAGTGAAATGACTAGCAGAGAAGCACTGGCCACTGGGTATCTGGCATATATTTTGTGTTATTCATGATCAGAAGTACTCGAATGATATTATGAATCACAAACAATTCAAGAATGACAATGAGAAGGTAACATACTCGCATGAATCAGCAAAGGATATGAGAGGCCAAAACAATCCATCCCATAACAACGCATGTTTGGTGCTTGTTTGTGAGAAAGGGCAAAGTACTCCATAACATTTGAAAGCTCGTAAATAATGACCTTAATTTTGACATAAATCTAGAAAATATATCTATTGGCCTGCTATACACAGTCAAATACAAAATAATTCATCTCACAATCTGACTTAATATATATTAGAATAGCTGAAAAGCTGGATGCTGGAAATTTTCATGAGGACGCGTGCAATTGATAGACTACCATTGCACAAGGTAGGCATGCTACATATGACGACATGACATTGAGATGAGAAGGATCATTTCTCTCCTGGTTTATTGGAAAAATCAAATAAAAACTCATAACAGATTATCATACAAGTAATTATTCTGAAAGTTAACTAGCTTAGAAGGAGGTTCTTAGGACAAGAACAAGAATGTTAGCCAAATGGTATCAAGTAAACAACATATCCATAAAACACTTGAATTTGTCTCAAGTATACGAGGCAAAAACTATACCTGCAGATCATTTTCCCCAGGATACGAGGTAAGCGATACCATGCAAATACGAACTATAACATCAAGAACAACTCCTCCCTGGTTATCCTCTCCAGCAAAACTATGTAGGATTCTTTTTGAAATTTGTGATCCATCTTGACCATTTTCAGCAAATGCTGTATTACTGTGTCCTTTGGCTCCAAGTGACATCAAGTATGTATCCACCCACCTTGCAAAAAACCATATCACTGCCTGTACTGTGTAAAAAACGAAATTAGTTCTGTTGCTTTTTTGTTTTGCTGAAGTACGCTATGAATGCAAGGCAAACAATCGCCAAATTGTAGCATTGTAATATACAAGAGAAAAATAGGATCTGCCAGAAAAACAGAAGAAATACAAAGAGTACAGGTGAAACAGGTATTGTTGAAGAAATATGTACTGATCATAACAGACTTTATTTTTTTGTATCTAAAAAACTTAAATCCAGGTTTTAAAAATGTACAGTAACCTAGAGGCTTCTCCTATGCAACTAGATATGAATTTGAAATTCCATTTGCAAAATGATCAATTCCATCTTATTGGTGCATAATTTGCAAAACATTTGCCCACAACAATCAATTACTAACTCCAATTTCAACATGGTTCTTGAAAAACTGTTCATTTTAGTTGTGTTTTCTGTTTAAAAAAGAGTTCAAAATCTTGAGCAATTAAAATTAATTAGAATTTGTTTATTGAAAATTTCCAACAGTAATGAAATGACCCTTAACCTGTCTACAAAGGCAGTACCGTATGCAAAACAGTTTAGTATAAGCAAGCTGTTATATAGACATCACCCAATAACATATAGGACCTATACAATTTACTGGTGATGTGCTTGCACAAATCATGATAAAATAACATAATCTCATATTTTGGCAAATTGATATATCTTGGGTTTTCCCAATGTAATCCCCTGACAACTAGCTTAGATTGCCCAGACCCCAAGAACATCATATTTGAGATAAACACTAAATCCTTTAAAATGGACATCCAGCATTTATGGGTCCTTTTGAGGGACTAATTTGGAAGGTCCAACATGCTCCAAAGCAACTCGTAATATGTGAGTCACAAAATTTGAAATATCAATATCAGATATCAGGTGGGCAAGTGACAAATCAAGCTACTATTAGGGACTTTCTCTATGTGAAATACCTCCATAAGGCGTGGGCTAAAATACGCCGTTCTCATATTTTGGTCTAAACACCATCTTGAAAAATCAATGATAGACCTGCATTAACCATAGAGCAAAAACAAGTGAATAATAAAGGAGTACCTCTGCATTTAAGATGGGTTGTAGCATGTACATAGATGAAGATACTAGATATGGATGCTAGATATGAATGCAAAACCTGAGTTTCTGCTAAATACTACGAGAAAAAATATATATTATTTTTATTTGAGAAGAGAGGGAAAAGAAGGACAAGAAAGCAAAGCAGCACATTTGCATTATGTAGGTTTTGCTCTGAAACTCTATTGGTGGCAAGTAATATCTTCTTATTATGAAATTTTCATAGTGATTTAGCGCCTGTATGATGGGAATCCATGGAGGGCACGTGTGTGAGATTTGTCCCATAGACGGGCCGTCACTCTCGCATAACGTCGGCTTCATTTTCCATTGTGGTTCTAGAAGCATGACATCTATTAACTATTATTTATGTATTAAACTGCAAAAGAGCCATCAAAGTTGCGAATTGTGAAAAACAATAGTGAGATACCAAGTCTTATACAGAGAGACAAAGGCAAAGGACCTATTCTTCTCCTCCAACTCATTCAATTCCTATTTCCACCTCCTTCATGTTTATTTGTTTATCTCAAATTTTCATGAGGTTGGAACTTTATTTTTAACGGATTGAACATTTTTTAATAGAATATAAGCATATATTATTTTCTAAATTGGTCCACAAGAAAATTAGCCTCATTGACTTCATAAGAGCTGTATCATATATAGCTGCAGAAAGAACAGCAAAATATGCAGTCATTTTTTTTCATCCCACCTAAACAGTAGATGCCTCACAGCAGCAAATGAAAAACAAAATATAATATTGGATTAAACAATGAAGATGAACAATTATATTGTAGAAACAAACTAACCATGAAAGGATAACTACAGGATGCTGGTTTTCTTCCAGGACATTAGGAAATGCATCCTCCAACGCTTGCGGAATCTGGCATTACGAACTTAAAGTAAGCTCTCAAATATGCATAAGTAATATGTTTCTTTAAAAATTAATGAACCGGATGCAATCAAAATCAGTTCATATGTATACAGCTAGAAAATGAGAGAATGAGTGACACGCAAGAGAGACCAGGTGTCAGAATGCTAATGTTTGCCAGAGCCTAAAAGGTTGGATACCTTCAAGGTGCAAAATGCCAACATAACAACAACAGAAAAAATACATATAAACGTAAAAATGCAACTGAATCAAAACCAAAGGGTGGTAGTTCTGTGCTAAACAAATAGAAAACATATGACAAGAGACTGGAAATTTAGTTGCAGAAGAAAATTTCAGGAGAACTTACAAGAACTGTCTCTCCCTCAGCTGAATCACTGAGAACATGAGCTGTTATCAGCAAGAGCCAGTACAGTTCTTCCAATGTATGAGTGGGATCACTTCTCCCATTGTTCTGTTATGAAATATGAAGAAATGTTAGAAATGTTGACATACTAACTTCAGCATCTGCTCAAAATCTATAAATATAAGTGTAACTGTTACCTATAATACAGTTTATTAGCAACATTATCAGAAAATCTATATCGTCTGATACAGGAATAAACATTAGAAGATGGCATTAAGCACTCTTCTGCATAGCCAGGCTCCAGCTGAATAACTTTTGCAGATAACAATACATATATACGCATTTATTAATCATTCAGCAAAATCAGCCATGCACAAATTAGAAACATCACCATACTTGCTATGACTCCACACGCAGCCAAGGCATAGCTACCTGTAAATCTGAGCAAGAGTATCATTGCGCTTTTATTCCAAACAGTAGGGTGGTCGCCTATATGAATCCTATTCTCCCATGCAGTTCTGTTAAATTGCAGCATAAATAATAACAATAAAACTTGTTCAATTGTAAACTTCGAGATTTTTGTGACAGTTAACACCAGTATACACATCACCATAACAATTAACTCAATAATTGTCAGTTTCCATCTCCATAATACCCTTCATGTTCCTTCCATTTCCAAAAATCTCCTCTCTGTTGCAAAGTTTACCGCTGATAATAATTGTGTTTTCGAATTTCACCCTTCTTATTGTCTTGTGAAGGATCACAGCATGGGCCGCAATCACGGGGGATCTTCGTGATGGCCTCTACCACCTCTCCTCTCACAATATCTCCTCGCCTCGACTATATGTTCCCCTCTCTAGGTATGTGGCATCATTGCTTTGGTCATCCCGCCATGAATATGGTTCGCACTATCCTTTCCCAGGTGTCTCCTTCTTTTTCTCCAAGTGAAAATAAGTTGTGTTCATCTTTAGCAACAAGCAAATATCATAGGCTTCCATTTTCTTCTACTTTATCTATATCGTCTTTTTGTTTAGAGTTAGCCCATTCGGACATTTGGAGACATGCCCCGGTTTTTTCTTGTAATTGCTAGCGCTACTATATCCATTTTCCACAGATTACTCTGATTTTTTTGGTTTTATCCTCTTGTTCAACGTTCAGATGTGTTTGATATTTTTGTTAAATTTGGCAAACATGTTAAGAATGTGTTAAGTACCAATATTAAGTTTCTCCGAACTGATGGGGCAGGTGAATTTGTTTAGATTCCAAAACAAACTCTCTACGAATGGTATAAGGCATCAAATCTCTTGTCCACACACCCACCAACACAATGGGTCTGCCGAACGAAAACGACACATTATGAAAACCGACCTTTCTCTGTTATATCACTCTAGCATTTCGCTCAATTTCTAGTCCTTTGCATTTGAAACCACAATTTACCTTATTAATCGTCTTCCTACACCCAACCTAAAGGGGTTGACGCCTTGGGAAATTTTTCAGCACATGTCTGACTACACCTTTTTTAACTCTTTTGGTTCTTTGTTTTCCTCACCTTCGCCCCTACAATCACAATAAACTTAACCATGATTCCTCCCTTGTGTTCTTGGGTACCCTACGGGTTATCATGATTATCATTGTCTCGAACCTACCTCTGCATGAATCTTCATTGCTGTCAATGCCTTTTTTGACGAACACACATTTTCTTCTTCAAACACACTTGTATTCCTCCCCCCATCCCTGTGCCGGGTGATGTGAATTTTTTTTGTGCAACATCTTTCCTGTGCCTCTATAGGTTCATCTATTTCAGTCACAAGAAATGTTAGAACTAGTCACAAGAAATGTTAGAACTAGTACTGCGAACGACAACCAACCCTTGCTAGTCTATTAGTAACGCACTTGTCCCTTACATCAAGCCTCTCCACCATCAACGCTGCACTTCCAGCTGTTGTCATAGCTCCAACGCAGACAGTAGTACCCCAATCAATGCTCGTAGTTGGGGCGTCATTTACTGCAACTTGCGCATCGCTGCCTAAGATTATGGAGCCCCATCCGACAACCGTCGACCTTGTTCCTCCTTCTGTCCCACCACCTGCGGATGCTCCTTTGTGACCATCACACTCGATGGTCACACGCTCCAAGGATGGCACTCTCCCTCCTCGCCTCTGTCACCTCTAGACAACTCAGTGTCATGGATCCAGCCACTTTCACTCAGGCCAACACCCATCCGTGCAGGCATGAAACCATGATTAACGAGTACAGTGCCCTTCTCAGTAATGTCACATGGTGCCTTGTTTCTAGGGGTGGTAAATGGTTCAGATATATCTGATTTGATTAGCAACTGCATCCGAAATGGATGCGGACATGGTAGTCAAAATTGCAAACCATCCTGATACGAATACGATTTTGGATATGATTTTGGCTTTTTAGCCGGATATGGTTTCGAATATAGTTACGGGTTCAAAATTCGAATACGGTCAGGATATCTGCATTTTTAAACTACACTTATGATATATTGGCCATTTTATACATTATCATTCAAGCCTAAATACCCGACCCGATCCATTTTCTAACAACATAATTGAACTCCAGAGAGCTCATCTCTTGGTTCCTCCACTTTTTTTGGAAATCCTAATGGCGTTCCTCACTCCATCTTCCTTTGTCGGTTCCTCACTCAAAGATGGCATTCAAGCTTGCAAGCTCCAGGGCTCGGCACTCCACCTTCATCCATCATAGCCCCTTCGTCTAACTCTGCTTCTCCACTCAACAATAATCAAACCCTCCTCTGCTCCTTTTTCGACTAGGCGACAACTATCAAATCTACCAAGCTCCTCATCATCTCCGGCGATCCTCCTCCTCAGCCATCATCCATCCACAAAGTCAACTCGAAAGCCTAAATTGAAGTTCAAATTCACAAGCCCAAATTAAAAGCCCTAGTTCACTTGCCCCAATTGAAAGCCTTAACTCACATAAACAAATGTCGGTATGGATATAATTAAGATTCATGTCCATTTTTCAATTGTCTGCATGTTGCCAGGTCATCTTACATCTCAAGACTTTATTATGTTGGGCATATTAGAATGCAAGGCTAATAGTGCTTGCTTCCCTTTTATATCTTCGGAGGAATCATTATAATACTAAGGTTGTGACTAAGAAGGATTTTTCTACCAGATAGTTTTGAGCTCCAGTAGCATACTAAGGAGTGTAAAGAAGATGCAGTGGTAGCATGGGTCAAAAGTATTTATGTAGTGAACTATCTGTCACCACAGTTTGATTAGCATATGATTTTAAATATGCAAACTTAAACGATTATACATATTTTTTCTCATATCTGATTTATATCCAAGTCATATCCATTTCTCAAATATCTGTTTTGTATCCGTGATCATATCTATATCTACCTCTAATATCTGAACTGTATCCGTTTCTGTTCAATGCGGATATGGTTGCGACTTTTTCTTACCGAATAATATCTATATCCATTTTTTGAAAGCAGATACAAATATGGTAAGGGTCATATCCGAACTGTATCTTAACCGAACGCAATCCTACTTGTTTCATAGCCACTTAATGCCAATGTTATTGGTTGCAAGTGAGTTTTCAAATTAAAGAAACATGCTGATGGTTCCATCGATCATTACCAAGTTCAGCTTGTAGCAAAAGGGTTCAACCAACAAGAGGGTGTTGACTACTACAACACTTTCAAGCTGGTCGTTAAGTCGGTCACCATCCGCACAGTGCTTTCTCTTGTAGTGTCTTGTGGAAGGCCCATCCACCAACTAGATGTAAAGAACATCTTCTTGCACAGCAATCTTGATTAGGTTTTTTATATGAAGCAACCCCCAAGATTCATTGATCGTGATCATCCAGATTTTGTGTATCGATTTCAACAATCTCTCTGTGGCCTCATGCAAGCTCCACGCGCTTAGTTCCTTCGCTTGAGCTCGTTTCTTCTCCAAATGAGCTTCATTGGCTCCAAGGCCAACTCTTCTCTCTTTCTTCGACGAACAAGTGACTGTGACTTTTATGCTTATCTATGTTGACGACATCATCCTCACCGACAACCTCGGAGCACCTTTGCCATCCCTCATTCATAGTCTTGGATGTGAGTTTGGTATGAAGGAGTTGGGTCCCTTGACCTTCTTCCTTAGCATTGAGGCGTCTTGCACCCCTATTGGTCTTATTCTTACTTAGGCCAAATATGTGACTGATCTCCTTCAATGCACAGGCTTCTTCGACTGTAAGCCGACCATCATCCCAGTCACCACTGTCACTCGACCTTTCCCAGATGGTGCTGATCATTTTCCTAATCTAGTCCTCCATCAGAGCAAGGTTGGGGCACTGCATTACCTTACCTTGACTAGGCCCAATTTGGATTTTGCTATTTGTCAAGCTTGCCAATCTATGCATGCTCTCGCTGTTCAAAATTGGATTATTGTTAAGTGTATCCCTTGGTACCTTCAACATATTGTCACCTATGGTCTCTATCTCACCAAAGCCTCTTGTTTGCAATTATCAATTTACATGGTTGCTGATTGGGCGGGTGATTCGATTGATGGTGGCTTTGCTAGTGGCTTCTCAGTGTTTCTAGGTTCTAATCTCATCTCATGGGGCTCCAAGAAATAACGGATTGTCTCTTGCTCGAGTATAGAGTCCGAATATAAAGCTCTTGCTAACGCCACTAGCGAGGTCATGTGGATTGAATCTTCTTCATAAATTTGGTCATGTGGATTGAGTCTTCTTCATGAATTTGGTCATGTGGATTGAGAGTCTTCTTCATGAATTTGGTATTCCTCTTAATGCTCCTCCAACAATCTATTTAACCACCAAGCCAGTTTTCCATGCTCGAATGAAGCACATTCAAACCGACTATCACTTTGTTCAAAAGCGTGTCGCTGTGGTCAAGTGAACATTCAATTCATTGCCTCTTTTGCTCAAATCATGGGCATCTTTACCAAGGCTCTCGCCACTGCTCGATTTGACTCTCTTCATTCCAAGTTGTTGGTCAAAGATCGCCAATCAACTTGCGGGGGAGTATTAACTGAATCCGATTCTCTTCAATCAAAATCTAGGTGGTGCAACAACTCCCTAAAGAAACTATGGGCTAAAAATTTGTTACAAGTAAATTTGTTACTATTTGTGGCTATAAATCTAGCCTTTGTACACATCAAATTATCAAGGAAAATCTCCACTCCTCTCAGTTCTTTAAAGAATATCATGCATCCTAAATGGTAATAAAGATGCTTAAAAACAAGTAATAAGATGTTCTGTCACCTACAATTTCATCGATATAAATCATGTGAACGCAATTTCATATATACAATACAAGTTGTACAATTTCATCAATATAAATCATTTTCCCCAAACAGAACCATCTCCGAGTTGTACAATGTCTCTGTGCCAAACAGTATCTTCCACATGTTAGTATGTGTGTGTGTGTGTATGGGCACGAATATGCGCGCTTCCAAAGTGTGCATGTGCAACATAATTTGCATGGCACAAAAAATCATGGCCAGAACTGATATATTTGTAGAGACGTGAATAAAATTATAAAGGAACCAACTAAATTTAGCATACCTGATTAAGAAGGGAGAAACGTTCAGCAAATAGCCTTGTCAGAAAAGGAATAGTAATCTCAGATGCTGCCCGTGCAATAAGAGCATATGACCCTAGCCTTTCATCCCTCTCTAAAAGGGACGATGACAACAAAAGTTTAAACTATAAGAGGTAGCAGAATGAAAAAGCCATATAACTATAGAAGTAGGCAAAAAAAGGTAGCATACTTGATATGGATGCCACAAAATGCTCGGATTCATTTTCATCATCAAATGCTGATTCAGCGGCAGCTATATAAAAAATTTATTAACACCATCAGTTAAGAAATATACTTACACTGCAATCTACTAACAAGAATTCAATGTCAAAGACAAGTTGGGGCTAGCATCTGTGAGTGCAAATGAAAGTCTGCTTCTCCAGGAAGACTAATATATTACTCATTAGCAGATTGCGTGGAGATAGTGACTATACTTCCATCAGATGACCTCTTAACTACTGCTGTGGGAGATTGGTTAGTGGATTTTGGCCCATGTAAAGGGAGAAGAGAGTAAGACAACAAGTGACCGCCCTGCGGGTGTATGAATACATGTTCTTTTCTTTTCTTTTCTTTGTCACATGGCATGGGAAGGAGAGCTATTGTTTTGCTCTACCGTGCTGATGCATTAAATATTGCTTTAAAGCTTTATATGATTGAAATAGTACCCAAGAATTTAACTGAGACATAGAGAGTAATCTTCGCAAAAATATACCATGCAGAAGAGACTCCACAGTACAATTAAATAACGTGGCTGCAGAAGTAACTCCTTCAGCTGAGATTGATTTCTTGTCAGTATCTGGTCGCTGCAGATGGAATGCAAGAAGCCCTCAATGAAATAGACAACAAATGAACAAGATATTCCCCAGAGAATAAGAAAGTGCAAGCATAATACATGATTTAACCAAGTATAAAATAGATAAGTTACAGAATTTCCAAGGCACTAATCTAATTACATGAGAAAGAAAGAGTAAGGCCTTTCCACGGAAAAGTACTTTCTTATATAGCAAGCTTTCCACTGAGGTATGGTTGATATTTAATAAGCATATTCAATTAAGAATTTATGTGATGCTCACTCTGTGACTTGTGTCTCGGACATGAAGTAATTACCTATAGGAACTTGAATGTCTTGCCTATCAGCTAAACTCATTTAAACACAGGATACATGTAATTCCATGGTTACAGGAGCCTCAAATGCATAACTGGAAAAGTTAGGTTAATCAAACCACCAATCACAGACTCTGGCTATCATATCTTATGAGGGAGATATGCTGTCTCATATTACCTTGGTCAAGAATCTGGCAACACCCATGGAGAATGACGTCAGGTTGACATGCAGGGAGGGAGGGAGGGAGGGGGGGGGGGGAGAGAGAGGGAGAGAGAGAGAGAGAGAGCCCATTAGCTTTAACTGTCTTGAAACCAAGTCATTTGCAGACACATTTTTGGAGGGATGAAACAGATTAACATGATAACCATAATGGTGATGATGACAGCAAGAGAGAGAGAGAGAGAGAGAGAGAGAGAGAGAGAGCCCATTAGCAATGACCGTCTTGAAACCAAGTCATTTGCAGACACATTTTTGGAGGGATGAAACAGATTTACAAGATAACCATAATGATGATGATGACAGCAAGACAAATAAGAACATAAGCAACAATGCACCAATATCAACTGATCCATAGAAATGACAGGAAGAATAACACATAGTATTATCATTATGGATATATCATATAATGATAAGAAGTTCGCACAAAGTTCTAACATACCCCAAGAATGACACTCCATGTTTCGAGTAAAATATCCAGAGCCTCTGAAGTCCATGTTTCCTCTTCACTCCTTCTGACTACATCAGCTTTTACAACCTCACATGTCATGATAGACAACAGATGAAGTGTACCATAAGATCTGAAAGTTTAAGAAAATGTCATCAGAAAAGCCCTAATATTGAATAGCTCTAATCATTAAACCTATCCCTCACTCCAAACTCCACAAGCAAACTTAAGATAGACAACCGAGACTGAAAATTATTAACAATGTCAGCAATATTGTTAAGCATTCTAAAATGGTTCAATGAACAATAACTGCAATAGTGCAATCTACAATGATATTCTGTATTTGGCAGCGGTAACAACTTGCTGACATCATTGACTAGTGCATTTTTCTCTCCATGCCTCACTCCCATTCTAAAAAACCATATATTTTTGTTTATACAGTTTATCATCAGATCATGTGGTTAAATAGAACTACTAACCTTAGAGACCTTAGTAGGTTGTCAAACAGGAAGGCCCTAGTCAATGTGGCTATAGAAAGCAACACATGGCAACCATCAACCAACTCACTGAAAAGCAATAACAAAATATATAACATGAGAAATTAACCTCGGAACTTTCTGTAACAAGAACTGGGTTTAACTGATACCTTTCACTTCTTCCAGATATGATTGCTTCTATAACAGCATCTACAGGTTCAATCCAATGTATAACTGATGACAATATCTGCAGCAGGTGCTTAATTTGCATCTCTCCGTTATCTAAAGATATGGAATACTTGGTTAAAGGAAATTAAAACTGAGGTATTTGAGGTAAACTAATTAGAGTTTTCTCCATACAGAACATTGTCAGAACCAAAGAATACAAAATTGAAATTAAATAAAGACCATTCTCGTCACACGTTCGAAAATGAACTGCACTGTACAATACAAACTAAGGGGAAAAAGCTATATGCTCTTGCAAGTACGTATGTTATTGCAAGAACAGAATAAATATAGGTATTTCTATAGTGCATGTCAGTCGCCATCAAAGTTGCACCAGTACGAATATGATATGACACAGATATGCAGACATGTCAAATTCTGAAAATCAAAATAAGCATACCTCATGAATACAATGACAAAATTTACATGTCTCAAAATTAATTTTATATATGGGAACATGGATTTCTTGGCTATAATGATCAAAGAAACAATCTACGTTGCATGGGTACTTCTATTTGGAGCCGTGCCCGTGTCGTACCCAACACCAAAACTTCAGTTGACACTTCTTGGATATTTGCATACACTTATTTAAATGTGTACTCAATTATATAATACATGTTTTAATTTAAAACATGCCGTCACGTACTTCTTGGACATATATCCTACGCTTCACATGCAATTCTTGATAAGCGTTGGACATAAGTTGGATTCATTTCAGCCGGTATCCAGTTCAAAACTATGATTATGAAGGGTCTCTTGAATATCAAGTTAAAAAGCAAGCAATTAGAAAATTTATAGAGAAATCATACTCCCTTTAAAAGTACGATTTCAGGAAAAGCTTTCCAACGTCAAAATTACCCTTCAACATTTTAAATATTACATTTTAATTTAATCATAATCTATCCTAACATCATTCTAAAATATTGTTAACCTATCCCAATTAATATCATTCTAAAATCTATCTAAAAGAATGCATCGGGCTAAGATTCTAAACTACCAAGATCATTATTACGCACATGCATCCATGATATTAATTTCCAGCTACAATTTTAGGTTAGGAATCTAATACGAACTAAGATAAAATACTAGAATATAAGTCAAACGAATAAAATGTTAGTTACTTTTAAAATGGGCATGATACCAATTTTAGGTTAGGCGTTAAGAGTTTGCATCTAACAATTTGAAATAAAACTATGTTTACAGTTGTTATCCTCCTTTATCCTATCTTACTTCGATGCTAATTATTATCTAAGTAGAACTATATTTACAATTGTTATCCTCTCACATGCAACATCACAAGTCTATATTTATAAATCAAGAATTACACAATTTTCATAGCACTTTCATCTTCTTCAAGAGGTTTGTTGTTGTTGTCTTCATTGCTGCTTAAAATTATTCTCGGACTAATTAATTAATTGAAGTAGTAGAGACGACTATATTGTTCTATTCATGGGTAATCACTAAGTTGGATTAATCGATCTATATTTCCCTTTGTACTTCATGTATCTCTTTGGACCACTTTATTTTTCTGAATGAAGACCAACCTAACTACTATTGATTACCATAATTGTGAGTGCAAAGTAGGGGAAACTAATGGGTATTTAAGTGCAATTAGGCCATGTATAAATTCTATACATGTTAATCTATCCTCAAAACATTTGCATATTAAAGAAAATTATGACAAATTAATTAACACACACACACACACACATGTATATATATATAATGCAAAAATTATTTTGACAAAAAGTAACTTTATTTGTATCTATAAACTGTCTATAGCCAAATTATGAACTGTCATATTGGTAGCAACCTATCAGAAACATCGATGCCACAAATTTCCAACTCTTTCCATCAACAAACGTACTTGTAACTAATGTCCTATACAGTGTGAAAAAACCTTTACATGAGCTCAATGCTGGATACTTGAGCAAAACTTTCTTATTTAAAAAAAATCAATTTTGATAAAACCGAGAACCAACTAAGATATAAAAGTCAAACGAATCTCTTAGAATATGGACATAAGTTTCTGTGTGAATGTAGAATATGGACGACACAGTTAATTTCCAACTAAAATTTTAGACTGGGCATTAAGCGTTAGCATATAACAGTTTCAAATAAAACTCTCTTTACAATTGTTATCCTCATTTATCCTACTTTACTTCAATACTAATTATTTTCCAAGTAGAATTCTATTTACAGTTGTTATATTCTCACACGCAATATCTCATGCTTATATATATAAATAAAAAATTACACAATTTGTGTAGCACTTTCATTTTCTTCAAGAGGTATGTCTCATTATTGTCTTACACTATATTTCTTTGTCAATTTTTTGTAATAAACCAAAAAATAAATATTTTTAATATATAACCACGTGCATTGCACGTGTAATAAACCTAGTTCCATAAAAAGAGACAGTTAAATTTATTAGGGTTTTTATGTATAAGACCCCCAAATATTGCTTATTTCTAAATATTCAACATATGATTCAAAATCAAGCCATCACCATAGATAGCACTTTCCTTGCGTGTAAATTCCATCATTGTAATTACCAAGATACTTTCCTTATATCTATCCAGAATAGGAAATGCAATCCATGATTGTTGTGATTACCCATGATTGATGGAAATCACTTGTGGTGTTCATATCATTATTATTTCACCTTTATCAAGCTCTTTAAACCCATTGCTTTAAGATCCCATCGATTCTTCTCCCAGCCTCACAACTTCAGATGTGGTTGTAGAGTTAGAGGACACGAATGGACTTCCAAACAAGAGGAAGGGAACAAAGTTTTATGGATGCTCACAGTATAAAAGAGGAAAAAGAATGGGATGCAACTATTTCAAACAGATAGATGACACAAAAGCAAGTGATCAAGCTCAAATTAAAGTTATTACAGTATTTTAAATTGATTGTATTTCTTCTTGTAATTAACATTATATTAGTTTCATATGTACAGCCTAGTTGAAACATTGTTACTATGTATGAAAAATTTCAATTAATGAAGAAGTTAGTTTAGGTCTCATTGATAATTATGATTATCGACGAGAAATGGTGTTGATTTATTGCATTTATATTACTTATTCTTAATTTTGATTATGGAAGTGTTGTGTGTTTTCGAGAGTTGTTGTTGGAAGTACTATATAGCAAAAAACAAATGCTATTCCTAATGCACTCCTGATTAACTCTAGTCGGTAAAAGAATGATGCCATGGAGTGCTCCACAAATTGCCACAACAGAACCTACAATTAACTTTTTTTTTTCAATGAAATAGACATCACATCTCAAATTGCTCAATATAATTATATAATTAAATGCATCATAATTGATCTCTAGTTGGCAAAAGCATATTGGACATGAAACATTTCACAAATTGCCTCAATTAAACATAGACAACATCCCAAATTGTTTACAAACATCAACGATAAAAACATGCTAGTTCAATAGTTTCCCAATTCAACCTGTTGCATATAACCACAAAAATATTTGTTCACATAACAATCATTGACAACTTGTATTATAAATTCAAGCACTTACAAAATACAATCTACAAAATTGGTGCACATGAGAAGCATGAACAATTACAAGAGTGTCTCACCAACACAAAATATATAAAGTTTTGGTGCACAAACATAGCACTTAACACACCCAAAATAAACCAAACTTTGGTACACAAGCATGACATCTTAGATATAAAACACATTCTAAATTTTCATTGAACCCTTCCTATAATAGGCTGCCAGTTTCGACTATAGATTGTCCTTGAACTGCCAATGCATTAGGAGCAGAGAAGTGAGCCTGATGAGTGTTGAATTGGCTGCAACTCGTCTCAGTGTTGAAATGTGTTAGTTGCATCTCTCTTGTAGCCGCTACATTCCCTCCCCATCCAAGCATCCTTCCTCTTGCATAGCTATGCATTCTTCCCCTATTAAGGTTCAACTTCATGCATTGAGATTAATAGCTAAAATAGGAAAGATATTGTATCAATGTAATAGTAAAAACTAATAACTAGTATCATAAATGCATAAGTACGAATATTACCTTCCTCCACTTCTAGCTCTCCCTCTTCCCCTTGAGCTAAATGAATCTTCCCTTGCAGGGTGTGGATTTTCTTGTGCCATATTTGTTGTGCTTGTGTTGAGTGGCTCTTTGCATGTAATTTTGCGATGCTTGCATCCCTTGCACCTAGTAATTTGTGTACACTTTCTCATGTTTTTTTCCATGTATTTCATCCACTCTCCTAGTTCTCTTCTTTTTAGGTCTTCCTCTAGGTCTTTTGGTGTTTGGAGAACCAACAATATAGTCTTTCTGATGTGGTGGCTATTGATTCTTTGAAGGTAGAGTTTCAATAGACATGGCATATGCTTTTCTATATCTACAGTAAAATAATAAAGATTTATTAGATGTTGTGTATGCATTGCAAAAGTGAAGCAGTCATAATAAATTCTATGTATCTTACCTCTCGACGGTGAAGCATCATCACATAATTCTTCCCAATTAGCTTTCTGAAAGGTACTAATAAGAGCCGCTACATGTATGCATGATAAGCCTATTAATTGTCACTTTCTATAACCACAAATTCTATCTACCAAATTGATCTCCATTCTATCAATTCCATTATGAACCTCCACTATTCTGTCTTTAGAAAGTTTGCAACTCCATCCCCCCAGTCATTGGCTTATATCTTTAATATACCTATCAATGTAAGGTACTATTTTTCCTTTCCACCTAGCACCTTGCCTTCTTCTTTGATTCATTCTCTCCATTAGTCTTGATATTACCTATTAGCACTCACTATTTTTCTTTGTATTACCAAGAATATCTCCACGTCCTTTATTTGGATATGATCCCTCAAAACAGCCTTGAAGACATCACTTTTCCTAATGACACCAAATTGTTTAGGATGTACAAAAGCTTCAACAAATTTTCTATTTCTGTAGGAAAAAACCAGCAATTAATCGTCCCAAATTCCTTAAACATATGTGGCGATTTCTACTCTTATAGTTTTCCTTCTTCAACATGCATATTTTCTTCTCTTGTTTTGGGTCTTTTGAATTACAGTTAAAACAGATTGTGTAGGCGTTGAAAATCGCTTATCAATCCCCGAACCTGACTCGTGAAGGTTGGTTCGCAACCGACGAACCGTCAACCGACGAACCGTCAACTGACGCAACCGAAACAGCTGACG
>JBAKGM010000200.1:1157117-1169443 GCA_037177215.1 Asparagus racemosus | reverse complement strand
TATATATATAAAGAATTACACAATTTTCATAGCATTTTCATCTTCTTTAAGGGGTATGTCTCTTTATTGTCTTACACTATTTTTCTTTGTCAATTTTTTTGTAATAAACCAAAAAATAAATAATTTTGACATGTAACCATGTGCATTGTACGTGCAATAAAACTAGTATATAAATACTATAAGAATTTTATTTCATAGCACATGAATGAAAACATAATATTGATCCCATGTAAATTATTATTATGTATACTAGTGTGTGAAGCCGTGTCCCCGTACCCCACCTTTACCAAATTTGCCATGTCCCGCACCCATACCCACACCCATATCCGTGTAATAGGAAACAATAATTCAAGTAATATAAAAGATTTCTAGATCAGGTTCTTCAAATATTCATCATTTATTTCATTCTTTGGAAGTTGATGAGGTCACTCTTTTGTCTATCTAATACAGTCAACATGTTTTTTACAAGAAAAGTACCTCCCTGAATAAATATAAAAATTTCATTAAAGATCTGTCCTCTAATTAAGATCAATAACATTAACAGAAAAATGCAACAGTGACGCATATATAAGATTTTTGTTTGATCCAGCATGAGAGTAATTTTCTATGTTGCACAAGTACGGATATAGACACGGGTGCGGATATGGGACACGACAAAATTGTAAAAGATAGGATGTGGGGACACTGCTATATATATACATATTGAAATTAATAATTTATATGATATAGTTATTGTTTTTTCATTCACATGTTATGAGAACTAAAATTCCTATGACATTTTTAGTTTTCTTTTATTTGCGTAGATTACAAATTGAAAAACCGTTCGTTTTTAATTAGTTACCCAAATGACCCTTTAAAATCATACTTATGAACTGGGTATTGGTCTGAAACGAACCCAACTTGAGTCCAATGAGTTGCGGAAACTTGAGGTAAATTGTAAAATATACATCCAAGATGTGTATCACAATTGTTTTAAACTAAAATATGTAATATTATATAATTGAGTACACATTGAATAAATGCATGTATATATGAGTACACATTGAATAAATGCATGTATATATTCAAGAAGTGTCCAATGAGTGTCGGACACAGACACCGATACAGGAAGTGTCTGACAGGATCCACGGATACGGGAGCCTAGATAAAGTGTCTGAGTAACCTACTACTTTGCTCAAAATTCTAGGGGAAACAGAACGGAGCAGCAATATATTATTTAAGAAAAAATGTATAATTTCTGGCATCAATTGAGTTGTTTGAACAGTTTTACCAGAAGGGAAAATAGCCCCAGACAAAGAGCAGAACTGTACTATAAGCTGTCTAGCAGACACAGCAAGTGGTGAATCTACCCATATCACATCAGATGAATATTTTTGGCGGAGTGCTGCATACAAATTCAGAAGCCAAACAATGTGTCCACTTGACAACAAAGCATCACGCCATGTGGGTCCTGGCTACAAGCAGATTACAGGAATTATTTAGACAATTAAATTGAGCGCAAGATTTAAATAAATTCAGAGAATATGGTTCCTAATAATGGCAAATGTGCAAATCCAATTTGATAAGAGAAGGAAAAGAATTTAGCGTCATAGTCGTCTAAGAATGTACGGGACATATCAGAGTCAAATAAGCCACAGAAGCCAACCTGCACCAAGCAACGTTCAAACTTCTTCAGCAAGGAGGCTTCGTAACTAATTCCAGAAGAGCAGGAATATATTTTGGCACCAGAAGGATCATAAGAAGTTTGCTTGAAATTCCAGTTCAAAATCTGAAACATAAGGCGTAACGCTGCAGAACAAACTTTATCTTCTGATACAGTCGAACTAGTCCCTAATATTTTATCTGTCACACTCAAGGCAGCATTTTGGGCCCAGCAATAAAATTCCTACATGAAGGATTGAAGTTGTAAAAGTCATGAGTAAAAGTTTGAGAAAAGAAGTACCAAATTCAAGAGAATAAAGAAACAGTTAACAATCATTATTGAATGCATTCAGGAAAAAGATTCTGAACAATCAAAGCAAACCTTCAAATAATTAAACTCCAGCAGTGATTGACACTGTTGATGAAACTCTTTGGGCAGACCCATAGCAGTTGATGTTGTGGGTGAAAATTCTGAAACCTGAAAGTAAAATCATGAATCAGGATATAGCATACACATCATGAGACATAACAGTCAATAGAAAATACCAAGGATTCAAGGAAACTGATTCCTGCAAACTGGGGACCAGTGCCGTGAATTCCCAGAACAGCTTTGTTCACCTGCAGATGCAATTGTCAGACATCTTTTAAAACACTCAAACCTGTTTTTTTGAGTGGTCATGGGTAAACTTTAAATATCGGCTAAAAACTTTAAATATTGACCTTCAATGTCTAACCATATTATGTAGGGAAAGGCACAGTCATTAGAAATAATTTTATGTCATAAAAGTAAAAATAGGACTATACTAGTTGCTCCAACAAGAAATCAGAATTGGTTCAGGGCCACATTCTATTAGCCTAACATGTCCTGTTGCCACAAAGTGGACGTCGAATGACTCGCGTGCAATAGAAGTAGAAATGAGCATAATGCTGTCACAATGAAGTTCATTCACAAGGATTTTTGTCTTTCCGGTTAAGTAAGCATAGTGAAAATCTTTAGCATTAAGATCTTTTCCATTAGATCTTTCCATTACTTCCAAACAGCATCAATTCTTAATCTTTTGGATGTGAGAAGTAAATGCTTCTTGAACATGTGCTAAGATTTCGATAACCACATATGTCAGAGATACAACAAAACTGCATGGATGTACTTGTGTGGACATGTTATTAATCAAGCCAAGTCACGTACATTTTCATGCAATGTTTTTTTATCAGTAATCTTGCACCACAATTAAGTGTGTTCCATAGATGACTATCTTCAAAGTACTTCATAAAATAAACGAATATCAACATGACACAAATCTAAAATTACATTTCAATCTTAAATTCTTAATCATCTAGACCGCATCCAAAAAACATCCACCTTCATTGCAACCAAATACAGTACATGTTCCCAGTTGAATATTCATAAAATGGTTTAAAAGTAAGCTTTTTGATCCGTTTGTGCTTCTACGCATTACCTATATATGAATGAAGGCTTAACAGTTAACATGGACACTAGGATGAAAAGTTCAGTCCTTTCCGGATCCTTGCAGCAAAAGGTGTTTCAAGTAAGGATAAAAGGCAGGTATAAAACTGTTTTGTTTGAAGCATAAGAGCTGACACAAAATAAGTGCAAAGTGTCACACTTAAACATAATGAAAAGAAAATGAAAAATAGAATGCAATGCCTGTGCTCTACTGAAAACTTATCTGCAGAAAATTACAGACTGCACAAGGGGCGTGCTTTGATCATTTTCTTGAAATATACGCGATATGAAAAACCAAGAATAATATACATGATATTAGGCATCTTAAGGTGCAGATGCAAATACAAACAGAAAATAGTGGGAACTATCTCCAGCAGTTTTTGTACAAGCATCTCACTTAATAGCATGTTTCATAGTTATGTGAAACTATGCACTTCTCCATGTTTCCACGTCTATCACGCATTTATGAGAAACAAAATTGAATATAATTTAAGTAAGGTTCATGTAAAACTGAAATGGAAAGAATATATTCTTCCTAGCAACTATAGGTCGGCACTCGAACTTCAACTCATCACATGCGCAACATATTAACTATGTAGCTTTGAATCCTTTGATCAAATGTCTAAACCAATAAAATATATTATTCATAAGTATTAGAACTAATGAACTAACACATATGTATTAGCAATTCAAGCATAATGCTGCAGAGACGAGAGATTTATATAGAAAGACTTTCGTACCATTTACCTAAATGAAAGAGTTAGAAATTTGGAGTTGTCTACTATTTACTAAAAGGAAATGTGTTATGAGCTAAAAACTAGAAAAGTGCTCTGCAATCAACTAACACTACTGATAAAACGAATAGTCCCTACTCTGCAATCAACTAACACTACTGATTCTCGTAGCATTGGAATGAGAAAAAAATTACTAATCTCATGTAAACTTTATTAAATTTCAATGTTATATAGTCGTGTCCCCACACCCTACTTTAAATAAATTTGTCGTGTCCTTACCCGTACTCGCACCTGCACCCGTATCCGTACCCATACTCATGCAACATAGGTCCCCTAGTAAATCATGAACAAGTCCTTCACATAACCCCACAAAACATAACCTCTCACAAATAAGTTGCAAACAAGAAGTTATGTATGGTTCATTCAAACTAAACCATATTAGATGTTATTGCTAAAAGTCTAAGGTCAAATGTTTAGTTCTTCTCATAGACCAGACTTAACGGACCAGACTTGGAATTGTATGTAAGCTAATAATAATGGCACTTGCAAAACAATGTGATTAGTTTTTCTAGTGAAAAGCAATATAAGAAATGTCACTATCCAAAATTCTGGTAAGTAGGCCATTTTTGGCTGTAGAGGCTAATTCAAATGTCAAGACTTTTGTATGCAACCAATAAAATTCAGCTGTTGCAAACATTTTCATGTAGATAGACCAAGCCCACACAACATAATGAGCAACTATAACGGTGAGACGTAGACATACCATAACTATAACATAATAGCTTATTCCATGTGCACTAAAAGCATATCGTCTCAACTTAATTTAGTACGAAAAGAACATTAGCCTGACAAGCCAAATACCAAAATTAAACAGTGCCACTGCAATTTGATTGAGTCATATATGTAAGCCTGTACCTCAGAAAAAATAGCAGCCTTCTCAGAATCAGCAAAATCTAACCTACAGATAGACATCAGAATATGAGACCAAAAAGTTCAATTTGATCTGATAACGTAGGATTCATCAAGTTAAGCTGAAACTCAGAAGTAGATGCCTCTACCTCTGGATTGAGGATATAATGTCTGATTTAGTTAGAAATTATACTGATAATCATTATTAGCTATGTTAAAAATATTAAATAAACTTTGAGCAGAGTTCAATAGAAAAGGATAAAATGTATGCTTTCCATGCAATGAATAACAGACAAAGACAAATATTCAAAAAATGTTTCAAATTTACATCATTAATTTCAGAGTTTGGCCAGTAAGACAACTTAATTGATGCCATCCTTCTTCCCTCTATCAATATGCCTTTTAACCTTTAACTGGTTGTGTTTTGCATAACCCAAATCTTATGAGTAATAACATGCATAGCATTTTTAAGACCATGTCCCAGCTATGGTGTTCTTTGTAGGAGGTTTAAAAGATAGAACAGGAAACGAATGCATTGATAAGAGCTTAGATGCTGCTCGTTAAAAATAAAATGAAAAGAAATACAATTGACATAGTTTACGATGTGCGGCAGATACAAACTAAAATGCACCAAATAGTTAAATTAATAAGATTATAATTAATGGAGCAAGGAGGACAAACAAATTTTGGGATATAGACTTTGTTTCGTTTTCTTCTTGTTGTTGTTGACAGAAGGGTGGTCTTCGGTCAAGAGATATTTACAGCGATTGTACTAAAGGAAAATTTGTCAAATTTGAAGATTTAGATGAATTCAAATATGAATTATACCAAATTTAGAAAACCTTATTCATTGGAAAGGAACTTCCTTTGACAATAAAATTGGTAAAAAAACAAAATGCAGTGGACTTTAATGCAGTCTGTCATGAAGTTTTTTATCGCTACTACATGATTAAGGTGTAGGTCCAAGCTACATATAAGGGCAAATAAGATAAAAATGCCCCAAATAGACATGTTGCAACAACTTCGTTTGAGTTAATTACATAGAAACAAGTGAAACAAAGTGTTGGTTTGTTGGCACACATCTTACCAGCCTCTTTTTAGTAACTGAGCTGCAACAGCAGAGACCTTTGACTGCACATATGCATCAGTGGTGTTCGCACGTTCCATAACATAGCACAAGCAAAATCTGCAACAAAGAAAAAGAAATAAAACATGTAGCTCACATAATGTTTACAAGTTCATCAACAGCTCTAGAAATCAGTAGCCATACAATATCAAGCTTCTCCTGTTCTCTTCAGTAAGAACACCCCACTCCCTTATTGCAGCATCTCTAATAGCTGACGCAGCCTGGAATCTTGCAGTAGGAACTTGAGAATTTTCTGGAATTAGTAGCAGTGTCAGTATTATATACAATATCATAGACCAAAATATGTAGATACATCTGAATCTAACAACTTTTAATGTACATTAAGTTCAGATTTTCTTTTCAAAACCAAAGTGCTCAAGTGGTATCTTTTACCAGAAAACAATCTAAAAGCTTACAGTAGGAACGTCACATTTTAGTAGATATCACAGACTTTCTTAAATCAGTTTGCCTTTTCTTTTTCTATATATCAAGGAACATGACAACACTGTATTAGCATTAGAGCTTTAGACATGTGCTTCAACTACAAGCTGGTTAACACAGGAGGTTGGAAGACACCAGGAACAATACATTACGATTGATAAAGAAGAAACAAAGACGAATCTCCTCTCTTCACATTGAGGAAAATAAGCCACCAGAAAATTCTGATTCGAAGTGTACACACGCACAACCCTCTTTGATCTTCTTCGTTGAATTCATATTAATAATTAGTTCCAAATTATGTAATCAATTAAGACAGTCACTCTTAATAAATTTCAACTGAACTCTCCATTCTCCATTCCGTATTCAATGAGAGAAATGTCCACAAGGAGCTACCTCAAAAGCTGACAAGATTACATTCAGCTATTAAGGATGTGGATCTGGACCTATCTTGCATGACGAGTATCTCAACATGATAAAGACATGCATTCTTTGTTACTTCTAACTTTGTACTGAAAATCAACAATTTGACTTCCATCAAGTTCTGAGCTTAAACCTAAAGTTGCCAAAAGTTAAAAAAACAAAGAAACCATAGATTCAAGAAAGAAGATCTTAAATAGGTAAATATTTGTTCAATGTGAAAGGGTTGGCAACCCAAGAAAAAAGAATGTTATTACAACAGTCCTATATGTTATTACGACAGTCCAATGTTACCTCGATACTTCTGTTTGGAAGCCGTACCCTACCAGACATGTACCTGTCCCCGTATCCAAACTTCTTGGACACCTCTTGAATATATGCAGATGTTTGTTCAAGCTTATACTGAATTATATACCACATGTTTTAATTTAAAACACTCCTCATACACTTCTTGGATGTATATTCGACACTTCACATCTATTTCTAATATATTGATCTTATGTAAATGAAAAAACAATATTGATCTTATGTAAATTATTAATTTTAATACATATAAATATACATAACGTACATATTTATAGCCGTGTCCTAGTAACCTATTTTTTACAAATTTGCCGTGTTCCGTACCCGTACCAGCACCCACACCCGTGCAACTAAGCAACAGTCATAGAGAAATGTGAATTTAATTGCATAAGCTACTACACAATTTTCTAATAACCAAAAAGTATAAACCAAAGGGTTGACGTACCAAGAATAAATCGGCATGACTTGTATGGCATAGGAGATTGGCGAAGTAAGATAAGAAGTTTTTCTGATTCGGCCGGATTCATGTGCATCTGCGCCAATCAAAAAATTGTAAGGGTAAGTGATTAACAAATTGGTGAAAAATTCGGAAACTGAAGGTATCCAACTAAGGATCAATGACGCAAGAAATCATCTAATGAATACATCATTAAAAAAAAAAAAACATGTAATGCAAATATCATAGGAAATGGAAACCGGTGATCAGATTTAAGTGCCGATTATATAAAGATCAAGAAATGCAAAACCCTAAATGTAACAGATTTAAGAACAAATCGATAATCGGGACCTGGATCGAAGAGCAGGCATGCTCGATCGTGATCATGGTGGACTGCAGCTGAGCTAAATCGACCGGTCCCCCTGGAAACGCGTCCATCGCACCAAAACCCTAGAAAAACCCTAGGATTTAGGGATTTTCGAGAATTAGGGTTTTGTCGAGGAGAGTGGTTTCGAGAGGGCTGAGAGAGCAAGAGGGAGAGCGAAATGGGGAGAAATGTCTCGATGCGATTATTTTGGGTTACTGTGGACTCGCTTCAGAGAGCCGCGCCTGACATAAATGAAGGCTGGGGAGTTCGGACCCAATTACTTTAATGCCCTTTTGTTTTTCCGATAGTTTTTATTTATTTTTATTTTTATTGTTATTTTTGAGATTAGTCCCTTACTCTTAATAACTCCCTCACATATTAAAAATTGCGTGTTAGTCCCACATATCAGAGAAGGTCTAGCAAAATCATACCTCTGGATAACTCACGTTAGATTTGGGTGTAAATATTCCATCAAATATAATGTTTGGAGGCACAATGACTGTTTGGCCCCTTTGTTACGTTCTTAAACCTAATTCTTAACAAGTTTAAACACAGAATCCGCTTTTAAAAAAAATCCAAACTCAATTGAGTTTTTCTTCTCCAATGGTCAGAAAAAGAATCCTAATCCAAAATAGAAAGAAATTTCCAATAGTCATAATCCTATAACCAATGTACATTCCTCTCAAATTCTCCTATAACCTATCTGTAATCTTCCCTCTCAATGTTTGAAACATCAGAGAAAGAGAGATATTTGCATATTTCATTATGATCCAAAGTCCTTCTTCTTTCAACAAAGCTTCAATTTTTTAGAACTAATGTGAAATATTTAGATTTTTCTTAGGAAAATGTATGAAGAGGGGTGTTTTGGTGACTGTGGGGTTGGGTAGAGTTAGCCAACCATGATTAGATTTTTTTAATTAAAAAACTAGCAGTGTGACGATTTTGAAAGACTCTATAAGATTCGAGGGATTAATATGCGATTATCAAGATTTGAGAGAATAATATGAAATCATGGAAGATTTAAGGGACTAATATCTTAATTGCCTTCCGGATATTAAAAGTCATTAATAGTTTGAAATTAGTCCTTTCAATCATTAAAATTGCTATTTGGTTACCGATTCTTATAAGTTGTTTAAAAATTATTTATTCATATCTTTGAATTTACTCTTACGTGGTCTAATTTTTATATGTTGTTTAAAACTAATCCCTTCAATGAGAGCAGCAGTTCCAATATATAAGGATTGTAGCGGTCCTTATCAACGATTTGAAGGTCTAATTTCTAATTACCACTGATCCGAGGGACTAATGTCGGAAAAAGTCAAAGGCTAAACGAAACGGGTTTGAGCTAGCTATTGCACCTGGCTAAGAGCAGCGCTACCTTGGTAATAATATACACACACTTTTAGCCTTGTATTGAGCAGAAGCATCTTCTACAACGATAATATAAGCTAAAATGGCTGTAAACTTGAAATTTTTCTCGTTTATTCAAAGTTCATAAAACAAATTAATGAAGAGAAAGAAAATACTATTTCTACTATTTCTAAGAATTTGTGAAATAAACAAAAGAAGTTTTATTTCTACCACTTTCTACATCATAAATTTGAAAGTTACTTATTCGGTCTGCTTTTCACTTCTCATACTTCGGTACAACCAAATGGGCCTTTAAATATGGATGCCATTTAGGCGCCACATTAGCATTTCAGAAAGTCCATATATAGATTTTTCAAAAAAAAAATATATATATATACTTTTTTGCTCCAACATAGTAGAAGTAGCATCTACTTCTTTACTTTAGCTACTTTCACATAAACAAACAGACACTACATGTTATCAATTATGCCACTATATTTTAGGAAAAAAATGAAATGGATTTGAATAAACGTATGTCCCACTATATTTTAGAAAAGAATAAATTACAAAAAATCTAGAAAAATAAAAAACACTGGAAAAACCAAAATAATCTAAAACACATAATATATTATGTTTTAATATACAAAATTAGTTACTAGTAAGACCCACAAACTATTTTTCAACTTTATTATTTATCTATACTACTTATAAAAGAGGATTGGGGGGGTTAAAACTTTTGATTCCCTCTTTTACCCTTCCAAAATTTAATAATTCACAATAATGCCTCAAAATTTATTGAATTCATTCTATTTATTACACTATTATTATTCTTGCAATTAAAATGAGAACTAATATTAAAAACTAAATATATATTATAAATTTTAATCATATTTCTCAAACTTATTCAATTCATTCTATTTATTGCACTATAATTATTCTTGCACTAAACATGAGAACTGATATATTATAAATTTTAATCATATTAGTCTTATGTTAAATAAGATAATATTTCACTTTAGATATTAGATATTGTACAATAAATATATAATTTTAATATATAACATAATAATATTATAATTTATATCTAAAATTATATCATAATTTAAGATAATTTAATATTTAATTAAACACCTAATATCTAATCTAATACTATAATATATTGATATATGCATCTTATGTATAAAAAATCCATGGAGAGGAATACTAATATAAATGTAAACCTCTTGGTGTAGTCTAGAAATAGCATAGAAATTATCATAATATATATTACTAACTATTACAATATACTTATCATAGTATTTGGATATAAGGTAATTCTAAGCATGCGGAATTCCAAGCGATGTGGGAAACTATTACATTTGCTCTTGACACTGGATGTGGGAAGGTAATTATTGAAGAAGATACGGATGCGCTAATTAGATATATCCATAATGGGGTGGAGCAACACACGATTTTTGGACACTTTATGAATGATATTCAATGATGTTGCACAAGACTCGAGGAATGAGATTTTCAGGTAGTTCGTCAAAATGGAGAATATAAAGGCTCATGTGTTGGTTCGAAGAGCTACGGAAATTAATGATTTTATCGTATGGATCGAAGACCTACCATCATTTTTACACAATATTTTGCAGTCTTATAAGGAGCAGCATTAATCCACATTCTTTGATGTGCTTCTGGGATTTCAGTTTAGGTTGGATGTATCTTAATTTTTTTTCATAATAATTAAATCCTAGCTAATAAAGTAATTTCGAGCATCTCCCCTTCTAAACCTACTAATAATGCATTTAATATGAATTTTAGTGAGAAAATGAACCCATAATTAAAACATTCATGTATCTTCTCTTACCGACTAATCAAATTCTCTTCATTAATTATGCACTAATTATTTCTCAACTAATCTACTTCCATAAACATTACACTTGGATCTCAAGAGTTGCATAAAATTGTGCTATATATGGATGTTCAAATGCACAAAAGGAAACACTAAAATAATCAAAAGAAAAAAGAAGAGGAAGTGAGAATTTTGGCAGTGGAGTCAGTCCCTCGATTATAGTAACCAGGATACCTCGCAGTCAATAAGATTTTACAAGCGATAATTGAGAGAGAATATTATATTGCTTTTCTTTGGAGGAAACAGACAGATTTGAGACCGATTTCACCTCCAATTTACGAAATAACATCAATCTATTAGTTATACAAATATGCAAATTCGTGGAGAAAAAAACTAATATAAATGTCAGTAAATTCATGGTGACTGGGTGGCTTGGGGCTCTGTTTGAGTCCTCTTCGTTGTTCTAAAAAAATCGTGACAAGTGCAATGTTAGATGGCCTTCGAATGTTTTAGTCTCATATCATTACTTAATATGCATCACGTAGCACGTGTTACATACTAGTGTATTTAAAACGCCGACGAGCTTGTTGTAGTCCTTTATCTACATCTGAAACTATGACCGTGGGTGCCTTAGCAACACGTGCAATAGCAAAGGAACAGCTCAAACAATTAAAAAATAGCCATCAATAAATTGAATTGTATTTAGTTAATAATATTTTTCACATACAGAAAGATCAACATTAAAAAAAATCCAAAACGATTATTAAAATTCTTTCATGGGGGTGTGTCTAAATCTATTGTCCACGACCAAATTAAGGGCTCATCTTGTTTACCACTCAAAGTTAATAACTAGTTAAACTATTTGTATTTTTAAAATATTCAAGTTCTCCAGGAAATAATGATTTTACTTCTTTAAAAAAAAGGTATTTTAAATTCTTAAGTTATTTTTGTACAATATTCATGAATATTTATCAAATACCAAGTATTTGAGTTCAAATTCAAAAAACTCCATATATGAATATTAGAGTCTGCATTCGAATTCGATAATTTTAAACAAATACAAATACAAACACCTTAGTATTGGATTCGTCGATCGTTTACCATCCCTATTTGTCTAGTGCAAATCGTTTGCATTCAAAAGTGTAACATCCCTTTTCATGGGTGAGACCCACCTACTAAAGTAACCGGGTTAAAATCATGAATACTTATCAAATATCAAAGTATATTTATTCCGCTAAATAATTTGATTTTCAAATAGTATTTAAATTCATAAATAAAAATTATTCCTTTATTTTATATATAT
>JBAKGM010000200.1:1117020-1138267 GCA_037177215.1 Asparagus racemosus | reverse complement strand
TACTCTCCTCTTTCATATACTGACTTGATCGTCGGAGTGGCCACCGGAGAACCCAACTCCGACCCTTCCACAGGTGTTCCAAGGCGTTGAGACCAGCTGCTAGACGGCATATTAGGAGGGGAAACGGGCATCGCTTCTCTAAACCCTGATTCCTCTGCAATCAACGACTGTTTGATACGAACACCAGTTTGAGCATCAACAGGAAGGCATTTTTTTTAAGCTTATAAGTTATACTAGTTTTTTGTGGCTTTTGAGTTTTATGATAAAAATATTATAAAAATTATTTAAGTGGTATAATAATTTGTTTAGTCAAACTTTCTTATTTAGGTGAGTTTATAAGTTAGTTTTTTAAAAGTTGAGGTATATCGGCTTTTTAAAATATGACTTATAAACTAACTTATTTTGTATTTTATCAAATAGGTAGAAATGAAAAATCTAGCTTAAAAGCTAGTTTGACCAAAAAATAAGCCGCCCCAAACAGCCTCTTAGTTTGACAACAACCAAGACCCGTTTATGAATGTGGGTCTAATGACCAAAATATTCGAACCCGATTATAAGAACAAATAGTTCTTGAGCATGTCCAAGAAGTGATTTCTATCCACACATTACATTACCTTCAAAATTCAAATTTTAGCAAAACTCTTGCAAGCGGTAAAAAAATTTTTTTGTCTCTTTTTATTAAATAAATATTTTGGACACCTCGATATTTCCATTAAAACATGAGCAGCTCCAAAATTGTGGACATTATCTTACTTTAAGTCCAATAATATTTTAGTTGAAATTCTTTTTCTAGAACTTCGGATCTAGAATTTCGGAGTAGAGAGGAAAGAGGTAGAGATCCTCTACAATTCACCATTCAAAATCACCTCATTAAGTGGACCCCATGAATGATATTAACTATTAAAATTTAATTAAAAAACATTTAATTTTGGGACCGTTGCAATAAACCGATAGTATTAGCCCACGTAGTTAATTGTAGGATTTGATTTCTCTACAATCAAGATTACATGGAATCCAGACCTAATGGAAGGGCTTGAAAAGCTAAATAAAACAAGGATGCATGTAGACAGTGCATGGCTAATATTAATGAGGAGAAAATAGAATTGATATTCACGCAATGCCAGCCTGTGGATCCCATACATAAATATAGAAATCAATATCTATGTGATTCCATCTTGAGAGGTAGAATCATAAGGTGAGACAAAATGAGTAAAACTGTTTGTAATATAAACCAACTCAAAACATAGAATTACATAGGAGATGTATAGTATTTGTTGCTGACTATAAAAAATGACAAACTAATGCTACAAGTTAACAAGGATAATTAGAATGCACAACTTTTATAAAGTGAACTTACATGTAACTTTGAACATACCACTGCCTGCTGTACAACTACATGAATAAAGGGACTAAAAAAATGAGTGAACAAAAGAATTACACTTTTAAATCCTACAGATTGAGCTCTTCTTCCATCAGTACCCACAGCAAAGGATCTTTGTCAAAATGAAATGTTTACACTTCTGTAGATATCCCTATTCACCTATACTCTCAAATAAAATAAAATAAAAAACTAAGCTTCAGTCGATGTGGAAGCAGTACTAGGGTTCCGATGATTGTATTTTTTGAATACTCTGTCTTGGTTTTCTTTCCACCAGACTTCTGCTTGCTGCTCACCAAACCTTCTCTTGCTGTTTGCACATTACAAATAAACTGCTTTGAGAAAATTCATAATAGCAATTTATCCATATAAATATAGTAATACAAGGCCCTATAGTTGCCATTTGGCAACTTCTTAGAATTTTAGATATTAAAATTTATTTTTTACAATTCAAATAAACAATATGATAATATTGGGAATATGAAAAGTCATCCTTATAGTGTATTAAAGACCCACTAAAGAAACTTTTCATTATGTAGAACCTCCAAATAATTTAACCCATGAAATAAATTATACTTTTGTAACTCGCCATTAACATATTAATTCTCATACAAACCCATTCAAGTTCTCATTTCATAACATCTCTTTCTCTACTAATTTACTATAAAAATTCACCATCGTCATCTTCATCCTACAATATTTAGTACAACCATTAAGCTTCAATTTAAGAATAGAAAAAACTCTATTGTAACTTCATGAAAATGGGGGAAAAAGTATAATTAATTTCTATTTTTATTTCACTGATAGTATATTTGCCCTTTGCATTTAAATTCAAACACTACTTAATTCAATACGAACAGAGTGATCTTATAAAGTATGTGATTATTTATACAATTACATTTTAGAGAATGAAAATTAATATGAATATGTTTATTAAATTACATTTTAGCATTTATGTGCAATACGTTGAATAAAGTTAAATCATAATTCAACAATATGTTTTAGAAAGTTAAAACTAATTCAAGTCCTAATGACTACGAGAAAGCATTTTTAATAAGAGGAATATATCACAAAAAAAGGGTTGTAGTCTTATTTTATAAATAGATATATAGTAACTCTTTTGTTCTCATTATGTGTATAGTAAGTTTAACAAACTTAAAGCATAACTCAAACATTCATGGCTATAATAAAGTTTTTAGCATGATAAATTCACAGCAAAAAGAATTGTTGCTAACTTTTGTAAATGTTTATCGTTTAGATTTTATTACATTATTTTGGTAAATAAAACATCTTTAAAAAAAATTCCTGCAGTAACGTGTGGGTATAACACGAGTATGCATACTAATTTCTGCAATAAATATTAGATAACTTAAGAGGCAAAAAAATAAAACTGTACATATTTAATTTATCTATTTCTATTATTTATTTATTGCCTGTGACCAACTCTAAATACTGCTTGTTGACTCTATAGACTAGACATTTTCAGCAGTCCCGATGGCTAGTTATAGAAGAGTGATGCTCTCGACACACATGATACATGGCTATTTGGAATAAAAAAGATGAGAAGGAAAACCCAAAAGAAACAGCAAAAAGTTTGTTACACCTGTAGGTTAAATAAATATTTCTAGTTCTCAACATTTTCTTACTGAGAAGCAGTGTCCTTTTATCACATTTAAATGGTGTGAAATATGTGCATGTGTGCATAAAAACAGCAGTGGCAACAGACTACCTGAATCGGACCCTTTTGAAATCTCTCGTACCATCTGGGTTCTGAACAAGAGTTACATATACACCATGCTCAAATTGCTCAGTCACTTCTACACCACTAGAGCCATTCTCAATATTCTGCTGACCTGTAGCCTCCCTGGTGTTAGCAGCAGCTGACTTATCTTTATGGTTCTGTGTTCTTTCATAATGGATATCAACACCATTTTCAGAAGACTTCATCAAGGATGAAGTAAGTTTTGATGCGTGACTTCCTTTATCTTTTAACAATGATTCTGCTTGCTTAAGAATAGCTTTTAAGTTATCGCCCACCTCTTTTGGAACTTTTCCAGCCAAATCCTTCAGCTTCATATTGATGAAAGAAAAATATAATTGATATAATAACAATAATCAGAATTTTTTTCTTCATAAAGTGTATAACTCTTCTAGTTAAATAAATAAATACAACTGTTAGATAAATCCGGAAGCATTTCTTCACATGTATATAATAGGAGAACTGGTGTGTCATAAGGTTAAAATGAAATCTGAAAGTGACATACTGGTGTTGTAGACATAATCTGTCATAATAACTTTCATTTGTGTAAGGAGCAGGTACAATAATTTTTATGTACTAAATAGCAATGATGATAATAATATGATATCAGGCTATTTTTTGATAATAATATGATATCAGGCTATTTTTAAGTTCAGAAGCTCTACATTTCACTCAAAAACCTCTAAAATTTGATAGAAACGTTTCTTCTGCAGTTGCTTCCATGCCCAAATACTTTTTTATTAGACGCTCTCCCTCTAGAGAATTAGGATCCAAAAGTTGCTCGAAAGATTGAGGTGTAGCATCCTTCCACTGAGGACTTGGTCAGTGGTAAAGGGTAAAAATTGGATGAGGGCCAGATTCAAGCCTTGTAACTAGCACTGAAGAAAATAGTTTTTTTCACTTTTTACCCCGAAAATCTATGGTATGCCTAAAATCACCCTCAATTCTTGATATTTGCCAATTTACTTCCAAAATCATCCCAAACACATTAGATTAGCCCTCAACATAGCTTCTGTTAGATTTCAAACAGAATTAGGTGAAATTACTATTTTAAACTCATCTTCTACCTCCCTAAATCTGAAAAATCGAAAGAAAAAAAAACAGAGGCAAGAGTGAGGAGGAGAAGAGTGCTATGGTCTCCTGAGAAAGAGAGGCTAGTTTGTGTTAAGTGTGCTGGGGTTAATTCAGTCATATTTTGGGGGAAAAAACATAATATGTTGGAATATACCAAGTATATTCTCTACTAAGGAAACTGCACGGTAACTTGAAAGTCTAACTGTAAAATGGGGGGATAAATTGGCAGATATGATGATGTGAAGGGTAAATCTAAAAATACCATAGATTTTGGAGTATATGGGTGAAACCACAAGAAAATAATAGAAAGAAAAAAGGTTATATCCTATTCTTAATTGGATATGAATTTGAGGCAGGAACAGGGTCTGCATGCCTCCTGTTTGTCAATTCATTGAATTCATATGAATAGCACATGAGATTCAAGAGAAGAATAAGAGACATTCTTCGCTCTAGGAATGCGAACACAAACAATATGGAGTGAATATTTTGCATTATTATATGTGTTTCCTTGTGTTTTTGATAAATATGAACTTCGACTCAAATTGAGTAGAAAAGGTTAATGATTATCCATGAACATGACTAATGATTCGAAATGGAAATGAATTGAACCCCAAATGAGCCTATTTGATAGGAACAAAGGCTAAATGGCAAAAAATCTATATGAGCAGATATTATTGAGATCTATGTGAAAACATAATTGACCATGTAAACTGTCCTTTCTTTTTATCCCTTGTTGAACTGAACACATTTCAGTGCCGTTGCCCATAACTGGCCTTTTATGAACATAGATGCTTAAGAAGATTTGAGAGTCAACCACAACGCTTCATACATTTAAATATGAGAAAATATCTCAAGTCATATTGGATACTGATCATTTTATTGTATAAAGTATGTGCACAAGGATATCTTCTTATATTTTTGGATATTCTCAATTATTAGGGCAATCCATTTCAATTTAGATGCACAGTAAATGGAAATCCATGAAACAAGGTCAGATTCAGATCCTTCCAGATTACTTATACCCATAGTTCTTAGAGTGCAAGACCGAAACAATAAATGTATATGATGAACAAAAGCAAAACACTAGGAAACAATGAATTGTGTTGTAGGAAGCTTTGCAAAATATGGGATATCCCAAAGGGCCCTGTGAACTTAAGGGAGTGAATTAAAGTCAGTGACGTAAGAGAACCACAAAAGCTTGTGATTAGGAAAGTTGAAAAGTATGTAATGCCAAAAGTTGGAACTTGGAAGTAAGGTGAAGAATGTTTCTCACACATAGTGGCATAGGTGGATCTACATTGAGCATAGTGGGGTCACTTGACCCCACTTTGCTTGAGGAATACTAGGACCCTCACCTTATTTAAACACCCAAAGTTTTATCACATTAATAGGCATACCCCACTACAAAACCGAAGAGACTAATATCCCACTCGACCAAGATCAATTAGAAATCCAAAAAAACCCAAGAGATCCCACCCATCTAATAATCCACCGATTAGAATAATAATTC
Organism: Asparagus racemosus; assembly: GCA_037177215.1. Lineage (NCBI taxonomy): Eukaryota > Viridiplantae > Streptophyta > Magnoliopsida > Asparagales > Asparagaceae > Asparagus > Asparagus racemosus. The sequence continues at coordinate 1,132,546 of JBAKGM010000200.1, read as the reverse complement.
CAAAAAAATTCTAACTGGACCCATCCCTGAGTCCAACCCCCCCCCCCCCCCCCCCAAAGAAAAAGTTTAAATAAGTCTCTTGCGATCTAATTGGGATCAACATGAGTACTATTTTATTTTTCTACATTGTTTTTTTTTTCCCTTTCAATTCTCCGCCCCTTGGTATCTTTCGACTTTGCCATAACTCATCCGCACTAACTTCCCTTCCTCGCTTTGGTAAGATCCCCACCGACTGCTCCTTGCTTTGCCCTTGTAGTGAGTTATTGTCGTTTTTCTATGAATATAATTTAGGATTTTTGGGGATTTTGGCCATAGCTACGGCAACTATGGAGAGTTTTTTTTTTGAAATGAAGTTGATAAAGAGCAAGTTGCGGAATAAAATGAGTGATGATTGGCTCAATAATTTCTTAGTGACGTATATTGAGAAAAATGTATTTGATAGTGTTACTAATGATGCCATTATGTACTCTATTCAAAATATAAGTCTTCAGGGACAATTGTAACTATTTTAATTATTAATATAATTATTATATAGTGACATCATTTCTCAAAAATCCTGGATCTGCCACTGTTCTCAAATAAGCAAAACCAAAATAAGAGATAGAACATAATTGAGAACCTTAAAGATACAAGTTAAGTTACCTGTAGTTCAACTGATTTGATATATTTTGCTACAGTACTGCAATTAGTCAATACCTCCCCTGCTAAAGAAGTAGCTTCTTCAGCTTTCTTTTCAGACTTTTTCAATGCTAGCTCTGGAAGTTCATATTTACGCTTCATACTTTTGACCTAGAAAATCCATGCATGATTAAATTTACAATTTTAATTTCTTGAGAGATGAATGTATGGAATAAGATGATGAAAGACGACTAATTTTATGTAGTTGATAAGTAAATAATATCTGCTATACTTACTTGAGCTTGTAATCTTATAACTTCCTTGTCGAGTAGTTCATTATTCATCTTAAGGCTATCCAAGAAACTTCCAGAAGATATAGGCTGAGCATTTAGTCGCGTAGAAAATGGAGATGAAGGTTTGGAATAGGCATTGGCTGGAAGAGGAGGAGGTGTCGGTGCAGCCATTGCTCCTGTATTAGTAGATAATAAAACTCTAGAAGATCTTGTTTCTCCTCGATGAAACTTCTCCTTGATATCAGTAGATCGGTGAGAAACTGCATTTTTCTTGCCCAGAGTTGAGGAAATACCAGACTCTGCAACTTTTAGTTTGGCATAACAAGAATCACATACTCGGTGTGGTTTGCCAGGAGTTGGAGCTAGTGCAGCTTTCAAAGCCTTTTTTGAAATACAGGCATGGCAGTGTACTAGTCCACAGTTATAGCAATTATGCCTCTTTCTAGTAAATCCAAATGCTTGTCGACACCCTGAGCAGACTGATTGGTCTGCACTGGATATCCACTTGTGAATGCAAATGCATGCTGTAAAATTTGAGCCGCATGATATACTCTTGACATGCCTATCTTTCAGAGCTTCTACAAGAGTAGGCGTCTTTCGATCTTCAGTATCTCCATGTCCCAATCTTCCATTAGCACCGCTTCCCCATGTATAAACTTCACTTCGTGAAGTAAGAACGGTTACATGATATGCTCCACAGTCAATCTCTTCAATTAACTCACCTGAGAGTCTATCTTGCACTACACAAGGCAGTTTACCATCAGATTGTGGATTTCCTAGCTGACCATATGCTGTACTTCCCCATGTCAAAACATGTCCAGATGTTGCAAGGGCAACAGTCATGTCGTGTCCACAGGCCAGCTGATGGAAGTTGTATTCTATAAGTGAAGGGACACAGGTAGGTATCAAACGTTCTTCTTTGTCCCCATGACCCAACCGATATTTGTCTCCAGCACCCCAGGTAAATAATTTTCTGGAAATAACATTAATACCTGACTGTCCCAATACCTCAACAATTGCTGCTGAATGCCACACTCCACATGCAACCCTCACGGTCCTTAACCCATTCAGAGCTTCCACTTCTCTGGGGTATGCAACACTCTCTCGATCGCCATGTCCCAAGACACCAAATGTTCCATCACCAAATGTATATACTTTCCCATTGAAAGTAGTCAATGCAGAGTGCCATGTGCCACATGCAACTGATAGAACTTGAACCCCTTCAAGAGGACCAGAAACTCTTTTAGGTTTCCAGTGACTGACGGCAGTGCCATGGCCCAGAAGTCCAATTTTATAGGTGCCATCTCCCCAAGTGAATAAGTCCCCTGCAGAAGAAATAGCACAAGTGTGATATTCACCGCATGCAATTGTCTCCACATTGCAAACTGTCACTGTATCAACTAAATGAGGTCGACTCACATCTGCATCGTTTCCATTCCCAAGCCTACCACCAGATTCCTCACCCCATGTAAATACCTCTCCTTGCCTTGTAACGAGAGCTGCATGCCTGGAACCACAAGCAATCTGCTGAACATCCAATACTACATTTGATTCTAAAGGTCTAGGAATCAAAGCATCCGTTTTTGCACACAAGGAGTTAAAGCATCCGTCTGATGGGACACCATCACACCACACCTCTCCCCAAACATAAACATCACCTAAAGATTCAATGTCATCTTGACCAGAGCCTTGACTAGAACAGCTGGGGGCACTAGAAACACTGACTCTACCAACATCCCCAGAAACTATCCTTAGCTGCATATTTGCATGGTCTGATCCCACATCTGATCTTCTCGAGTTTGAAAAAGATTCACGACTATTAATACTTGATGTAATATCTAATGATGCACCATAAAGGCGACCAAAATCTCCATCCTGAAAAAAGAGAGAAGAGACAGGTATAGTCAGGAGTGGACTCCGAAACTGATTGAACATGAGACCACTAAAATAAAATTCTAAAGCCTTTCGAATATCCTTTCAGGAAAGTTATAAACATACATCAGAACATGATATTCTATCACTTCGCCCCTCTACCGTACTACGTCTCTGTGGGCCTGAAGGAATTAATGCATTAAGGCCTGTAAACCACACTTCTGCTTCAGCTTGGTCTTTGCAAATCTGTAGAAATAGAGGAGTTTAAGTGCCAATAATCAGACAAGAAGAAAATGTCTTCAAAATTCTGCAATATTTCCGGATAAGTACAAGGTGTTACTGGTGCTTTACACTAACCAGATCCAGAGAACGTTCACCATTCTTATAGATGAGAGAAAATGATAAATAGTCCTTTTCAGGTCGCAGATATCTCCTGAAAACAGCCTGCATGAATTTGGAGACAAGAAGGTACGTTTTTTATTTAGGTGATAAAAACACACTGTATTGTCATGTGTGCACATTTTGTGGGTGTAAATTAACTTTTGAAATATTTTAACTTACAGTTCTTTGTCCAGGAATAATCCGGGTCACAGAAGCTAACTTAAGATTCCTTTCCTTTTTTTGCGAAAACCAAATCAAGGTTGTTTCATCCTGCAAGAGAATATGAGACAAATCAAACATTTATGGAGAAGCAATTTTTAATTGCTTTGTATTGAAGCTTTTACAGTGCAAATTGTGCAGAAGAAATTGCTACAGCTTCCCCTTTAGCATGCAAATCATGAAAATCTGAATGCTTCCTTTTCTATTTTAACAAGACTTTTTGCCAAAATTCCTCATTAGGGGAATTGAACTGAACCAATGACATTTAAATAAAAGAAATAGAAAGTTCGGCTCAAGTTTGGCCAAACTAAAATTACCATTTTGACAAGTCTTTTTTTATGCCAGCAAATTTTTAACACCTTAGATAGGATAACACTTCAGATATAAGGTAGAAATTTCAACACATTCAACACCATAATCAGTATAGATAACATATCTCATGAAATTTCTCAGTTTCAGAAAAGAAGATATGCATGTTTCAATTTTGAACAACAGAAGGGTTTCTGGTAGTGGAAAGTTACAGAAAAGTGGCCTTCATATAAATCGGGGAACTTGCACTTCCTCTTCTTTTGAGATCGTAAGCAAAAGGGTAACAACAAATCTGCCTTTTGAATAACTCAACCTGTAACTTTCTGTGTCAAGATAGTCAGGCTAGAATAACTTTGTGCGTTGAATTTTAGTTTCATGTCCAAATACTCAATCCAAAATTACATCACTAGATAGAGAGTACGAGGAAGGGTGCATGAGATGAAAATTGTAGCTTATCTTTAGCCTTGTGAGAATCAAACTGCATTTGCTCAATTTTAAAAGTAAAATATTTGAAGCAAACACAAATCCTCAAATTCAAACTCGGATCTCTCATAAGTTATACGAGGTAAAAATTCTACAATGTGTACAAAGAACAAAGTTTGACTGTAAGTGCCAATGTGCTTTAGTTCCTACCCTCACACAAACCCAGATGTTGCGCCTCGTTGCATATAAGCATTTTCTTCTCATGAAACAACCAAATGAAATGATAGAAAGGCTAAAATAAATATGTATATTTTGATGAAAACAGCTTGGACGATAATGATGATCATGAATGATGATGATGATGAAATAAGACTACGAACATATCAGTGTGTCCTTAGCCTATTGAATAACTTTCCATTTAACATTCGAGACAAGAGGAATTTCATGATCAGTTTTTTTAATCTTGGTTAAAATAAGGAAAATCAGCAGAACATTAAGAAGGTCGTAAGTAAACCTTGTATGCATGAATGTAATGTCTGTAAAACTACATAGTGTAGAAAGAAAAATGTAGCTTACACTTGAAACTCTGAATGGGCAAAATTTAGGTTTTCCTTTCCGACTATATTTGATTAGCTGGGATCCTTTCTTCAATGCAAGAAGGGCCTTCAAAATCGATAATCATATGTTTAAAACATAGAAAACAATATCTTTAGTCAAAAGATAACAAGTGAAGTGTAAACAGCATAAATAACAAGCGAAAATGAAAAATAGCATGGCCCAAGAGGATAAAAATTTATGCATATGAGAAAGAAAGCAGGAACATGACATCTTTTGCCTTCCACATGAAATGACATGAACTTAAGTAATTATTAACAGAATAACTGTGATCAGTTACCAACGACAAGAATGTATATAGACAAAAGAAAGATGAGTCTCAAGTTCAAGTAGGTGAAACTGTGGCCACTTTTCTTCTACTCAAATGTATGGTTTATGTAATATATAACAACCATGAAACTTCAATTCAATAAACTCGAAAGAAAAACTGATAACTGGTCATATATCATCTATTGAGCAGCTTACTTAAGAGTGTATTGTTATTGTACCAGCATGATAAACCAAAAGTAGAGACATCCAACTACAAATAAAATTTTGAAAATCAAGAAATAAGGATGGTCAAAAACATATCTAATTTGCACTACATGATAAAACTTGTGACCAGAATTCAGACTGATCTTCTCATACAAAGTTTTTTTTAATGGATTTTATTTTATTGTAATTATGCTACTTCAAACTTCCCCCCCCCCCCCTCCTTTTATACCTTCCTCTCTGTGACCATCAGGAGATTTAGAAGGTCATATGGATGCTAAACAAGCAGCTCTCTGAGACTTGAACATGTAATAACTTGATCTCATTGATACCTAGCAATGGTTGAGGACTTGAAGGGACATACATGTTGCATTGCATGGCTGTCAAAGATCTGAAATGTTGATGCCGATATTCCAAATGGTTCGTCTTCCACAAGCTGGAGCATGTGATCCGGGTTATGGATTGCAAGGGTTTTCTGGTTATACAGGTTGCATATATAAGGAATGATTCCCAAGTTCCATGACTAGGGTATAGGTCCATTGAGGACAAAATTATTTTTTCCAGATAGTCTACACTGCAGGAAATGGATTACTCTGACACTTCAATAATATAAGCATAACATGACCATCACCGAAACAAACACATCTTCAAATATAGGTAACCTTCATCCATATTTAATTCACCTTCCGACAACATCTTGAGCAGTTTGATGCTTAAAAACCTTGGTGCCAACTTGAATTTCAGCAAAGAGAAAGCACTTCTTTTTTATAAGACTTACAAACTAATGTTCAGTAAAGAAACCAACGAATCTTCCAAGCTAAACACTAACAAGCCTCCTTTTCAATCGTAAAGTATATTTCGCATAGTATCTCCTTTGCTATTTCAGTAAACGTGCCCTTGCTTTCTCAACTCTGTAAAGTCATAGTTACGAAAGTCATGCTAATCATTAAGTTCCGGAAAGATTTTTTGTACTATTGTCTGCATTACTAATTGCAGTCACTCCATTTTCAGTAGAATAACTCGAGTAAGGAGGACTGAGGTAGACCTAAGCGACAATTAAGAACGATAGGTCACTAACAAAAATCCTTATGATAAGTGTAAATTGCAAATAAACCCCCTTGCAAATTGAAGGGTGTTAAGTACTACTATAATAGTAAAGAGGTGTATATGCAATCAAATGTATAGCAAGGGGGTTTTTTCTCAGCAATTGACCCAAAATATCGTGTAGTACTGCTTCAGTTACCAATTTTATCGAAAAATATTAATCTATGGGGTAGTGTTGCCCAGCATTTCACAAATTAAGATCAACAGTGCATCGGTAATCTCAATAAGAGCAAATTTTTGAGGGGTTTTCTCTTTGAATCAATACCTGCTCAGTTTCGCGGTCAGGATTCCCATAATTAGCTGGATCTGCCATTCCATCTGAGAGAGCTAGTGGGGAGCAAACACGAGGAGAAGGATGAAGACGGCATCAAGTCGATCGAAAGCGGAAACTTTCTCGAATCCAACCAGAAACCCTCGGTTGTTTTGGTTTCCATGGATGACGATGGTCTTTGCCTACCATCAATCAATTATCCACAATTTCTCTTTCGATTTGTCAACACCAGATTAGATCGCAAAACCTATTGATCAACCGCTATCAAATTTCTCTTTCTCCAAATGAGAAATCAATAATAATCTAAAAGAGGGATGACACTCACGGGATTGAACGGAACCCTAGGCCACCGGAGTCTCTCCGCTGACGCATCCGGCGGCGATTTAAGAGAAATTTTAGCTAAATTTTCGAGAAAAGTTTGGACGGGGAGGGGAATGTTGTTGAGTAGGAAAGAGAAAAACAAAAGAAAAAAAGAAAAATTAAAATTAAAATTAAGAAATGAATTAAATTTTTTTTTGACTCCGATCTTTTTTTTTTTTCGCGGGAAACATGGGACTGTGCTCCTTCATCGAATGAACACGTGGCAACCGGATGGAACACGCTGGGCCTGGATTAAACAGCTACATATTTAACTAATTTTTAGCCGTGTTTTTATTACAACGTTAGATTTTAATTTAAATGTCAAAAAATAATTAATGAAAAAAAATACTAACAAGAAGAAATCAATGCATTGATAAAGAAAAAAAATGAATTAATAGAAAAAGAACAAACAATAAGAAAGAACACCCGTTGAAAGGGGGAAAAAATGAATTAATTGTAAAAGAGAAGAAAAGTTGCGTGCCTAATTATATGAGCGTTACAATTTTGCAATCAATAACAGTTGTTCTATTATTAATATAAATTCTATTTGGACCGCTTAAAGCCGCGTCATACTCTGATCAAGTGATGAATATTTTTGCGATCACCAACACTTTCTTTGAACGAGGACACGTAATGGAATAAAGGTTTGCGTCTTTATGCGGGTGTAAAAGAGCTTGATGCTTCCAGATATTAATTAAGATATAACAACCGATGTGATTACAAAAAAGTGATCCCTTAATCATAAACAGGCTCATTATCTTCTCATTACAAAATAGCATGGATACTGAGGAACTGATCAAGCATCGACAAGATTCTGATTCCAAAATATAAGCCCAAAACCACGATGGATCAGTTTAACATAAAGAGTATTCAGGCATTTTATCATCGGTTTCATTTAGACAAGCACAGCTACGGCACTAAAAATCCACTGCTCCAGACACCAGGGCTTATGCATACATGCTCCTGATACGGGAATTCAATTTGTGTTTGTCGCTCTCAAGAGCAGAGTTTCCTCTGGATCATTTCGCAAGATCACCGACTGCTTTCAAAAACTTTAGTTCCATCCAAAAAAAAGAAAAAAAAAATTAGCACGGGGGTTTGAGATGTCATCTGTAGTATGAAGCCATGAAGTAGCACAGGACAGAGGTAGCTACTGTGACAATCACCTCCTGCGAAACAAACAGTTCTAACCGTTATTCGCCACGTGACGTGACTATATGCCAATGCAAGTGCATGCAATTAACCAAATTATACGTGCGATAAACGAAAGAAACAACTGAGAATAGTGTAAATTATATATAATCATCCATCATAAACTACGTGACCAAAAAGACAATGTATCACCATCAGCAACATATCATGATGATTAATATTCAATATGTATTGCTATATTTGTTAACATTTCGTGAATATTTGTGAAATTTATAAATGCTTTGTGAATAAATTAATTCTTAAAAAGTAATCCAGATACAACATGCTAAACAAAAAATTGGGAACAATTAGAGGTTAAATAGTATATATTAAGGGAATCTTTGTAGACCGAAAAAACAACAACTGAGCAATTAACTCAGGTATTATTTAAATCTGGTAAATATCAGGAACTGTGTTAGCGCAATATTATACTAGACTCAGATATATAAGCATAGGAATTAATCTTAACGCCAACTAGACTGCCTACGTGCCTAACTACTGAGCTGCTATTTTGAAACCAGGCTGTAGGTTACCTGATTATTGTAAAGAAAGACAGGAATATAACCGCGAATAAATTCAATCAAGTTGAGTACTCCAGTATATCCCTGCAATGTCATCAACCGATCGAACAAGAAACAAATTTAGTTTTGTAATAGAGTACTGGTGAAATTTGCTCAAGCACTCTTATAAATTAAAAACAGTATCACCATGACATACCAGAGATGAAACCGCCATACATCCAAAAACCAATGCAAGAGAACGAAGTACACGCTTTCCCATGCGCAATGGCCTGCCTTCATCCTCACCATACTCCTGCAATATAGAGCCGATGCATGATTCATTAAATGCGCTTGAAATACTCCCTTTACTCTAATTAAGGAATTTTTTTAAAATGAAACTTTTGTTACTACTTCTGAGATTTTTTTCCCCCAACAGGAAGGAAAAGTAATATCTTTCATTAAAACGGCCCATTGCGGTGCATCCTTTAATTATCTCAAAATAGCATTTATCCATCCTTCATCAGAGAAATTTCTTGTATGGTCTTACAAAAAAATTATATGGCAATAAAAAAAGATAATATAGTGGTGGCATTTTAAAGCTCACATTTAATACGGGGGCCACATCTGGCTCAGCAGATTTCAACTTCTCAAATAGTCGGTAGAAAAACACGAAAGCTAGAAACTGTAATGGTTTCCAGTCAGCATTACGTTGGACCAAAATCCAGACAATCTGCCGATGAGTAAGATAAAGATGGTATTAAGATAGGAGATATCGAGCTTAACTGATATAAGCATGTGCAGTTACAAACTACAAAACAAATGATAAAATATGAATTAGTTATCCAGAGACCGATTATTGTATTTTGCATTTGTACGTCAATAACTTTGCAGTGAGGAGCAAGCTACAGAAACTGCTTGACATTCATACTTCCTAAGATACCTATGTCCACGTAACAGTGATACAAAATAGAATGTTCATGAAGCAACTACGGAATGCAAGGAGTCAAAGTGTCATATGAGTGTCAAATCAGTGGTGTAACTAGTCAAAAGGAGACATTCGAGAAGTTGACATTAGTGAATGTCAATCGCCCAAGAAAACATGGTAGCAATAGCATACGTGCCAAAAGGGGGCCAAGGGGCCAAAAGAAAAGGAAAAAAAGGAACAACATTCAACCATTAGGACCAATCAAGCCTTTAAGATCATGTCATTTACAACCACTTGGATGAAGAGTCTTCAGATCGTATCATTTCCATTTGGATGGTCCCTCATAACCTTTTGAGAGGCGGTGAAAGAAATTTCTCAAGCCAGGAGCTGTTCCCTGACTTTACATAATTATATAACTGCTTTTGCTCTAGTGGTTAGCTTGTAACTTTATACTGTACAGTCGCATGTTTAGGTAACCTCACCAGCAAGTAGGAACTTTGTTGGAACTTCACTCCCAATTTAAACTGAAGAAATGATTTTTCTATCCTCAGCTGTATATGAATGAATATTAATTGAGTGGTTTGCTATATATGAAGGACATGATTATTATCAAGTTGTGTCCATATTATTATCAAGTTGTCTCCATATGCCCATCACCTACCAAACCAACTTCTTGGAGACTCCTTGGGCACATGTAGGCTATGTCAGACGCCTTTAAATAATTCTCAGCTTTATAATGTACTATTTTTAAATTTTACTTCCTGACACTTTCTATATTTTAGGCACTTCTAGCGCAGAACTTTTTATACTAGTTAAAACACTTAATTCATTGCACATGTTGAGTTATCATCTACTATCCTTCATACTTCAAAATTATATTTTATAGAAAAAGACATGAAAATAGTGACTTATAAGATAAATTTAGGATATGCTTTAACATAAGACATGAGATACATTAAATTATTCCATAGAATTTGATGACTAGAGATTGATTTCCCATTCAAAGTCGTAAATGGCTTAAAAACAAACATAAATACAACCATGATAATCTAGAAGTGTGGGTCATGCGTGCATATTCATGTGTATATGTCTAGTGTTTATGTATGTATGTGCATTCACCGTATATGCATTCATATTTTGGAGGAATACATGCAGATTGGTGTAATCTCTCTTGTGTCACCATCTGCCATTTCATGCAAGTAACAACCATGAATGTCATAAACAACTAGTTGTTTGGCAAATTTAGAAAGCTTACAAAAACTGCAGATATTGCCATGTTGATGCGTATGTCCTGCACACTAGACCTCGAAGGCCTGCATACACATATCAAGTGGACAAAAAACAAGGGAAAACATTGAGCATTCGATTGAGTACATATCAGTGTGTAATTTGTCAGTTTCTGCATAGAAAAATATGCCATGTAGCTAAAAAGTATGTAATGCATAAAAAGAAAACATAAAAATGAACATGGCCGCTCATACTAATCTGTTAATATTTGACTCAAGTTGTCCAACAGTATGACTTAACAGATTCAAGTTGTCCAACAGTATGACATAACAGATTCGACTCAGGTTGTCGAACAGTATGACTTTATCTCAGATGAATGGTGTATCAAATAAATACATCTAGAGATTGTCAAGGCCAAGACATCTAGATGAATGGTGTATCAAATAAATACATCTAGAGATTGTCAAGGCCAAGACACTTCCTGAATACATTCTTATACACCATATTCTCTGTTCACTTTCAAAGCCTCCAAATAGATAGGAACCATGACCCAATTAGGATCTTCCTATACCAATATGATGCTTGCTCAACAGTAACCATGAGGAAGAAGTCAGGTAAGAGAAGATAAAGAAAAAGGTGAAGGAGAAAGAAATACATGTAAAGGAGCAAGAAAGATCTCTGTATCTACGGTACAAAAGGAGCAAGGATTTGCGAAAGGTGCCAGCTGAATATTCACATTACAGATAGACACTTCAGCAAGTTGTTTTGAAGTAACTTCTCTTCGAAGTAACTTCTCTCTATAGCAAGAAATAAGAAGAAATTTATAAGCTTATTACACATGCATCCAGGTGTTTCTATTTTCTATCATTATACACAATCTGCCTTTGATAGATACAAAAACGTGAAAGGGAAAAAATAGTAGCTTTGAAAATTTTACCATAGTATCCACACGCCAGAAGTTACATGAGTAATTATCATGAAATTAGATCACAGGAATTGGAAGGACATTGATGAGTTCAGAAATTATTGGATGTTTATGTTTGGGAAGTGAACGCTACAAAAGTTTGATGGAAGTTGAGGATGCCTACACGTCCTGTCAGAAACATAAAGACACGTCATAGAGTATCAGGCTAAAATAGCTTCCAGGAGAAATCCATGACTGGGAAAACTGTATCATTTTGACATGAAGCCAGCTCAGACAAACTGTCCCGGAGGTCGTTAGCACGGCACGCATGTCATAGGTACGATATCAGGTGCATAATAGCAGGAATTTTGGGATCCAAACAGCCACCTGCCAGTTGTCCAGGCCCCAAAAGGTGCTTACATGAGTTTGACCGCTTGCACTAAAACCAACGTCAAACCTGCCCGGATGTCTAAGCATTGGGACTGTGATTGCTGATACTGATCATTATCCCAAGAAGCTAAGCACTTCTTCCTGAGTTGCCCAATGTCAGAGATAGTAAGCAGCAATGCAACATATAGATTCGGAATGGTAATCCAGACCCCACCTGACAGGTTGACCAGAAAGTGACCAGAAAATTTCAGGTTCAAATCAGCCCTAACCAAGTACAGGTCAAAATTGTATTGACCCGCTCGTTTATTACTTGGTTTGGGTTAGGTTAAGATCGTAGGTTTTGACCCAAATTCCCGATTTGTTTGAACATACCAGAAGACAATAATATATGAAACAGTTGGTTAAAGCTTTTTGCCGCCACTGCAGTGCATTATCTCGCTATAGGTGCTTATTTAAGGGGTGAAAAGATGGAGGGGGAAAACTTATATCAATCTCTCATTAAGTATGCTGAATTTTATCATACAATCATGATTCCTGGATGAACATTCACATGAGAGTATTTCTGCCAATAGCCTTGTATTCAATTATTGTGAGCCAACTAAAATCCAATATCCACATAAGATCAGTTTAGCAGGATCAGGTTCATGCAGGCTGTGTTAGGGTCAAATGAGTTTGCCTGATCATACAATTTGAAGTTACATGCCTAAATGGCCCTTCTGAATGTTACCAGCTTTATTACTAAGTACAGAACAATAAATAAATGTTTTTAGACTCTGACTGAAGAATACCTGGGCCCCCATGGTACAATTGGCAGCTTATCGGCATATTTGATATCTTTTGAGACCTAAATGTTGGAAGAGTCATGAAACATGTCTGAGAATAAGTGGATCGGAAACAAAATAAAATAAATAACAGAATCAGTGCAATTATTCACACTCAGTAAAGTATCAAGAAACAGCACAAGATAACATAATACAGTGTATTTCATTTCTCAACTATTGGGTTAAACGAAATTCATGAGTAACAAACTATATGGCACCATCTCAATTTGGTCCTGGACAACCTAACTCTGTAATTGACAGCCAAACATCCAGGTAATTAAAGTTGTTCTAAGAAATAAACTTCTCATGGAGGACCATGTAAGAAGCATGACCACATTTACCAGATTCTTTATTAAGCATATTCCTTCCTATTGATCATCTAGCAAAAAGTTGAGAAATAAAAATCATCAAAATCTAGGGTGAAAGTTCTGCAAAATCTACACAGACATAGTTTACAGCATGACACTATTGACATCCTAAACATAGAACTCAGATTCTTCTGCTCTTTCCTAATGAATGATAGAAGGGTATCCCCCAACAAAAAGAGAGAAAAAAGAAAAAATAATAAATGGGATACATTTATCTTTCTCAGCCTAGTTAAGTCAGTTGACCGTTCTTACTTCTTAGACACTACAATAGAAGTAATCTTAAATTGGTCTGCGCAATACTGCACTAATACTGACATGGGATATGAATACAACAAAACACGGTATACACTGACATATCAAATCCTAGCACATGTAGGCTAAATTCCGTTGCATTTTCATTACAATATGAAAAACAGCTTCACATATTTGTGCAGGAAACCATGCACAAAGGTTAAAAAAAACAAAAGATTGAGAATTATGTCAGTTTCATAAATTTGGATCTGTGAGGAGAAAATAATAACCTGAAATGATCCAAATGTCACGCCCTTCTTACGATTTGTCAGCTGTAGCATCATGATTTTGTCATATGCCCTATCTAGCTGATCAAACAATAGAACAGAATGAGTACAAAGTTCAAATATTTATATTTTCATAGTCCATATCCATACTAAACAAAAGAAAAAGTATATCAAACTGTGTATAATAATAAATGGATCCAACCATGCTGTGAAGGAAAATCAGCATCCACAAACTAATTATATTTCTACAATGCTAATCAAAGAAGCCTTCTTGACCTACTTTAGCGATATATGCTTCATCTCCCCTTTTCTCTGCATCCTTACGCCTTCTTGTATATGCAACTTTCATATTATCAAACCCCGCTATTGGACTCACTCCAAGAACCTAGCAGAAAACACAACCAATGCTCGATTATAGAAGATCAAGATGTATGAAATACTCAGGGCAGAATCTTACTTCATATGGATTCTCATCACTGTTTGCGTGTGGGCTTCCAGCAGCAGATGAGGCTTGGCAGATCATCCTGTAGTGCCTCATAGGCATCCTAGAGAATCTACCATACAGAAGTCTAGTTAAAACTGGATCATAGGAATAACATAAAACCACATATAATGCCTGTGTGTATACACATGCAGCAAGCGCTGAGGTGGTGAATGAGATCCCTAAGGTGAGATGGCTCAATAGATTACCAAATTGATGAGATGCCTTCCATATTGATCTATATATAACCAAACCTACATGTAGTAAAAATAAGGTAGCTCAGAGCCGTCCTACCAATGCCTCGTCTTCGGAAAGAGGTGAACAAGTAAGACGTTGAAACCAGCATCATGTTTACCAAGGGACAGTAAAAAGACAACTTTTAAGCTGCCATACAAATTTACTACTTTAGAACAATTTGATCCATGGGTTGGAGTGTTTTGAACAATTCAAATCTAAATAAGTGACACCACGTCGATCCAGACCGACAGTAACTATTATCAATTCATAGAACTTGCAACTCATCGTGTCAATTAAGCTTGAATCCTTGATGTGATGCTTATTGTGTAGGGCTAATAGATGGCTTTGTATGGAAGAAGGAAATTCAGAAGACAAGGAGACAAGTGTTGGCTCATGATGGGCCAGGTTGAAAGTCGTATAGAAGAGGCAAATGCATCTTTTATGGAAAAAATTGGAAACAAGTAGATTATATGTCCCCCTTTCACAATCCTAATATATGCCCTCATCCCTCTTATTTAAACATACCTAATATCAACTTGAGACAATGCCGTCTGCAAAAAAATGATTAGCTCACAAAGAAATTCCTGAAACCTTTATCATCTTTCTTGTTCTTACGGTTTCTAGTTTGTTTTCCACTCTAGATTAACGAAAATTGGCTTCATTTAGGGCACACCAACAACCATAATGATTAATTTCCAAATATTACACCAATCTCGCATAAATTAATATATTCTGTATTAGATACAAAAATAACAAATGCAAATTGAAGCAAACAAGTACAGATTTCAAAAATCATCTCCAAATATTTAAATCTAAATAATTTTGAGAGAGTTTCGACAGCTTACTTGACCGAGGAAATGAGAGGACCAGTCGAAATCGATGAGCCAGAGGAGCGAGAAGTTCGAGAGAAGAGAGGTTTTGGAGATAGAAACGCGCTTGAGATCGCAGTCGCCATTGTTGACATCTAAATTCTAGGTTTAGGGTTAGGGTTTGGAGGGGGGGGGGGGGGGGGGGGGGGGGGGGGGGCT